>CM059189.1:33139128-33739128 GCA_030323885.1 Branchipolynoe longqiensis
GTGAGTGAGGGTGTGTGTGAGTGAGGGTGTATTTGTGAGGGAGTGTGTGTGTGAGTGAGTGTGTGTGTGTGAGTGAGTGTGTGAGTGAGTGAGGGTGTGTGCGTGAGGGAGGAGGGGACAGATTCCAATTAAAGAGCGGAATGTGTACGGCGGAGATACGTGGGTATAAATGGACAAACCATGACAATCACCGCTCAACACGCAGGGAGGGGGGACAAAGACCCTATAATACTAAGACGGCTCACTCAGCCTGTACTGTGTAATCAAAATGATCAAACCCATCACTTGGTGAGCTGGCTGTTCTCTTGGTTAAACAGTTGCTATATTATATGTATACATGTATATATGAATGTGAAAGATGTGTGATGATGGCGATGATGATTATGATGCTGATGATGATGTGTATTTGTTCATAGCAATTTCATATTGATGTGTATTCATACTTACCTATCTCATGTATAATATAATTGTATGTGTTTACATGTGAAAACAACCAACCCCTGGGCTGTATCAAACCACCACAAGGTGGCACTAACAAATTTACATTACATGGAGAGATAGGGAGTTGAGCTGTCTTATATATAGGGTCCCTGGCGGGGGGGCGGGGGGGGAGCTATCATCGGGCAGTGTGGGCCTGTTATAATAGGGCTCTGAAGATTGAAATCCCGTCTGGCAAATGCCCATTAGTCCACATAGGGGTCTGAGATGAGAAACAATTTGAGGGTAATTTGAGTGCGATTGAGAAGAAGGAGCAACGGTTATTCCCAGAAGCGGCTCCTCCCCCGCCTCCCTTCCCCTCCCCCCCCACTTCCTCATCTCCCCTCCCCCTTCATTCCCCTCCCTTCCACTACTTCACCTCCCCCCCCTTCCCTCCTCTTCTTACCCTCTTCGCCGTCCTCCTCCTCCCGCCCCCAACTCTACTGCCCACCTTCCCGAGAATCGCATTGCTCCTTCTCTGCTGTCTCTCCCTCTCATCTCTTGTCTCTCCCTCCCATCTCCCCCTCCCCGTCTCCCCATCTCGACCTTCTCCCCTTCTGTCTAGCGTTGAAAACAAGCACGCTTGCGGGGGCTTATGCGTTATGGGCAGGGTAAATACGTTGTCCAAAAAAAGGGAAAAAAGAGTCATGTGTTGCATACCCTGTGATGCATGTGTTGCGTGCACATAGGAGGGAGAGTGCTCTCTGTGCATGTGCACATAGGAGGGAGTGTGCTCTCTGTGCATGCGCACATAGGAGGGAGCATGCTCTCTGTGCACGCGCACATAGGAGGGGGCATGCTCTCTGTGCATGTGCACATAGGAGGGGGTGTGCTCTCTGTGCACGTGCACATAGGAGGGTTATGCTCTCTGTGCACGTGCACATGCACATAGGAGAGGGCATCCTCTCTGTGCACGTGCACATAGGAGGGGGCATTCTCTCTGTGCATGTGCACATAGGAGGGGGTGTGCTCTCTGTGCACATGCACATAGGAGGGGGCGTGCTCTCTGTGCACGTGTACATAGGAGGGAGCGTGCTCTCTGTGCACGTGCACATAGGAGGGGGCATGCTCCCTGTGCACATGCACATAAGAGGGAGCATGCTCTCTGTGCACATGCACATAGGAGGGGGCGTGCTCTCTGTGCACATGCAAATAGGAGGGAGTGTGATCTCTGTGCATGTGCACATAGGAGGGAGCGTGCTCTCTGTGCATGTGCACATAGGAGGGAGCGTGCTCTCTGTGCACGAGCACATAGGAGGGTGCATGCTCTCTGTGCACGTGCACATAGGAGGGTGCGTGCTCTCTGTGCACGTGCACATAGGAGGGAGCGTGCTCTCTGTGCATGTGCACATAGGAGGGAGCCTGCTCTCTGTGCACGTGCACATAGGAGGGAGCCTGCTCTCTGAGCACGTGCACATAGGAGGGAGCGTGCTCTCTGTGCACGTGCACATAGGAGGGAGCGTGCTCTCTGTGCATGTGCACATAGGAGGGTGCATGCTCTCTGTGCACGTGTACATAGGAGGGAGTGTGCTCTATGTGCACGTGCACTTAGGAGGGAGTGTGATCTCTGTGCACATGCACATAGGAGGGGGTGCGCTCTCTGTGCACATCCACATGCACATAGGAGGGAGCGTGCTCTCTGTGCTCTCTGTGCACATCCATGCAGAGTAAGAAGGGCTGTTCAACGGAGCTTGTCGACTGACATTGAGCCCGCGTTCTAATTCTAGATCGAATTCCCGCCGGACCCGCACGGGGCGCTGCGGAACTCGCCGAGCTTAAAGCTGCATAGTCCGATGAAACATCAAATTTTCAAAACCAAAACAAATATTTAGATGTGATTCTCAATCAATCAATAGTTCCATCCTCTAGTCGAGGGTTGGATGCAATGGTTCTCCACTTGTCCCGATGTTGTGCTGTTCTGATAGACTGTGAATAATTCAAGCCTGTCCACTGTGAAATATTTGTAAACCATGATGTTCTTGGTCTCCCTCTCCCTCTGCTGCCATTCACCTTCCCTTCCAACAATGTACGGTATATTGAACTCTGACGAATGATGTGGCCAAAATAAATAAGTTTCTTTGTCTGTATAGTGGCAAACAAGCTTTTCTTATTTTTAATTTTTCTGAGAACTTCTTTGTTGGTGATCTTCTTTGTCCATGATATTTTCATCATCCTTCGATAAGTCCACATCTCAAATGCTGCTAAACGTTTGTACATTTTCTTAGAGATTGTCCATGTCTCTGCCCCATACATTAGAGTAGACCACACATAACACTGAAGAATACGCTTCCTTGTTTGTATTAATATCTTACTTGATGTTAACACTCTATACATTTTGGAGAATGTTGTTCGGGCTATTGTTATCCTTCTTTTAATTTCTTCCTCACATCTCCCATCATTTGTAATCTTTTGTCCGAGATATATGAATTCGGATACTTGTTCTATGTTTGTGCCATCTATGGTTATATTGACATTTGGTTTATCTGTCTTTTTACTTATAACCATTGTTTTGTGATTCTACATATCTAATTTAGATACTGATGCACCTATTAAGCATTCATTGTTACATAGAAGGGAATACTGAGGTAATTTAAAAGAACCCGTTACTGCAGAAGCCCATGGTCTCAGAATTTTGGCATGCTTGGCAAAATTAATTTGACATGCTGGCGTGCACTTAAAATATCTAAAGAATTAGCCATTTAAAATAAAAGTTATTTCAAACGGTAGTAAAGTATATTATAACAATCAGTTTAATATATCTATCTGAGAAAAATGACAGAAACTCAAAACCATCGGACTATGCAACTTTAACTTACCCTGAAAGCTTCCTATTTTATCGCCCACCAAATGGCACAGCGCATTCTTAAACAAATGGTAATACGAAGGCGGTTTTGGGGTGTTGTTGTTGTTGGGGTTGTGTGTGTGGGTGGGGGGGGAGTAGGGGGGGGGGGGGTCTAAATAAGGCCTACACTGACTCAATTCTCTCTCGTGGTTCTGCCCTCGTCAGTGTTTGGGCTTGATTGATGATGGCGATAATGGAAGCATGGAAGTGAGGGCCTAGATAAAAGATTCACCTCCAGTAGGTAACAGAACCGCGGAGGTAAGGGCCCGTCCAAAATTATCAACATTTTCACGATAGGGGGGGGGGGGCTGACAGTAAAGTACGACTTTTATTGTTTAATAAAAATGATGATATTTTCCGATGACTTTTATTTTTGTTGGTGGTGGTACATTATACGACCACATCCGGTCATTGCACATTACGTGATTAAGTTGGGGAATTTTCAATCGTGGAATTTTCAATCGTGGGCAATTGGTACTGCTTGCCCTGTATGAGCAATACCAATTTCCAGGCTAGGTTAAGTAGCAATAAGTAGCAATTTTTAACCCATTGGTTTGATTCGAGCAGGCTTTGAACCCAGGGGTTTGAATCCCATGAGATACCAAAACTGGAGAGGAGCACTGAACTCTTCTTGTCACCCCATCTGGCTACTCCGTCACCGGGCGCGGTGGCCGAATCGGTAGAGCACAGGCCTCGCATGCGGAATATCGGGAGTTTGCGAGTTTGGTTCCCGGTCGAGTCAAACCAATGACTTAAAAATTGATACTTGTCGCTTCCTAGCCTGGTGCTCAGCATTATTAGGATAGGGCAAGGGCTGGTTAGCTCGGTGTCAGGATAATGTGACTGAGTGGGATATTGGGTCATGGTGCCGGCGGCCTGATTTCCCAGTGGGGCAGCACTATAAAATCGTCATGAGTGTGTATTGTCACAAGTCGGTACCCATCCTGATATGACCTTAGATGTTGCTAGGACATAAAACAACAACTAACAAACAAACAAACAAGCTACCCCGTCTGTAGTAAAATGTTGACGCGTACTACTTTGGTGGAGGGAGACGAGGAGGGGTCTGGGAAAAGTAGTACTTTTTGTGCCAGCTTGAAAATTTTGAATACTTTGGACGGCCCCTAACTAGGGAGGGTCGAGCTCTATTTGAGTGGGGGGGTGGTGGCCAGGGGATGGGGTGGGGGGGGGGGGGGTAGGCGCACGTGGGTTGGTGTTTAAAGTTGCATAGTCCGATGGTTTTGAATTTCTGTATTTTTTCTGAGATAAATATATTAGATCGATCACTAGTATAGATCTACTTTACATTAGTTCAAAGTTACTTTTACTTTGAATGGTAAACTTTTGAGATATTTTGAGTGCAAACATGGAAAGTTAGTTTTGGCAAGCTTGTCAAACCTCTGACACCAAAGACTTCTGCAGTAACAGGTTATGTTAAATTATCCCAGTATTGCCTTCTACGCAGAAACAAATGCTTAATAAGTGCATCAGTATCTAAGTTAGATATGTAAAATCAAACCTAGATAATTGGTTTGGTTTTGAAAATTTGATATTTCGTCAGTCTATGCAGCTTTAATTAGGGGTAAATATATGAGCGTTGTCAAGTTCTGGTGCTGTTTTCGAGTTGCATATGAATCCGCGACAGAAATCTCATGAATAAAATCAATAATCACAAAATGATAATCACCATTGAAACCGGCGTGTAAGAGTAGCCCTCGGCTCTGAAACAACCAGCTCCTCGACATGCTTAATTATACGCAATTATTTTGTCCACACGCTGGAGAGTGCATTAAGTTTCAAATATAGCCCAGACAATAGGATCGCTGATAATCGTGATCGGCAACATGTATTAAGGCTCCGCGTACAGCTCGGAGTGGAAATCCAGAACAAAAACATTGAATGTTATTCATGCTAAAGTTTGCAACCTGTGTGGACTGGTAAGCCTGATTGGACCTGAACATGCAGTAATTCACAACACGAGACAGCATTTGGTACAATGGACTTTATTTGATCAGTTATATCATTAGTACAGGTATGAGTTGTTGGAACCGGAACCGCCGTCGGTCTGCTTCTTCGGGCCTGTGATATATGCGCAATAGATGTCCAGACACGTGGGTAATATATGTTTATGAGATGCATGATGTTCTAGACAGTGAGTGAGACAAAGGAGTATGTAAATGAGATGACGTCATGGAAAGTTTAGCCAGCGGTTCAGTGAGCCCTGGACGGGAATAAACCATTCAGTATCCAGAAGTCAAAGTGTTCAGACGTTGTACTTTCACAGGGCCCACTACTGATTGTTTATTTTTGTTTACTTTACGTCCTAGCAACATCTAAGGTAATATCAGGACGGGTACTGATTTGTGACAGTGCGCACTCATGGCGACTTTATGGTGCTGCCCCACTGGAATACCAGGCTGCCAGCACCATGATCTGATATCCCACTCAGTCACATTATCCTGACACTGAGCCAACCAGTTGTTGCCCTATCCTAATAATGCCAAGCGCCTGGCTAGGAAGCAACAAGTATCAATTTTTAAGTCATTGGTTTGACTCGACCAGGGTTCGAAGCCATGACCCGATGGTCTACAAACACGGGAGATGGACGCTCTAACTCATTTGGCCATCCTGTCTGGTTGGCCCGCTGCTGATGATTGGATCAGGTGAGACTGGAACCCTGAACCCTATAGAGTCAAGTTTTATCTAGCGGTGGGGGTGGGTGAAGAAAGCTGGATGGTGCGAAGATGGCAGCGGCTGCAACGGTTGTGCGTGGAGTTCTAACTGCCAATGGGTCACGTGACCGAAATAGCGGGAAATTTGATATTGTTTTGTATGGGAAACGACCCAGGTTCCTCCAGGTGGCGCCACTGAAGTGGTGGTGGCTGCTGGGCGGGGTTAGTTCGGGCAGGAGCCTCAAGGTGGAGGCACAGTGTCATATCGTGAATGCTTATCGGCTGTCAAGTCACTATGCGCAAATTACCCATGTTAATAAGAATATGTACAAATTACATATATAGACTGGATAATTCATTGTAATTATATCAATGGCAGTTCCTTATTAGCATTAATCTGTAATATTATCCCGGTTAGTATGTGTACTGGCGATTAATATGTATATTGACCAATGGCTGCCCATATGTGTGCGATCCGGGCTCCGCTGCTGCAGCGCCACCACGCTTTGGCGCCGTGCGATCCTCAACTCGGATTCCGCGCCGGGCTTTCAAATTGGCAGGTTGTTCGTCCATTCGAGACTGTTCCCAAGTTAAGTAGCTGCGATATGGTATTTTGCAACGAGTGTGCCGAGGGCTATGAGAAAGTTGACAAAATTGCCTGTTAACGTTTCCAAAAGGAAAACCAGCATATGAGGACAAAAACTATGTCGACAGCGAAAGCTAAAAAGCATATGGATTACCTGGACATAGGAGATGAAGCACTTGGTAATGTTCATGTTGTCCACAACATGGGTAATTTAGCACAAGGGGCCGGAAGTTATATATTCAATAATATCTATTCGCCCGACTTAATTAGCCATTGGCTCTGTACTGAGCACCTATGCCACCTGGAGGATCACATATATATTACCATATACATTTAACACATTGACCGATCATGGCGCCGACTAGCGGAACTTGCTGATACACTTTCAGAATTGCTGCTGCAGACGCCATGCTTAATGTGGACGCCTAGGTGACCTCATTATGTCATAATTTTTCAGATTCGAATCATTCTACCCTAGCAGCTGAATCAGACAACACATATCGACACGGTGCCGGCTTTTTTAACCTCCTACTGTTAAATAAAGTTAGGTCTAAAATTAGTCTAACATCCCCGTTTGGTTTCAGTCTTAAGAAAATATTCGAGATGAATTCCCCAGCAACATGTAGTGCTGATTCTATAATGCCCTTTTCGCCAAACTTAAGGACTTGATTGTTTTATGTTTCACATTCTGAACCATGAAACCTATATGGAAATGGTATTCTATTTTCAATAGGTTCTTCTATTAACGGAATCCTTACCCCTTCTGCTAGGCTAAGAATAGGTAAGTTATCTGTAACTTTATTCCATTCCGAAAGGCACTTATTGAGGTTACCAGCTTGAAAGGTATTTCTTACTGTTATGGTTGCTATTGTTTGAGTCGCCACTTCTATTCGTTCCCTCGGCAGGGGAATGGGTTCCCAGTGTTGAACTCCCTCTTGAAAGGCATGTTCCCGTCATTCCAGCCAAATGACTGCCTCTGGCCCCCTTCTTCTGGCTTGGAAGCTGAATTTGGTTCCGAACCGGCCTCCTCATTGGCCGGTTCTTCAGTTGTGAAAATCCTGCCTCAGTTTCTTGAAGCGGTTGGAGTTGACGTCAGCTGATTTCTTTCTGGCAGTTTTCATGTGTTTTCCGCACTTGGAGATGGTCTCCGCTTGTTTGAACAAGTATTGCAGTTGTCCGCCAAACATCTTGCCCTTATCTAGCAGCTTGCCGTTAATGGGCTTTGGTGCTAACAATAGTGTTATTCCTTTCCATCAGTGTCCGGAATCATCTTGGACCACACCACCTCTTTTCCAGCATCTGTACAGACAGCTTTAAATATGTTTTCAAACGTCTGTAGGAGAGGAAGTTGCTGGTTGCTGTTAGTAACACAATTCCTCCATTCATATCATTACAGAGTTATGAGAACTTGTTCTGTGCCATCATCCTGTTGGTGATGGGCGCAATGGCTGTAAGAGCCGAAGGTACCGCTTTTTGTTCCGTCTAGAGAGCCATCTCAAACTTGTTCCTCTCTTCACTGAGTTTAACCTCAGGATCCATCTTTTTGATGGCAGGCAGATTTTGGAATTCCTTTAATTCCTGTGAATTTCTCTGCCATCTTGAATATGACCTCCGCCGGTTTGAAGGTGTTAAAGTGGCCTGAATGGTCTTCCTCATGAGCATTGCTATGTGTATTTTCTTGCGTCTCAGCACTATACACTTTTTCGTTTCTTTCCCACACGATTTAGCATATTTGCCGGAGTGCTTGGTGTCAGAGTCTGAACTCATTGTCAATGAGTCTGATGACGAGTCTGAAGAGGAGGATTTGTGTTTCCTCCTCTTCTTAGACTTTTTCTTAGTCTTCTTCACAAGGGGCTTCTTTTCATGGGCTCTCATGTACTTGTCTCCTTCTGAGGAATTGTCTCTCTTTTTGTCTTTGCGCTTTTGTGCAGACACAAACACCTCCTCCTCTGAGTCGTCATCTTTTGAGGCCTGATCTTCAGAAAAGTCCTCCCATTCCGACTCATCGGAGTCTTGCGGAACATTTGTTCGCCTTTTCTTTGACGTACCCACTCTAAATGGTAACATTTCTTCCATCTTCTGTTGCACAAGCCTGGCAACCTGCCAATCTAGGTCCCTATCAGCAGGGTTGGTGCTGGTATCGTACCTCCTGCCTCCTCAGAATCCCTTTGTTCTGGTGAGGGCGACCTTTGTACCCATGCAGGCGGTATGGTGTCTTCATCCAGACTGAGCGCGTGAGTTGCCTCTGCCTTACTCTGCATCGTAGCTATGGCTCCGAGACTGTGAGTAAAAATTAGAACAATGATTAGGCATTGTCTTAGGCGGAATAGGACAATGATAATTAGAGTATAGTTATACTAGGAGTGCATTTTATGGCATTAAATCAATTTTTAATGCAGGCGTATTGCTAACAGACAGTTGCAGGATGACGGTATGGGTAACCAACCGATCCAAACGAGGGGTAGGAACCAGTGTAGCGGTGCCCTCCCACAATCTAAGTACCTATAAACTTCTCCGACCTGTGGCTTTTTTCCCCAACAAGTTGAAGAAAATACTATAAGACTCGGAGGTATGCCTTAATGAGAATCACAAATGGGGAATCTTATTAAGACCCAGGGAATGAATCCCCAATGATGTAACTGGCTCCTGCCAAAAATCTCTCCGTTTGGCAATGGGGGGCTTAATTAATAACCGAACATTGGAAACATTTTTCTTTCGATCATGCCAATTACGATCGAAACTAAGCTGTAAAACAGTAATACCTTATCGAAAAGTTTCAGAAAACTTTGTATGTGAATGCTAACATGCACTAAACCAACGTATCGAGTTTGAAAAATTCTAACCTGTTTGGTTTTGTAGTTTGGAGGAGGAGAGGGGGGAGGAGAAGAACATGGAGGAGGGAAAGGTGGAGCAGGGGGAGGGGAGCAGGAGAAGGGGAGCAGGAGGAGAAGGGGAGCAGGAGGAGAAAATGGGGTAGGGAAATGGGGAACAGGAGGAGGGGAAATGGAGGGGAAAGGGGGGGGGGGTGAAGTGGGAGCAGGAGGAGGGGAGGAGGAGAAGGGGACGAGGAGGGGAAAGGGGAGGAGGTAAAGGGGGAGCAGGAGGAGGGGAGGAGAAGGGAGGAGGAGAGGAAGGGGAGGAGGAGGGGAAATGGGAAGCAGGAGGAGGGGAAATGGAGGAGGAGAAAGGGAGGAGGAGAAGGGGCGGAGGAGGGGAAAGGGAGGAGGAGAAGGGGGAGGAGGGGAGCAGGAGGGGAAAGGGGAGGAGATGGGGAAAATGGGAGGAGGGAAAGGGGGAGTAGGAGTGAAATGGAGGAGGAGAAAGGGAGGAGGAGAAAGTGAGGAGGAGAAAGGGAGCAGGAGGAGAAGGGGAGCAGGAAGAAAAGGGGACGAGGAGGAGGAGAAGGAGGAAGGCAGGGCGTAGGTGTGGATGCGCATTACCTCTGTAAGTGAGTGAACCGGGTGGAAGCAGTTTATTGCTCGTGCTGCCGTAATCATATTGGCAACAATGGGCATTTGGTAACAGGGTTATGCTAAACCAGAGCGCATGTTGCATTATGGGTAAGGCAGCTTCCATTAGCACACAACTGCCATTCCCACAGCAATACCACGTTGCTATGGCCGAGCTGAACAGTATGTGTGTTTCATGGACACCATGAAACTTACAGCTGCTAGTCCGATGGTGTTCAGTTTCTGCCATTTTCTTGTATATGTGCTCTATAATCTATTATGGGAATATAAACAAGGACACTATCATATTACTTACAGCGTCATTAAAGGCCAGTTGCTCTCATACCATATCTATGTGGTGTGGGAGGTTAAAAATCCCTTGGGTCGGTAAAAGTGTAGGCTCGGGCTTTCTATCGGCCAACTGTCTAATTGTGAAAACAAGTCTATTCAGACTTATCCACGATAGGCAGTATAAATCTTGAAGACAAACAAAAAACAAAAAAAAATCATCTTCAGTTATATTTGTACTGTTATTTGCGAACCACAGCTAGTGTATGCCAGTGATTAGTTCCAGGTTGGGCCACACCGGCACCACCTGTCAGGGGCTCTGACCGCCTATAATCCAGCTAGCTGTGTCTGGTCGTTATCGCCTCCAGAACCACTCAGACGGTCAATATTTTTACAATTTTCTTATAGTTTAAAAGTGAGCAGAATGATCGTTGGCTCATGGTGTGGAGCAGGCGGGAAGGAGATAATGCCAGCTCCGCAGTGAATATGGAGGTTAAGAAGGTTAGAGAGAAACACTAAGGGGCTGCCGTTATTTATATCCACATAATAAGCTGGGAGAGAGGGCGGGGGGGGGGGCTCCTCCAATGCCCACAGAGGCAATATAGGGTGTATATGTTACCCTTGCATTTATACTGATATAATGCATTATACATCACATATATATATGGTTCATTGGTTTCAAGTAACTTTTATTTTAACTGATTTGATATTTGAAGTGAAAACATGCCAAATTAATGTTGGCGTGTATGTCAAAATTCTGATATATATATTATAGGATTCAGCAGAAATGTTATATTAAATTAATTTAGTACACCCTTCTAAGTACTAAGTGCTATAAAACAGTAAATGCTTACTTACTAAGTGCACCAGTATCTAAATTGGATATGTAGGTTCAAATCTAGGTCAGTGTTAAACCAAACTTTCATGTTATAAGGTCATCTGAGACCCCACCAACTTTTGTATATGATAAATGGTAGTGTAGTAGTCTGCACTGACCTCTCAGGCAAGTAACCACATCGACAGCTAGGTGTGGGTAGTGTGGTGATATTAGGGAACCTAGGTGGTGTAATGCTTAGCACACTGGCCTGGAATGTAAAGAGATGTGGGTTCAAGTCCCGCTATAGACAAAATATTTCCCATTTGCATCACCCCCACAACACTGGCGACCATGATCCTGTACAAGTTACGCATTGTATGGCTGTTGAACCTGTCCTGTGTATGTATGTGTTAGTGCATTGCCTGTATGTATGTAATTGTAAGCATTAGAAGACTTACAATTCCAGGGGTATGAGTGTAGTAGTCTGCACTGACCTCTCAGGCAAGTACCCACACAGACAGGTAGGTGTGGGTAGTGTGGTGATATCAGAGAGCCTAGGTGGTGTAATGGTTAGCACACTGACCTGGAATGCAAAGAGATGTGAGTTCGAGTCCCGATCTAGGCACAATATTTCCCATTTTCATCACCCCCCACGACAGTAGTATATTGACGGGGCGCCAAAAAAGTATGGATTAACCGATCGTTTGGTTTAACCAAGCTTGGTTAACGGGGTTATACTGTATATACATAAAAAATATTAAAAAAAGTGTTGACATACATTCTATATTACATGTGCAATACACGCTTATTCAAAGTCAAAGTCAAAGCCAAAGCTCAGTTAAACCAATGATCGGTTAATCCAAACAGATTTGTAGGGTCCCTTCAAGTTTGGCTTAACGGGATTATACTGTATTATGATTTAATCGGACAACACAGTTTTAACATTTGTAGTAAATAAATATCCATACATTTGTGTCTGTTGTTGAGCCCATGTCTAAATGGTGTTGGGAAAAATTGACATTTGGCCCCCTCTCATTTTGGCGCCCTGCGATTACGCCTCCTCCTTCTTCGTCTGGTAGAACTGCCCCACTGAGACAATCTCCTTTTTAAGTTAAGGAATGAAGAGGCCCTTGACTGAATTACATTAACTAGGTCAGTGCAAAACACTGCAGCAAGCTGAGCACCCGTCGTCAATCTCCAGGAACCTTCTGAACAACACTCCTCCCCCTCCCACCTCCAATAAAAAAATTAAAAAACAATTCACGAATCCAATCCTTGAATCAAATTCCATGTTCAGTTTAAAACCATGTTCCGCTTTTGTAATTCAAAGAACAGTACGAAATACTAAATAAACCAAAAATGTTCAAAGTGCCCACGATTCTCCGCCCGCCCGAGACGCCATTTTGTTTGTATAAGGGTTGGTTTTGTTTTGTGTTTAGTTCCCCAACATGATCGGGTTCAACCGAGCCTGAGAAGCACATGCACAATTCATAGAATCTAGAGAATTTTTTTATTATTTTTAGTTTCAATCATGTTGAACACGAGTGTGGCATGTTGGCGGAGATTGACATTGCTGGCTTACATGTGCTTACCCTTGTTACACAGCGGGTTCAATTGACCATTCAATATGCAGACGTGTTTTTACCGGCTTTAACACGAAAATAAAGCACGCCTTCTCCCCCATTACATTTACAGATTAATTATAACCGGGGGCGTGCATATAAATAATAATTCCATTAATTTTTTTTGTTCTCCAACTGTTACTGTAGCTGGCTATAGATGTGGCTTTTAAAGAACCCAGCTATCGGGGGGAGGAGGAGGGAGTGAGTGAGGGATGGAGGGAGGGAGGGAGGGAGGGAGAGGGGGAGGGAGGCGGGGAGAGGGGATAACGGCTGGATGGTGTTTTGGGGTGAGTTTATTTTTGAGAATTATGGGTGGGAGTGTTGTGGAACAGCCGGCTCCATTGATGGGGATGTAGGTTTGTGGTGGGGGTGTAAGTGTGTGGTGGGGGTGTAGGTGTGTGGTGGGGGTGTAGGTGTGTGGGGGAGGTGTAGGTGTGTGGTGGGGGTTTAGGGATGTGGCGGGGTGTAGGTGTGTGTGGTAGGTGTGTAGATTTGTGTTGTGGGGGTGTAGGTGTGTGTGGTGGGGGTGTATACGTGTGTGGTGTGGGGTTGTAGCTATTGGTGGTGGGGATGTAGTTGTGTGTGGTGGAGGTTGAGGATCTAGGTGTGTGGTTGGGGTGTAGGTGGGTGTAATGGGGATATAGGTGTGTGTGGTGGATGGGTGGTGGGTGTGTAGGGGTTGTGTGGTGGAGGTATAGGGGGGCCTAGTAGAGTGGCACCTCGCAGATGCGTAGCTGGCCTCGGTTTGGTTTCAACATGGCCACGGCATGCATAGTGTCAATAGATGAGATCACCATTCCGCATGCACATGCGCTGAAAACAGCATTGTCAGCAAAGCAAATGCGTCTGGCCATTGAGTTTGTCGATATGTGTAGGGCAAAACTTAGATTTTATTCAAAATGAATAGAAATACATAATAATTTGGCATAAACATGTATGCACACATGCAATATAATGATCTGATGAATATAGCTAAGACAAAACAAGCCATAGTTAAACATTTTGAGCTAAGAAACATACAATTCCACAGAAAACAATACACATCACCATTATTAATTCTTGTTCTAAATATTAAAATTCCAAATGTGTCAACATACACTTGTTTCAGAGAAATATATAACCAATATCTGATTAACTCTACTCATTTTCTAGTTCTACATATGTCATTAACCATAGGATATAAATAAAAACATTAATCAAATAAGTAAAACTGACTCTGGCTATGGCTCTAACACTAGTCTGAGTGCCCAGATTTGTCTAAATCTAAATGCAGATGAGATAAGATGTGCTGATTATATTGATGTAAATGCAATGCTGGATAAATGCTGGATAAAAGATTAATATCTTAATTTATTATATATATTTTTTTAGTTGGTATTCTATGATTCAAACAAGAGCTGAGATGAGCTGAAACTAGCACATTTCATAGCTGCACCCAGTGTATTAGCATGTGCCATGTCCTTCTCGTGGGTTTGTTTTTCTTCCATGCATCCCACAATGCACCGCGTGGTTGGAATGGTGATGTAGTCTATTGTGAATGTGAGGGAGTGTGTGGCAGGAGAGACTAGACTGGGTGACGTGTAATAGCCCTCTCACACTACGACATATCTCACTGGCCTGCCGGCAATGCGCAAAAAAGTCGAGAAACGTCAAACTTTTTGGTGCGGTGAGAAAAAGTTTGATGTCAGCGGAACATGTTGGTAGCGTGCGGCCGACGTTGTGGTAACATATATCGACACGTGAGAACAAAAAAAAATGTTTTGGCATCCTGTCCTGATATGACCTTAGATGTAGCTAGGACGTAAAACAACAAAGCAACATTTTGGCACAACGTGTGGGGACAACCCTAACGTGCGCGTGATGTGTGCTTGGCATTTGCATAACGTTATTCCAGCGCGTCCAACGTATCTCGACGTGCGCCTAATGTCCCCATAACATTGGCATCCACACATTGGCACACGTCGAAAGTTTTGTGCAAGCACGACGTGCGCCGCTGATCCTCACCGTCCATCAACGTGTACCAACGCGCACCTAACACGCGTGTAATACATCCAGACGTCTCCCGACGTTTCGCCAAAAAATTACACACGTCGACGCGCGCTGGCGAGAAACGTCGTAATGTGACAGTACCATAAGTGGGGCTGGTTTCCATAGTTATTACTCGGCTTCTTGGCACAATGCCTGCCTAGCATTAGCGTGTCGATTTCAGCTGGACAATGCCTAACCCACGCAATGTACATCAGACTTGTATTTAAGGCACTGTTCAAAGAACATCACCCCTCCCAGGCGGGGCGGATGGGGGGTAGGGCGGGATGGGACCGGTCAATACCCAGCCGCCTGCCTACTGGAGGCGGTGTGCCCGGTGTGTGCCCGGTGTGTGCCCGGTGTGTGCCCGGTGTGTGCCCGGTGTGTGCCCGGTGTGTGCCCGGTGTGTGCCCGGTGTGTGCCCGGTGTGTGCCCGGTGTGTGCCCGGCGTGTGCCCGGCGTGTGCCCGGTGTGTGCCCGGTGTGTGCCCGGTGTGTGCCCGGTGTGTGCCCGGTGTGTGCCCGGTGTGTGCCCGGTGTGTGCCCGGTGTGTGCCCGGTGTGTGCCCGGTGTGTGCTCGGTGTGTGCCCGGTGTGGGCCCGGTGTGTGCCCGGTGTAGGCCCGGTGTGTGCCCGGTGTAGGCCCGGTGTGTGCCCGGTGTGTGCCTGGTGTAGGCCCGCCTGGCTGGAGGCCAGTGTAGGCCTACTTTCTGCAGCCGGCGGTGGCGCTCGGAGGTCCGGAGTCTTTATATAGACTGCTCTTCGTCAACTACTCAGTAGTAATAGGTGACAAGTGAGAGCGAAACCAGCTTTAAAAATAAATATATAATAAAACACTGAAATGGGGGTGTTTGCTTTGTTTATGTCCTAACAACATCTAAGGTCTATTAGGCAGGGGTACCAACTTGTGACAGTGCATACTCATGGAGACTGTTATAGTGCTGCCCCACTAGGAGACCAGGTCACCAGCAGCATGCTCTGATATGCCACTCAGTCACTTCTTCCTTATACTGAGCTAACAAGTCCTCGCCATCTCCTAGTAATGAAGAGTGCGATGCTCGGAAGCGACAAGTATCAATTTTGTAAGTCATTGGTTTGACTCGACCAGGATTTGAACTCCCGACCCTCCGCACGGGAAGCATGCACTCTACTAATTCGGCCAACACCTCTCGTCAACGAAAGGGTCAATTAATGGGATTAAAAAATGCAACATATGCAGCAAAAATCCATCCACCTCTTCTTTTTTTCAATTAATATGTTTTTCATCATTTTCTCTTAGTTTTTCTTCTTTAATTTTGTGCCTACTATTTTCTTCTTTTTTGGGGGCATTTATCGTTTTCCCATAGTCACATTTTCCTTCTTTTCTCTCCCCCCCCCACCCCTCCCGCCAAATGTTCTTATGCCAATTGGTATTATTTTCTTCCTTTCCTTTCATTTTCAGCCTCACCCGGACCCAGTCCATTTAATTTTTTTAAATTTAGAAATATAAAATTATTTCTCCAACTTCTATTAAAACCCTAACAAAACGAACCACAATCGCGACGCAGTAGGCTGAGTAGGCCAGGCCCTACAGATCATACAGACATACCTGTCGCAGTGGAGAAGAGGACTAGTGAGCGCATTGGCATTGTGATAGACATAATCAGCCCTTATTGTCACCGGGGACCAGCGGTTCATTTGCGAGGTGAGCTGCTCCCGGAGCGACCCCTAGCGGGTCGGCTGAGATCAGTCCGTCCCCGGCAATCATTGATTGTCAATAGTCGTATTGCCGGTTCGGCCCGTTGCCTGCCTGCGCCTCCAGAGGGCGCCACTCACTGTGTGTTAAACGATGCTGACAGTGGTACAGTGTGGGAGGTCACAAATGTGGTACAAGGCACAAGGTGGCAGGACAGTGGTGGGAGAAGGTAGGTGGGAGGATTATGGTGGGAGGATAGTGGTGGCAGGAGAGTGGTGGTAGGACACTGGTAACAGGACAGTGGTAGCAGGACAGTGGTAGCAGGACACTGGTAACAAGACAGTGGTAACAGGACAGTGGTGGGAGGACACTGCTAACATGAAAGTGGTAACAGGACATTAGTGGCAGGACACTGGAAACAGGACAGTGGTAACAAAACAGTGGTGGGAGGACACTGGTAACAGGACAGCGGTAACATGAAAGTGGTGGGAGGACAGTCGTGGGAGGACAATGGTAACAGGACAGTGGTGGGACGACAGTGGTGGGACGACAGTGGTAACAGGACAGTGGTAACAGGACAGTGGTGGGAGGACAGTGGTAACAGGACAGCAGTGGGACGACAGTGGTGGAAGGACACTGGTAACAGGACAGTGGTGGGAGGACATTGGTAACAGGACAGCGGTAGCAGGACAGTGGTGGGAGGACACTGGTAACAGGACAGTGGTAACAAGATAGTTGTGGGAGGACACTGGTAGCATTGCAGCGGTAACAAGGGCATGGTGGGAGGACACTGCTAACAGGACAATGGTAACAGGAAAGTGGTGGGAGGACAGGGGTAACAGGACAGTGGTAACAGGACAGTGGTAACAGGACAGTGGTAACAGGACAGTGGTAACAGGACAGTGGTGGGAGGACACTGCTAACAGGACAGTAATAACATGAAAGTGGTGGGAGGACCTTGGTAATAGGACAGTGGTAACAGGACAGTGGCAAGAGGACAGTGGTGGGAGGACAGTGGTCGAGGACAGTGTTCGGAGGACTGTGGTAAAGGGACAGTGGTAACATGATAGTGATAGTAGTGGGAGGACAGTGGTAACAGGACAGTGGTGGGACGACAGTAGTGGGACGGGAGTGGTAACAGGACAGTTGTGGGAGGACACTGGTAACAGGACAGTGGTGGGAAGACAGTGGTAACATAATAATGGTGGGAGGACAGAGGTGGGAGTTGTGGCTATGGTTGTCGTGTAAAATGATGGTTGTCTGATGACAATTCTGCGGCAGGATATTGATAACACCCCCAATACAGACGGGATGGCCAAATGAGTTAGAGCGTCCGTCTCCTGTGTGGTAGATCGTGGGGTCGTGGGTTCGAATCCTGGTCGAGTCAAACCAATGACTTAAAAATTGATACTTGTCGGTTCCTAGCCAGGTGCTCGGCATTATAAGGATAGGGCAAGTAGCAGTGGAATGAGGAAGACCAATCGCATGCGACTGAAATTTCCCCTGCTTAAACAACTAATGTACCAACAACAACAACAAAATACATGGATGGGTAGACTGGGAGGAGGACGACTTTATATGATAAGAGGATCAGCCGTGAAGGATCGTGTACGGTAAGACTTGTAGGTCAGGATAAAACTGATAACGGTAGAAAACCACGGTTAGGACACTGGGCTAAAAGAGAGTATTTATCAAATAATTGTCCCACCACATATCCTACATGTCTTTGCAACAAATCGCTTTATATATATATATATATATATATATATATATATATATATACATACATACATACATATATAAATATATATATATGTACATATCTATATATTAACAATTTCCGACCATATGGAGTGTGCGGCCCCGCGCAGAGGGGGGGGTGGGTGGTAGAGCTTGTTGGGAAACCCCCCACCCCCCACCCCAGGAGGGGGGGGGGCAATACACTACAGACCTTATTACACGCGATAAGGGGCTTATCACTATCCATATTTATATGCATACAAATATATGTTATGCATATTTCAAATAAAATAGGTATTAATCATAGTTATTATCTAAAATGATGATATTGCTTCCACAAACGCCTGCGTTTTATTGGTGACAATTAAAATGTGTGATTGTTAATACACCATATCAGTTTGTCTGCAGAGACACTGTCCTATCGTCAACATCGTCACCATCCTCTGTGCAATGATGTACAGTCAAACCTCTCTAGCCGACAACCTCCACAGATCGACCACTCTCCTATATCGATCGCTTTATCTGTGTCCGAAATGACCACTCATACAATACCAATGTACCGCTAAAAAAAAAAATACACAAACCGACCACCTCTCTAAATGGACCATTTAAAGTCGGTCCCTTGGTCGGGCAATTTAGAGAGGTTTTACTGTATATCTAGAGTGTGTATGTGGAACGGCAACCTTTCTTTCACTGTCAGTCCAATGAGCTTCTGGAACCAGAGAATATTAGGATGGCGCCCTCAGTCATTTATACGGATATTGGAACTACGCCTCGGGGTCTTATTGCAGGACAAGGCAATACCAGAAACTTGGCATTGGTGTGTTTTTGTTGTAAGTCCTGAATTTGCTTTTATGATTTGTTTGCTTTGTTCTTTGCAGAATTATGCTCGGACACAAGTTGTATTAAAGTATGATAAGCAGAATTCCAGTAAATCATATTACATTGATTTTCTACACTTTCTTTCATTAAACAAAAAATCAGTCGTTAAAGGCCCAGTCAGACCTCACCGGACTGAGTACCGGACACCACCGGACAAAGAATTGTCTAGTCTGTTGCTGTCCGGTGTCAAAATGTACCGAAATGTACTGAAATGTACCGGATGAAACGAACGCTAAATGGACAAGAACGTACATTAACAAATAGCCACCGGACGGATAACCGGACGAACACCGAATGTTAAACAGATGTAATGGATTGTTCATGGACGTGCAGAAAACATATACTGACCGAATTCCCGCAATTAAAAAAAACAAACTAAAAAAACAACAAAAACACTTAGCAGGAAGCAAACGGTAACGGATGGGTACCGGACATGAAACAGACAAAACGGGCTAAGCAGACTTAAACCGGACAACAACCATACACTTCAGTCCAGTGGTGTCCAGTACAAGTTTTGTGCATGTTCAAAACTTGTACTGGACACCACCGGACACCACAGGACAGATAACGGACACACAAGATGCCAACCGTACATAAACCGTACATTGCTGTATTTCACCAGCCAGTGTCTGGTTTCTGTCCGGTTCCTCAATCCAGTGAGGTCTGACTGGGGCTTAATACTTTGATAGATCGATTTCTTTTTAACAATATAATATATTGTCATTGCTTGGGCGTTGGTCTGACAGCCTTGTATGTATGTATGCATGTAGGAGTGTATGTGTGTGTGAATTGCTGGTAAACACAAAGTATGACATAGGAGTGGGTTGTATTAGACTAAGTGGGGCTGTTAGAAAATAAGGGGGGGGGATGTCTAAATGTTGCTGAAAGTGGGCTGCTCATGTGACGAGTTCAGATGACGGAAGATGGTTTGTGGGGGGGGGGGGGGCGGGGGAGTCGCTCTAGGGTTGGACCATTCTCTTTTCTCTACGCATGCGTACTTGGGTAATTCTCAACAACTGTGTATCACTTTTGTGGCATGGAATCCAAAAGTGAAAGCATTCCAAATAATAACAGAAGAGTTGATTTCTTTTCTTTTTTTCACTTTTTGATTTAGGTTGAATGGGTTGGAGTAGTAGATGACTAGCCCGAGACTCCACCACCCGATTACTGCTGGGTGTGTGTGAGAAGCGAGTATGGAATTCCGGGTTATTATACTCGTATAATTCTTATACAGCATATATATGAGACTGTCTCAAAAGGTGCTAAGCAATATGGGACAAAACTTTGTCCATTGTAACAATCAACATACTATCTGTAATTGCTCAGGATAAACTGATTTGTTTTTTATATGGTGTTTCATAATCGCAATAGAATACATATTAATTTGAAGCAAATGTCCTTGTGTTTTCAGTGTAACCGTTTCTATGCTGTTTTGTGTCAATCGTTACAATGGACCCAGAAAAAAGAGTGATCACCTTTTGAGACAGGCTCATATATATATATTCATGCCTATGATATAGCTACTGGATTTTCAGGAAATAAAAACATATATCCTGCTAAATACTACGATGATTCTAAAAGAAGAAATGGCCAGTCCTTGCTAATTATTCCAACCTGGCCCACGTTTCCCTGCACCTAGCCCTCACTTAAATGCCGCCCATTTCGTTCCCTGCGATATTAATGCTTTGGCGCCCTCTATATGTCCACCCCTAATAGACGAGTTCGTAATTCCGACAGCGCATGCTCTGAAAACGGCGGCGTCAGCAAAACAAATGCGTCCGCTCATTGAGTTTGCTGATACACGCATTGCAACATTTCGATTTTATTTTAAAATAATAGAAACACCGAACAATTTGGCAAGAACATGGTTGCACGCATGCATTAATAATAATATAATGAATATATTTCAGACACATCTAGCCATAGTTAAACATTTTGAGATAAGAAAGATACAATTCCCCACAAAACAAGGAGTGTTCTCTGTGGCGGAGTGGTTAGAGTGTCTGACTTTTTTCTAGGTCGGACTCCCAATCTGAAGGTCGGTGGTTCGATTCCCTGTGAACCCAACTCTACCAATTTGGATTTCCACCGTTGTGTATAACTTACAGCATCATCAAAGGCCAGTTGCTCTTATACCATGTCTATGTGGTGTGGGAGGTTAAAAATCCCTTGGGTCGGTAAAAGTGTAGGCTCAGGCTTTCTATCAACAAACTGTCTAATGGTGAAAACAAGTCTATTCAGACTTATCCATATTAGGCAGCATAAATCTTCAAGAAAAAAAAAAGAAAAAAAAAAAGGAGTCACTTTACATACTGATGTTCACATTTCCATTTTCAATTCTTATTATAAATATTAAAATGTCAAATGTGTCAATAGAAACTTGCTTCAAAGAAATATGTAACCAATGTCCGATTAATCCTACCCATTTCCTAAGCTCTACAGATGTCATTAACCATTGGATATCAATAAAAACCTGAATAAAATAAGTAAAACTGACTCTGGCTATGGTTCTCACGCTAGTCTGAGTGACCGGATGTGTCTAGATCTAAATGCAGATGGAATAAGATATGCTGATTAGATTGGTATAAATTCAATGCTAGATAAAAGATTAACATCTTAATTTATTACATATATAAGCCACTACGGCCGTATAAGGATGGACAAACACAGAGTTGGGCTGAGTTCTATTTATAGTTCTACATATATATATATTTCTGTCGGTATTTCTATGTTTCAAACAGTAACTGAAATGTAATGAAACTAACAGATTCCATAGCGCCACTCAGTGGTTTAGCATGAGCCATGTGCTTCTTGCCGGTTTGTTTTGCTGCCCAACATCCCACAATGCACCGCGCGGCTGGAATTACGAACCCCTCTATCATGTGAGAGACCGTCCTGATATGACCTTAGATGTTGCTAGGCCGTAAAACAACAACAAACAAACATGTGAGAGAGATTGCGGAGACAAGCCCACCATTCACACGGGACCGGCCGGCCCACCACCCGCTCCCCGCGCCCGTACGTCCACATCCAGCCCGTCAGCGCCAATATCAGCGTTTAATATTACTGGATTACTCGGCCGTCGGAGCACCAGATAATACCATAAACTCTCCCCATTCTGTTCACACCTGATGCCTCTCTCAAACAAACTCATAATGAAGAAAGGGAAGACTAGTCACGCAAGATTGACAGTGAAGAAGTTGTGTTTTATTGGCATCAACTCCTGTTAACCTGCTAGTGACCTATCACCCTGACCCCTTCTGTCCACACAGAGTGTCATTATTTTGTTAGTATGTCTATGAATTAGTGCCTACAGCCCATTGAAACGGAGTCCCCTGGTTGTTGCACACAGCTCAGTTTGTATATAGGAAAGGTGGTAGCATCAGACAGAGTGTCTGGGTTCCTGCTCTAGAGTAGGTGTGTCTCACTCAAGAGCCAGGCATAGAGTGCTCTGCCCAGTGTGTCTGGAGCAGTTTCTTGAATAATTAATATCAAAGTGAGGCTAGTGTGGTCGGGTGGCCAAGGGAGTGCAGGTGACTGGGCATCCCACAGCCAGCCAATCAGGCACCCTCCACAGCCTGGGAGGGCGACACCCCCAGTATTGGTGGTTGTCACTCAACCCAGCTGTAGGTGGTGTCCATACTGTATGCAGATTAGGCTGGTGTGCTTGCCCATCGGCACTGGGGTAACAGGTAGTTGCAGACAGTTATAAATATATATATATATTAAAAATGTCCTTTTCCTCCACTTGCACTCTTTATGGGTGCATAGAGGAAACATTTCACCAAACATGAACTGTCTCTCATGTAGGAACATCGCTTCACAATCTCGGGCATCATGTATGAACATATATTTCACATAGCTTATATCATGTCATACTGTGAGTGGGGCACCCATTGCTTTTAGATTACATAACCTTGTCCCCACTCCGTCGCCCAAGAATAATAATGCTCTCTGCCAATATATAATTCCGAACTGAAAATCCGTATATTTTTACAAGCGGTCTGCCCCGGAACAGGCAGAGTCGGAATTTGGCCCGTCCACTCACAATGACCCCAACTGACCCGGCGTAGTGTGTGTGTATGTGTGAGTGCATGTGTGTATATGTAAGTGTATGTGTATATATATATATATA
Organism: Branchipolynoe longqiensis; assembly: GCA_030323885.1. Classification (NCBI taxonomy): domain Eukaryota; kingdom Metazoa; phylum Annelida; class Polychaeta; order Phyllodocida; family Polynoidae; genus Branchipolynoe; species Branchipolynoe longqiensis. The sequence goes on from CM059189.1 coordinate 33,162,337, forward strand.
AATAGATATGTATGGGTGTGGATGTGTGAGTGTGTGTATGCATGTGAGGGTGTATATTATATATGTGTGCAGGTGTGTATGTCTGTGAATGTATATATGTATGGGTGTGCATGGAAGTATGTGTGAGTGTGTGTATGTCTGTGAGTGTGTGTGTGAGAGTATGTGCGTGTGTGTATTTGTTTGGGGGGTACATTAGTTGTTTAAGCAGGGTGTGTGCGTATGTGCATGTTCCTAGTGTGTGTATATACGTAAGTATGCATATGTGGGTGTGTTTGAATGTATGTATGTGTATGTGTGCATATGTGCATGTTCTGAGTGTGTGCATGTGGGTAAGGCCATTTGCATGTGTGTGATCATGCAAGTGTGTATGTGTGAGAGTGTGCATGTGGTTGTGAATGTATGAGTGTGTGTGGGTATGTGTGAGTGTGTGTAGGAGTGTGTGTGTACGTTTGTGAGTGTGTGTGCGGCTGTGTACGTCTGCACAATGTGTGTGAGTGTGTGCATGTGTGTGTGAGTGTGTGTGTACGTTTGTGTGCGGTTGTGTACGTCTGCACAATGTGTGTGAGTGTGTGCATGCGTGTGAATGTGATTGTGTGTGGTTGTGTATGTGTGTACATGTCCATGAGTGTCTATATGAGATGAGTACGTGTATGTGTGCATGTGATTGCGTGTACATGTGAACTCACCTTAAATATAGGTCGTCCATGTCCCGTTCGGGATGGAGGGTGGGATGGAGGGTGGGATGGAGGGTGAGATGGAGGGTGTGATGGAGGGTGGAATGGAGGGTGTGATGGAGGGTGAGATGGAGGGTGAGATGGAGGATGAGATGGAGGGTGGGATGGAGGTTGGGATGGAGGGTGAGATGGAGGGTAGGATGGAGGGTGGGATGGAGGGTGGGATGGAGGGTGAGATGGAGGGTGAGATGGAGGGTGGGATGGAGGGTGAGATGGAGGGTGGGATGGAGGGTGGGATGGAGGGTGAGATGGAGGGTGGGATGGAGGGTGGGATGGAGGGTGAGATGGAGGGTGAGATGGAGGGTGAGATGGAGGGTGAGATGGAGGGTGGGATGGAGGGTGGGATGGAGGGTGAGATGGAGGGTGGGATGGAGGGTGAGATGGAGGGTGGGATGGAGGGTGGGATGGAGGGTGGGATGGAGGGTGGGATGGAGGGTGGGGTGGCAGGTGGGATGGAGGGTGAGAGGGAGGGTGGAGGTGGGATGGAGGGTGGATGGAGGGTGGGGTGGAGGGTGGGATGGAGGGTGAGATGGAGGGTGGGGATGGAGGGGTGGGATGGAGGGTGGGATGGAGGGTGGGATGGAGGGTGAGATGGAGGGTGAGGATGGAGGGTGGGATGGAGGGTGGGATGGAGGGTGAGGATGGGGAGGGTGGAGGATGGGAGGGTGAGATGGAGGGTGAGATGGAGGGTGAGATGGAGGGTGAGGTGGAGGGTGAGATGGAGGGTGAGATGGAGGGTGGGATGGAGGGTGGAATGGAGGATGGGATGGAGGGTGGGATGGAGGTTGGGATGGAGGGTGAGCTGGAGGGTGGGGGTTTATGAGCGATCAATTGTTGGTGACGCGACCACCAAGGGATACCAACTCGGTCAGACACGCGGCCCTCCTCCTCCTCTCCCCATCTCTTCCGCCCCCCCCCCAACCCCCCTACCGCCCCCCTTCATCACCGGGGCATAGATATCGCTGGGCGGGCCTGTCCTATTTGCACAACAGTAATGGGTTTAGTGCCTTTCGAAGTGATTGTGATAGGATACACAGAGAACAGGGATAACACTGCCCCCCCACACACACAGCTAGCCCCGTCACCCCCTACTCACATTCCTGGCCCCTGCCCCTGCCTCATCCCCACCACCACACCCCCTCCCTCCTGCCACCACCACAACCCACCGAGTCAACACCCCAATGGCTGGGTTGCTACTCCACATGTCCCTCATCCCTATTACCCGTCCCTTCAGATAACAACTGATAACATCATGCATACTGTCTGCAGTGTAAAATTGCTGGCGCAGGGCCCCTCCCAAAGTGGCATCTTCCATCAAGATCATCTTGCTCTCCTCCCCCTCCTACTCCCCGCCTCCTTCGCCTCCTCCCCTTGCTCATCCACGCCCATCCCAACCCCTCTCCCACCGACCCACCCAACCGCCCCTTTGTAATCTGTGTCAGTATCACTTGGGTTGCACTCTACTGTCAGCGTTCTCATATCCACCGGGGGGTGGGGTTTGAGGGGTTTTGAGGGTGTGTTTCTTTTCGTCGTCGCTAACTGCAGATTTACTGTATGAAACTCATATTTCCGATCAATCAATTAATAGTTCCATCCTCTAGTCGAGGGTTGGATGCAATGGTTCTCCACTTGTCCCGGCGGTGTGCTGTTCTGATAGACTGTGAATAATTCAAGCCTGTCCACTGTGAAATATTTGTAAACCATGATGTTCTTGGTCTCCCTCTCCCTCTGCTGCGATTCACCTTCCCTTCCAACAATGTACGGTATATTGAACTCTGACAAATGATGTGGCCAAAATAAATAAGTTTCTTTGTCTGTATAGTGGCAAACAAGCATTTCTTATTTTTAGGTTTTCTGAGAACTTCTTTGTTGGTGATCTTCTTTGTCCATGATATTTTCATCATCCTAAGATAAGTCCACATCTCAAATGCTGCTAAGTGTTTGTACATTTTCTTAGAGATTGTCCATGTCTCAGCCCCATACATTAGAGTAGACCACACATAACACTGAAGAATACACTTCCTTGGATGTATTAATATCTTACTTGATGTTAACACTCTATACATTTTGGAGAATGTTGTTCGGGCTATTGTTTTCCTTCTCTTAATTTCTTCCTCACATCTCCGTAATCTTTTGTCCGAGATATATGAATTCGGATACTTGTTCTATGTTTGTGCCATCTATGGTTATATTGATATTCGGTTTATCTGTCTTTTTACTTATAACCATTGTTTTGGTCTTCCTGGCATTCATCTTCATGTTGAATAGTATTCCAGCTTCATTGATTCTATTCACAATATCTTGTAGGTTTTTCTCACTGTCTGCTAGTATTATATTTCCAATGCCTCTCCGCATTTAATTTGACTAAATTCCACTCATCTCCATTCACGTAATCTCCTTTAGTACCATCGGGGTTAAGAGAACACCGTAGTTTGTTGGTTGTGGGAGTTTGACGTCCAGGCAACATCTGAGGTCATATCAGCACGGGTACCGACTTGTGACAGTGCGCACTCAAGGTGACTTTATAGTGTTTCCCTACTGGGAGACCAGGCCGAACGTACCATGACCTGATATTCCACTCAGTCACATTATCCTAACAATGAGCCAACTGGTCCGTGCCCTATGCTAATAATGCTGAGCGCCTGGTTAGGAAGTGACAAGTATCAATTTTTAAATCGTTGGTTTGAGTCGACGAGGTCATTTGTTTGACTCGACCATTGGTTGTTAAATAACAAATACAAATTTAATGTCTTTGTACAAACATAGACACTAATGAAGTCTGTGCTAGACTACTAAATGACTGAAACATACAATCCTCCAAGCATCGTTTATCCCATCATTACTAACAACCTACTTACTCAAACTACTTCATATAGTCAAAAAACACACCTGAGGTATTAACCTTTTAAGCATAACCCTATAAGCTAGCCACACTCTATCTAACAAAATAAACAAACCATTCTACTAACACTCACTCCATCTCAAAATGTTAACTCCAACAACATGATAGTTTTGCAATTCACAACATAGTAGGCATACAAACCTATGAAGGAAAACTATGCACCTAACCACTCCGTAATGTAAAGGTCTAATCAATACACATGTATGTATCAAGTGTGTAGGAATACAACATATAACTGCTATTTTTGTATGTGAATTGTCAAACTATACCATATGTAAGTCTTTGAATGTTTGATATTGTTATTTCAGCTGATTTGGGCTAGCTGCATGTATTGTAAATAACTGTATTGTCACATGGCTGGAAGACCAGTGCCACGGCACTGACAAAAGACTTTATTCAATGAATAAACTATATTTACAAAAAAAAAATAAAAAATGATTTGCCAATTATTCATGTTCACATTCTTTCCTTATTCGCCTATTATCGATCTTTCCGCCTATTTCTTTCCCAAAATGCTAGTATAATCACGTGTTATAACCCTTTTACATCTTTATAACTGAGACATCACTGGGAGCATATTCCCAACAGTGGAATCATTAATCAAATCCGCCTGACAGTAACCGACAATTCGACTTGAATTCCATTAATTGGGGATCTAGATTTGCTGTTCTATTTATAAATCTTCTGCTTAGAGTCCATACTGTATTGTCCATTTTGTGAAATCCACTGACGATGCAGCTTCCAAATACCGATCATATTAATTGACTCTGGAAATGGAAATTTCAACAACAACAAGAACAAAAAAGTCACTTGTCACATTATCCGTTTGGGTTTGGCGGGCTTTAATGTAGGCAGTGAATGTGTGAGCGAAGGAAGAGATTAGAGGGTGAGTGGAGGGATGAGTAAGTGACTGTGTGGCGTCCCTCTGTCGGTCAGTGACTAGACGCTATCAGCCCATGAAATGGATTGTTATCAGCGTCCCAAATAATGTTGCCTATCGCAATCACCGCCTCGATATCGTCGGTCATCGCGTAACCATGGCAACGCCCCACCTCTTGGTGTCGTGTCATTAACAAATGGCAACCCATGGCTTGCAGGCATGGGGAAAATTTAATTCTATGAGTTACGTTGTTTTGTGGTAATTAAGGAGAGGAGTGCTAAATGATGCTTACAAACTCAGTCAGCATATTCTGCAGGGTATGTGTTGTAGGGGGTGGTTGGGTGGGGCGTGGGGCGTGGGATGTTTAATTGGATCACGTGATGTTCTTACACGATTCATGTTGCTGCTCAAAAAGGTTATTGGCATCACATCTGCTTTTGGGGCGAAATTGTACAATTAAAAAATGTATTCTTTTCCTTTTTTTTTTTTTTTTTTTTTTTTTTTAAGGGAGTGGCAGATGCAGTTGTATCAGCAGGGATACTGATTTGTGGAAGTGTGTAGTTCTGGTGGTTTTATGGTGCTACCTCCATACATGTATACCGCCTCGCCAAGGTGGTGATATGGTATCTCCTCCGGTCACACTGTGCTAAAGGCCCTGTCACACGACCACATATGGCGGCACCGTGTGCGTAACGTGTCAAAATTATTTGAAAATCAAAATAGGTCGGCATACGGCGAATTTTTTGCACTGCGGGGTGTCCCAGCAACATATGAAGCATACATGCAGCCTATGGCTGGTGTATGTCTACCATATCCCTACCGTATATCAAAGTATGCAAAGCATATGACGACGTATACTCAGCGTATTGGGACGTATTTTGACGGTTGGAGGTGACAGGTTTAGCGTATGAGTAACATATGCTGATGTATCCCTAATGTGCTCCTAATGTATGCCGACGTACCCCTAATGTACACATAGCATATGAGGAATGTATGAGCCACACGTGAACACACGGTGACAATTTTGAACATGCACAAAAATAGTTTCGGAGCCTCGACGCATGCTGACGTAAGACAACATATATAGCCGTATCCTGAATGTACCCGACATATGCCCAATGTATAGGTAACATATGATGCCATACGCCGACTTGTTGGTCGAAAATCACATATGTTGGCATATGCTAAGGCTATACGTCATAGTGTGACAGCCCTTTTACAGAACGTTGTGAGTATGTTATATACGCCAGAGATATGCGGAGGGTGCCAGTTCAACATACGGCTAACGTGTTCCAACCTATCCTGACCTACCCCTAATAAGTGCATAACCTACGCAGACGTACGCCAAGCATACATCGAGCATATGAGAAATGTATGAACCATAGGGTGGCATATGTTGACAATTTTGAACATGCACACACATTTTTTAGCGGCTCGACCTACACCGAACTATGACGCCGTATCCCGAGTGTACTCAACGTATGCCCAACATATACATAACCTATGACACCATATGCCGATGTGTTGGTCAAAAATCGCATATATGTGCATACGCTAACACCATATGTCATAGTGTGACAGCCCCTTAAGACTAAACCAACCAGCCATTCTACTATATATCAGTAATGTCTAGGGGTTTGGTTTGGCTCAGCTGGGACTGAACCCACGACCTCCCGGTAGGGAAGTGGATACAGCAGCGCTGGACCATCCCATATTGTTTATATAAATGATAATTACAGGTTTTAATATCGTGTAAGATTTTAAATGTATCGGAGTTGGGTTGATTGGTAATAAATACCTGATAACATTTCGTTAATATCCGACTAGAGCATCAACTTTCCTAAACTAAAATAGTTTTATTAACCTAGATTCGATCCTACGTATCCAATGTAGATACTGGTGTATTAATTAAAGCTGCATAGTCCAATATTTGTAGGGACTAAAGTGTTTATTCATCTGAATATGACATTTGTCAACACCAGAACACTGGTCTTCCGGCCATCTTACAATTGGAAATTGACAGTCTATATAATCTAAGTTTGATGATTGCTGTATTAGTTACAGCACCGATCCTGGAGAATTAAGGGATTGGCTCCTGCTGTATAATGCACAGCACCAGTCACTGTGGTTCATGTTAATGGAAATATCAGTGCTGGAGCACTGGTCTTCCGGCCATCTTACAATTGAAAATTGACAGTCTACATAGTCTAAGTTTGATGTGTGGTGTATTAGTTACAGCACGATCCTGTAGAATTAAGGGAGTGGCTCCTGCTGTGTAATCTACAGCACCAGTCTATTTCTACAGCTATAAATATTTATTGCCAGTTGAAACAAGTTCACTGGATATAGTTGATGACACATTTCCCTATAGTAAAGCATACCATTTAATGTACTGACAAATATCAACGATACAGATTGCATCAACAGACTCTCATTCCAGGTGTTTCCCACATTCCGCCTGAGTTGTTAAGTGTCAGTAGTTGTGAAGTGTCCAGACACGGTGCAACCCGAGTCACCATTAAAGGATAATCAGTTTACGGATAATTATACTCGTATAGTGCTTATACAGCACATATATATATATATATAAGAGAAACTCAAGACCATCGGATAGTGCTATATTGATGAAACTGACTAATCCAAACTTGACCGACATTTTTTTATATTTGCTTCCAGATCTCCATGATAAATAATCCCGGTTAACACTATGCATTATGGGAACTGAAGAATTAATCAATCAAATGATATTGGATCAAATGTGTGCGTAGCAACGTATGCGTGGGGTTTAGGAATATCAAAGGTAATATCAAGATCGGTGTTGACTTGTGATAGTATGGACCCATGGGAACTTTATAGTGCTGCCCCACTGAAAGACCAGGCCGCCAGCACCATGATCTGATGTCCCACTCAGTCACATTATCCTGACACTGAGCCAACCAGTCCTTGCCCTATCCTAATAATGCCAAGTGCCTGGCTAGGAAGGGACAAGTATAACTTTTTAAGTCATTGGTTTGATTCGACCATGGTTCAAACCCACAAACCCATGTGTTTGGAATTCCAATCTCCCAAAACAGGAGACGGACGCTCAACTCATTCGGCCATTCCGTCTGGTGGTCTGTCAACTAAAGGAAACAAGAACGAATTCACTCAGCAGGAAAAGCAATGTGTCCACGGAAATGTATTCCAGTAGCAGAAGGAGGAGGTGTTAGTTAGCCAATCCTCTCAGGCTCATCAGCGTGCAATGCCAGGGGCACGCATTCAGTGCCTACAATCAGCAAGAAGGCTGACAGCATCAACAGGGGATGGACACTGAATGGTAACATGGTGAGTGGCACTGGAGGAGAATGCGCGCCCGACTCCAGGGGTTGCTGCTCCAGTAGGGTTATATGTAACACACGGGAGAACACTGCCACGCGGGACTAGAGGTGGGGATATATAGTAGTAATATGCAGCGTAGTTGATACATTTTGTGGGATAGATTAAATATGTGTAGTATTGCTAACATATTTACATACAGAAACAACAATAATGTTATTTGATTGGATTTGATTAAGTGCCTGTCACACCTTACCGGATTGAGTACCGGACACAACCGGACAAAGAATTTTCTTGTCCGGTGGTGTTCGGTATCAAAATGTACCGAAATGTGTCGAAATGTTGCAAAGGCCGCCAGATGAAACGAATGCTAAACGGACAAGGAACGTACATTAACGAATATCCACCAGACGATAACCGGACGATAACTGGATGACAACCAAATTTCAAACGGATGGACCAAACATCAACTGGACACATACCGGACTGTTCACGGACATGCCGAAAAAAACGACGGACCGAATTCCCCCAACACCGTCAATGGACTATTCAGGAAACAAACCGGAGATGTAATGGATGGGTACCGGACATGAAACAGACAAAACGGACTAAATGGACTTAAACCGGACACCAACCATACACGTTAGTCCGGCGGTGTCCAGTACAAGTTTTGTGCATGTTCAAAACTTGCCACCATACACACCGGACACCACCGGACAGAGAATGGACACGCCGGATGCGTACCGTATTTAAACCGCACATTGCCGTATTTCACTAGACAGTGTCTGTTTTCTATCCGGTATCCCAATCCAGTAAGGTGTGACTGAGCTGTTACCAAAAGCAAAACGAAAGAAATAATTATCATCATGGCAATGTGAAAACCAAATATATGGTGCCCAGTGTCAGAGAATTACTCATATATATTATTACTTTGGTTTAGATGGTTGTTGTTGGAGTTCTACATCCTTGCAACATCCAATGTCATATTAGGATGGGTAGCGACTTGTGACAGTGTGCACTCATGGTAACTTTATAGTACTCCCCCCACATTGAGACCAGCTGACCAGCACCATTATATGATATCCCACTCAGTCACATTATCCTGACACTGAGCCAACCATTCCTTGCCCTATCCTAATAATGCCTGGCCAAGAAGCGACAAGTTTAAATTGTGAAGTCATCAGTTTGACTCGAATGCCACGATCTACCAAACCAAAGAGACGGATGCTCAACTCATTCGGCCATTTAGTCTGGTCCCCTTATATACTCAACACAGTTCCTTCAGAAACACCTCTGCTACCAGCCAGAAGATTCACCCAATCAACGGCAGAGGTCATCTACATCCGGGACTGTAAGGTCAGCACATTACGCAGTAAGCAGGATCCAGGTCACACTGCACTTCACCGACCACATTGATCACGGGTCATTAGGCAGCTTAACCTGCAAGCGGACGTGACCTATTTACAAATGACGTCACGGAATTCGCTGGGAAATCAAAGCCAGCTATATCCGGTTTCGTACAGAGTGTAGGTAGCTCTTTGTATGGATATACCCGGATATTTAAAGCTGCATAGTCCGATGAACTCATGAAGCTTCAAATTTTCAAAACCAAACTGGGTAGCTAGAATTGATTCTACATATCTAACTTAGATACTGGTGCACTTATTAAGTATTTGTTGCGACATAGAAGGGGATACTGAGACAGTTTAATAGAACATGTTACTGTTGAAGTCTGTGGTATCAGAGTTTTGGCATGCGTGGGAAAAGTAATGTTCAATGTTTGCACTTCAAATATCCGAAAATCTAGCCATTTAAAATCAAATTTACTTCGAACTAAAGTAAGGTACACTATGACAATCAATTTCAATTTTCATATAGTTATCTCAGAAAATGACAGAAATCCAAAATCATCGGACAATGCAACTTTAACGTGACCTAGTTTTCCCACATTTGAGTAGGACGTTATCGAAAAGATGCCTATGAACTGCATACGTGATATTTTGATACATGGGTCGTTCCTGTTTGGGTGGAACGGTACTAGTGCCGTGTAAAGTCATTAGAACACAGTTCCCTATCGAATATTCAATTCTTTTATTTTAACTCTCTGCAAAGTATGTTTACAATAAACTAAGGTGTTACAATAAATGCATACAAATTCCTTACAGACAGAAAGGATCCCAGAAAAGCGATGCTTATCTAGCTGGTCTCCATGCAACAATAACAGATTGGTTGGTTGTTGTTTTACATCCTAGCAACATCTAAGGTCCAGGACAAGACAATAAAAGAACTCAGCACATGGGCATTACACCCTTCTTCTTTTTTTTTTAAGAAGAAAGAATTTGTTTAAAATCTGATTTTGCATGTTTGTTGGCAACATAGCAGTCTAATCTGACTGCGTGCGTAGAATGATTTCAAATAGGTGTCACTGAGCCTTCAATTTTGACCCATTTTAAATCACTTCGCCCGCCCACCCAGCCTATCACGTAGGTCCAATCATGTCTTTCGATTACATCACGTACTACGGGAATAGTGTAGGGTGCAATTCACTTGCAATAGGTGACTCACTCAACAATTTTAACAAATTCTTCTGAAAATGGCATGTGTGTGGTGATGGAAGCGTGATGTTTGAACACGGTAATAAACCACAGCGAGTTGGCAACATCGTTCATTGTATTCAATCAATCAATAGGATACAGCTATAATAGGCCTTGGACCTGTTAGCTGCTCTTAATTAATAGAAATGGAGACAGTTCTTCAGATGTGGTCGATCGTAGCAACTGTCACTGGCTCCAAGATATATGTAATGTTTGACCAGTATGCATCCAGTCGGGACTTGAAACAGTTCACCGACTCTGCTGCTACGACACTCTCCGGCAGGTCATTCCACAGGTCAACCACCCTAAAGCTGAAAAAGTTGTGTCGCAGGTCCAGTCTGGAGTACCGCTTCCTCAGCTTCAGGGAGTGCCCTCTGGTCCTGGTGTTGGAGTCTCTGATAAGGGGGCCGCCTCTCTTGTAGATACCATGGAGATATTTGAATACTTCAATCATATCCCCCCGGGCCCGTCTGTAGTACATGCTTGGGATCTTCAAACGACGCATACGTTGTTCATAGGGTATTGCATTGAATCCATGTACAAGCTTCGTTGCCCTTCTTTGGATCCTCTCAATTGACTCAGCATCCTTCCTGTAGAGAGGTGACCATACAACATTTCCATATTCCAAAAGTGGACGTGCAAGGGATGTGTACAGTCTGCGAACAACATCCTCGTCTAGGTATGTGTACGATCTTCGAATGATAGCCAGTATTCCATTAGATCTGTTGGCGGCTTCCTGGATGTGGTCGCTGAATGTCAGTTTGTTGTCCACCTTGACACCCAAGTCCTTTTCTATCATTGTTTCGGAGAGCGGAACATTATTCACACCATCGTTCATTACATAGATGTGCTTGCTGTTTTTGCCCCCTAAATGCATCACTATTGTCTCGGGAGTAATTCGGTCTGTGCACTTTGTGCTGGTCATGGCTTGTCTGGTCACCTTTCGGCAATCCAGGGATGTTGACCACTGCCAGGTTTAATTACGGGGCTTGTTTGTTGTTGTTTTACATCCTAGCAACATCTAAGATCATATCAGGACGGGGAACGACTTGTGACAGTGCACACTCATGGTGACTTTTTATAGTGCTGCCCCACTGGGAGACCAGGCTGCCAGCACCATGACCTGATATCCCACTAGGTTACATTATCCTGACACTGAGCCAACCAGTCCTTGTCCTATCCTAATAATGCTGAGCACCTGGCTAGGAAGCGACAAGTATCCATTTTTATGTCATTGGTTTCACTTGACCAGTGTTCGAACCCACAAACCCATGGGCTCAGATCCCCCGATCTCCCAAAACTGGAGACGGACGCTCAACTCATTCGGCCATCCCGTCTGGTAATTATTGGGCAACTAGGGTGAGTGTCCGGTAATTAACGCCATGGAGTAGGGGGGGGGGCGGGGGCACACCTGCATTAGCTCATTTCCACGGCAGAAGTAGGCATACCGGGTGCAGTGGCCCAATCGGTAGAGCGCAGGCCTCCTGTGCGGGAGATTGGGAGTTCGGTTCCCGGTCCAATTAAACCAATGACTTATCAAATTCATACACCTCACGTCCTATCTTGGCCACCGGTATTAATAGGATAGGGCAAGAACTGGTTGGATCAGTGCCAGGATAATGTGACTGAGTGGGATACCAGTTCATGGTGCTGGTAGCCTGAATCCCCCAGTGGGGCATCACTTTAAAGTCGCCATGAGTGCACACTGTCACAAGTCGGTACCCTGTCCTGACATGACCTTAGATGTTGCCAGCACGTACAACTCCAACAACCAACCAACTGCTCTGAGCTACTCTGAGCTACTCAGGGATACTCTGGGCTATTCTGAGCTACTCTGACCTAACCCCATATATCTCTTCCCTACTCTTCCCTACTCTGCCCTACTCTGCCCTACTCTGACCTACTTTGACCTACTCTGCCCTACTCTGACCTACTCTGCTATAGGCACACATTAACTTTAAACATACTGACATTGAGCCAAACCAGTCCTTGCCCTTTCTTACTAATGCGGTAAAGTAGCGACAAGTCTCAATCTCCTAAGTATTTCGGTTTACTCGGCCCGAGATCAATCCCCGCGATCTCCAGCACTAGAAGCGGACACCCGACTCACTCAGCCATCCGGCCGTGCGTTGTGGTAGAAATATCCATGCACTCATCTCAACAGGAAAGCATCGGTCAAATGCATCTAATGTGGCATGGCAGGTTAGTTGTATCTGGAGGCCTAGATGGTCCAACGATTACAACACTCGCCACCAGAATGTAAGGGACATTGGCTTGACTCCCACTCCAGGCATCGCTAATGTATGTTCACAATAAAAACAAAACTCTTCGTCCTTATCTCCAGCGGAAGTGAGTTTCCGTGTAATCTCCAGTTTTGTATCAGTCATGGTTCGCTTTGGATGATCGGATTGAAGCTAGCAGATAGAAAAATCTTCTTTTTTTTTTATTACAAAAAGAAACACCCTTCAGTCGTGTGTCGCTGCATATTAAGCATGGTTGAAGATGGTGGATATGGGACACGGAAAAAGAAGAAGAATTTTATTAAGACCTGTCATTCCACGTTCAGCGGTATGATAAAATGACTGAGTGGGATATCGGTTCATGGTGCCGGCGGAGTGGTGTTCCAATTGGGAAGGCAGAAAAAGTCGTGATGAGTGTGTGCAGTCAAAGTTCGGTACCCGCCCTGATATGACATTGGATGTTATTAGTTTGTGAACTCCCCGCGTCCCCCCCCCCCCAAAAAAAACTGAATTGTGTTTTAACAGCAACAACAAAATCAACTAAAAAGAAAGAAAATACGCAAAAATACCCACAAAAAAACACCAACACACAAGAAATAATAGACAAACATGAGATCTATTCCAGATGCATTATACATTGAGCGGGGAAACATAAGCAACTAAGTGTACAGAGGAGGGAAGAGGGTGTTCTTAGAAACTGGTGCATGGAGGGGAGAGGCAGGGCGGGCTTTAGCAGTTCATTAGTTCACATATATTAAATTAATCGGACACTCCGACGAGGTCAGCGGTGAGGATGCTTCTATTTTTGGACGAGTGAGATGTCATACCTGCACTGCACCCACGGAGAGAGGATGCATGTGTGCCGTTCCTCTAGTCCCCTGTTCGTCTCTACTGGCACTAATTGAGTTCACACATCCGCAACTCATCTACGTCTCAGCTGAGTTATACAAGAGACTTACAATATTGATAAGTGTCGCTATCCAGTCTAGCCCTCGACAATTATTAGAGAGGGTGCATGTGTGCCGTTCCTCCAGTCCCCTGGTCGTCTCTACTGGCACTAATTGAGTTCACACATCCGCAACTCATCTACATCTCAGCCGAGTTTTCCAAGAGACTTACAATATTGATAAGTGTCGCTGTCTAGTCTGGCCCTCAACAATTATCAGAGAGGGTGCATGTGTGCCATTCCTCCAGTTCCCTGGTCATCTCTACTGGCACTAATTGAGTTTACATATCCGCAACTCATCTATGTCTCAGCTGAGTTACTCAAGAGACTTACAATATTGATAAGTGTCGCTATCCAGTCTAGGCTGTTCCTCCAGTCCCCTGGTCGTCTCTACTGGCACTAATTGAGTTCACACATCCCCAACTCATCTACGTCTCAGCCGAGTTTTCCAAGAGACTTACAATATTGATAAGTGTCGCTGTCTAGTCTGGCCCTCGACAATTATTAGAGAGGGTGCATGTGTGTCATTCCTCCTGTTCCCTGGTCGTCTCCACTGGCACTAATTGAGTTCACACATACGCAACTCATCTACGTCTCAGCTGAGTTATACAAGAGACTTACAATATTAATAAGTGTCGCTATCTAGTCTGGCCCTCGACAATTATTAGGATCAGGAAAGGATTAGCTGGCTCGTTGTGCTGATACTATGAATGACTGAGTGGGACATCGGGTCATTAATGCTGGCGGCACGGTATCTCAGTGGGACAGCACTATAAAGTCGACATGTGTGCGCACTACCACAAGTCGATGTCCGTCCTGTCCTGATAGGGCCTTCCTTATCTATTGCTGGGACTTAAAACCCCATAAACAAACAAAAGAATCCCGCGTATCGTTTTCAATATATATATATATATATGTTTATATTTTAGTTACATAATATATACATATATTATGTAACATAGAAATAAACAGTATAATATTAATAGTGATGTGGAGTGTGTGTTGAATATGGGAAATATTGCGCCTAGAACAGCAACTTTTGCCATTCATGGGTTAGCGGGCTAACCATTACACTACCTAAGCTCCCTGATGCAATTACCTTATCCATGCTATGTGGCTCCTTGCCAGAGAGGTCAGTGCAGACTATTACATTTTTCCCGTTGGAATTATTTTAATAATTTAGGTCCGAGGCTTACAATTACATACATACAAGCATAGATAGTGTACGTTCAACAATCATACAGTGCATAACTTGTACAGGATGCTGGACATGGTACCAGTGTCATGACGGGATGAAAACTGGAAATATTGTGCCTAAAGCAGGATTCAAACCGACATGTTTTGCCACTGCGGTGCTAGCATGCTAACCATTACACTATCCAGGTTCCCTGATGCAATAACCCTATATATCCACTCCCAGCTGTCGATGTCACTCCTTGCCTGAGTGGTCAGTGCACATCACATGATCATCATCATCATGCTGTCGGTCGCGATGCGAGAAAGACTGCTTTCATTACTTGACTGCCGCTGTCCATTTAACTCTCTGCTGTGAGAGTGATGCCCATGAGTCGTTCTTAATGTCTCTCAGCTTCAGGTTTCTCTTGATGGTATCCTTGAATCGGAGATGAGGGCGCCCTCTCTTTCTGTAACCAGAAGACAGTTGAGAGTAGAGGATCTGCTTTGGTAGCCTGTCTCATGACATCCTCATGAGGTGCCCAGTCCACTGGAGATTCTTTTTGATCAGAAGATCTCCAATAGAGGGCAGCACCGTCCGTTCGAGTATTTCCTTATTTGTCACTTTGTCCTTCCAGGTTAGCCTCATGATTGAACGCAGATGTCACATCATAAAGGCATGCAGTTTTTTCACCTGTCGTCTGTACACTGTCCAGGCCTTGGCTCTGTATAGTAGGGTGGATTGCACAATTGCACTGTAGATCTTGCCTTTGACCCGCATGGACACATGGTGGTTGTTCCAGAGTCTCTGGCGTAGTCGGCCGAACGATGCACTAGCCTTGGCCATCCTCCTCTGTATTTCAGCATCAATGCATCCATCACTTGATATAGTGCTTCCGAGGTAGGTAAATTCCAGAACAGAGTTCAGCTTGTTTCCGTCAACCATGATATCCTCCTTTCGGGTTCTTGTAGAGTTGGGTTTGTACAGCACCTCCGTTTTCTTGATGTTAATCTGCAGGCCAAACTTCTTTGATGCATCGGAGAAAGCACATCAGAACACTAGGATATTACTACAGTTGTGTTGCATATTAATACTCAGACTTGCATCAACAGGAGGAGTCTGCCGCCCCATGCCGCTCACGAAGCTCAGGGCCGCATTCAGGGTACGCATTAGAGTTGACACTGAGATGGCTCCATGGTGTCTTTTTGGCGTATCTCAAAGTTGACTCCGGGACATCTCGCTTTTCAGGTAGGAGACATAAATTGCCTCCAAAATAGCCACCAGATTCAGTGGTTTCAGTCAATCAGAGCTGTTCTTTTCAATTGCAAATGGCTGCACACTATCAAGGCCGCCATTTTTGAAGCACCCGTCAGCTAAAGTCGTTCAGACTAGCGCGACATCCGGAATATCTTTGAGGCACCTCCGAGGCATACCTTGAACGCAGCCCTGGTTTCCAGGTTTTCTATCCCTGCACCTAGTGAATGACACCGGATCCAACAAGGATCCACTGAGGGCTGTCTCTGTGCATAATGTAGACCCTCAACTTGTGGTTTATTGCTGACGACATCACAGCTAACCTGACCCTGCACTGCGCAGCATCCATATTGTTTGTGTGTGTCTTGTTGTTGTTTTACATCCTAGCAACATCTAAGATCCCATAAGGACAGGCACCGACTTATGACAGTGCACACTCATGGCGACATAATAGTGCTTCCCCATCGGGAGACCTCGCCACCCAATATCCCATACAGTTACATTATCCTGATACTGCACTAACCAGTCCTTGTCCTATCATATTAATGCCGAGTGCCCGGCTAGCTAGTGACAAGTATTAATTTTTATAAGTCATTGGTTTGACTCGGCTGGGATTCGAACTCCCAACCTTCCGCACGGGAAGCCGGCGCTCTACCTACCGATTCGGCCACCGTCACCGCTGTAGAGTCGCGTCGCGGCACCGACAGAGTCCCAGCGAAGATTTTGAAGCCGAGGGGGGAAATGGTAATAAAGCTACGTGAACCAGCAGCCATGCCCACACACACAACCCCTCCAGGAGGGGATCCATGGAGGCTGGTTGTCAAGTATCACCAGGACTGGACACGGGGTGGTTATAGCCGCCGGCCATAAAACCAATCTTGGTGCCATGATTAATACATTAAGGATGTAGCTGATATGTAATATGCCCCCGGGGATACACAGCACCACCAACTAACCATGCTTCTTGTTTTCTCTACAGTCAAACCAATGCCTTCCAAATTGATGCCTGTCGCTTCCTAGCCAGGCGCTCGGCATTATTAGTATAGGGCAAGGACTTGTTGGCTCAGTGTCAGGATAATGTGACTGAGTGGGATATCAGGTCATGGTGGTCTGGTCTCCCAGTGGGGCAGCACTATAAAAGTTGCCATGAGTGTGCGCTGTCACAAGGCAGTACCCATCCTGATATGACTTTAGATGTTGCTAGGACGTAAAAACTCCAACCAACCAATTAGACACTGATCCTAACTCATAATCATAATACTACTTTTGATCAATCAAAATTACAAAGTAACATTTGGGTTCTGCGTTGCTGAATGTAGGTGCTGATGCACTCACCCCAACGGGCTTCCCAATGGAGGTCACAGCGGAGGTCACATTGGGAGAGCAGCTCATTGTGGGGCATTACCAGCGCTCATTGCTTATTTGTACGAGTTGTTCCTTAGGGGCGAACACCCAAGTGGCGCTCTCAACAATAGCGAGCCATGCTGAGGGGTAAATTAGACACCAGGCCAGGCAGCCTACTTGTCCGCGCAAGGGAACCGACCAAACAGGTTAGGATTCCTATAAGTTGGCCCTTTTCCAAGTGATGGAAATGGTCTTTGTGTGTTCTTTGTGGCTGTTTTATTGGTGGGCGTTTTCTGTGGGTTTTTTCCTTGTATTATATATATTGTTATATATATATAATATTATATATATATATAGATAGATAGATAGATAGATCCGTTTAAAATTGACTGTCTGAATGAGTCTGGAGACGATAACGACCAGACACAGCTGGTATATAGTTGGTAAGAGACTCTGACAGAGTGCCGCCGATGTGGCCAAATCTGGAACTAGACAGGTTAGCTGCTGGCATACAGTAGCTGAGGTTCGCGATATACTAACAATATATATAGCTTAAGATAGATAATGTACTTGTTTATATTCCCATACTAGATTATAGAGCATATATATATAGACATATATGTGTCTGTGCTCTATAATCTATTATGGAATATAAACAAGGACATTATCTATCTTCAGTTCCCTATATTATAGTATACTCACTTTATCTTATCGAACTGGCCCTGTGTAGTAAGTATTGGCTACACTGGCTCCACCTGTAAGGGGCTCTAAGTCTAAGCACTGTATTCCAGAAGCCTTTTCTGGCCATTCTCGCCTATAGACCCGTTTATACATATATACATATATATGAGCCTGTCTCAAAAGGTGATAACTCTTTTTTCTTTTGTCGATTGTAACGATTGACACAAAACAGCACAGAAACGGTTGCATTGAAAACACAACAGCATTTACTTCAAATTAATATGTATTCTATTGGGATTATGAAACACCATGTAAACAACAAATCAGTTTATCCTGAGCAAATGAATAAGCACATAATATGTTGATCATTATAATTGACAAAGTTTTGTCCCATATTGCTTTGCACCTTTTGAGACAGTCTCATATATATATGTATATATATATTATATACATTATATATATATTATATATATATTATATATATATATATATATATACAGTATGACCTCCAAATAACGCGATCACGAACAAAATATCAGGGTCGTGTTAAATCGGGGTTCACTTCACTGAATTGCCTTTGAATTAAATAATCCTGGGTCCAATGAATCATCACGTGATGCTGTGCTAACCAGTCCTTGCCCTATCCTAGTAGTGCCAAGTGCCATGCTAGTTTAACCGTCGGGCTATTCCACCCCCGCTTAAGGCGACCCTACGTGTTAATATAAATAATTGTTTCCATGTGAATGACTTGTGCCTCCTGTCGCCGGTTGTCTGACATCCTGCCAGCCTGACCCTTGACTAGCAATGCCCAAGGTGGAGAGTTCGACTCCTGACAGACCATGGGCAGAAGGCCCTTAATTAAATAAGATTATAGAGCAATCCAAATAGCAATCTGAAGTTGACCATAGCGGTTAATAATATAAGTCTGGAGGACAGTAAAGAATGCAAGGAACGTTCATGTCACTTCTTAGGAGCTCACTGTTTTATTCTTACCTCTTACTAACAGAATGAATTGATCAATAAAACCTATGTTCTTAGTTAAATATAGTTCAACAGTGGAATGTATGTTTATAAGCCAAATCCCCTCCCATATAATTAAGTTAAATAAGTTTGGAATTTCGACAATAAAATCCTAAATATCGGCTAAAACATCGGAGCATGCAAAAACACGTCCGATGGGTCTGGGTCCGAACGCCCGACCTTCTATCGTTGCTAGGATAGTCACAATCGACGTATCCAAGCAACGCTTTACAGCAGGGAACCGGGCCTCGTAAAAGTGGCAGTTGCGAGCCCACGCAAATAAGAGCAAAATGCGTGCCCATGCGAAATGTGAGCCCGCAAATAATCGGTCGAGTAGTCTTGCCCACTTCACTAGCTAGCGACAAGTATAAATTTAGTAAGCTATAATCTTTACTCAACTGAAATTTGAATCCTCAACTTTCCACACGGGAAGCCAGCGCTCTTACCAGTTTGGACAGCATCCTGTCTTAGAGTAAAATAGGCCTGTCAATTACCCGCAAGTTGCATTGTGGCAATGGGTTTCAGTGAACAATGCCACAGCACATTATACTAATCTATTAATCACATCCTCACAGAGGCATCAGCACTCGCATGCATTATTTCTGCTTTTCACATTTCTTTTGGTGTGGGGTGGGGGGGGGGGGCATAATTCACTAAAGGGGTCCCATATAGGGACCCCGTAAGGTGGAGCCGCATGATCCTCTATGGGTTATTGTGGTGGATTCTGATTTATTAGTCCCATTGGTTCGGTACCAAATAAAGCGCCGCATTTACTAAGTCAGAAACGCTAAGAAATTGAACCACTGGTTCCAATCTGATCCACCAAAATTAAGTTGGTTGGGTGGTTGTTGGAATTTTACATCCTGGCAACATCTAAGGTCATATCAGGCCCGGTATCAACTTCTGATAGTGCGCACTCATCGTGACTTTATAGTGCTGCCCCACTGGAAGACCAGGCCACCAGCACCATGCCTTGATATCCCACTTAGTCACATTATCCTGTCGCTCAGCCAACCAGTCCTTGCCCTATCCTAATAATGTCAAGCGCCTGACTAGGAAGCGACAAGTGTCACTTTTTTAAGTCATAGGTTTGACTCGACCAGGGTTCGAACCCACAAACCCATGGGTTCAGATCCCCCGATCTCCCAAAACAGTAGACCAATGCTCAACTCATTTGGCCATCCTGTCTGGTCCAAAATTAAGTAACGCAGATAACTAGGGGGTAAGAGTGGTCAACCAGACACGGTCTGCTATAAAAGGTTGTTGTATATGGTTGGATTCCTTAGACCCCCAGCAACAACTTCCAGGTGGACAACCTTTCCAACAGGCTACTGTAGCTGTGCAATTCAAGATGGCATCCAAGATGGCCACCATATTTTTTAATCTCCATATTGTCGTCAATTGTTATCTTATTTTCATGTGCAATTCTTTGTTTTTCTGGTTGTCAAGGTGAGAGAATCTAATTATGATCGTTTCAGAGTGATATGATGTGTTTTATGGCATTAAGAATCTTGTGGAGAAGCTGCTTGAGAACAATGCTGCCACAACTGACTGAAAAGTCCCAACCGCAAATAGCAACTCTTCAAAATCAGATGCGGAACTTCCAGAAATCTCTAGACCACTATCCCACAGCTATATTTTGGTCCAATTTCCCTGATATGGTTGACATTCTGCACCGATTCATCTGCCATCAATAGGAAGGCAACTGGATGGGCCACATTCTGCACCGATTCATCTGCCATCAATAGGAAGGCAACTGGATGGGCCACCTGTGTGATTCAGCACGAATGCTTCCCTATCTCACTGCAGCAGGCCACTTCAAGTATGGTCAACAGTCTCTGCCTCTGTATTTGTCAGAGATGAAGAAGCTGCCCATCACTGCTGATGAAGTTCACGCGGCACTGATGCAAGGAGCATTTGTTGAAGGAGAACTACTGGCATCCACAATGCAGTATCTTCTGACATGCTCCTCGAGCAGACCTTCAATGCAGATGCCAAGGAACAGAGTGGGCTGGATGGAATAACACTCAATGAGGCTGCCTGGACCCAATGGGTCTACACCAAACCTGTCACGGCTGCGATCTCTGCTAAACTGAAGTCAATGCTGCATCTCACAACTTCAAATCCACATCATGAGTGTGGTCCAACCCGAGTGGCAAGGGATGCAGATATGCTCCAAATATTGATAGCAGCCATTGAGACCAATCCTTTCTCAACAACAATGACAGCTCTGGTGAACATATCAACAGGGCAGCATGCAGATGCTGCAGTGCAGGAACATCTCACAGGTGTGAAGGAACTTCGTCTGAAAGCACTGTCCAGTTCCATATCTGGTGATCAGAAGAAAACAACCATTGTGAAACTGAAAACATTCCACACCCAAAATACCAAGCCAAAAGATTTGAAAGGGAAGAGTGCAACAGGCAAGAGTGATGAAGTCACTGCCCTTCTTCGCATAACACAGTTCAAGGCCAGTGGTGGAGACATCGATGTCATCAACTTTATTGGCAAACACAAGTGCAGTAAAGTACTCAGTGAAGATGGAACCATGAGGGCTGCAGGTACAAAGGCTAGTCTAGTGAAAACCCTGAAGGAGGAGACTCACGTGACCAGTGCTGATATTCTGCCACAAGGAGACTAGAAGATGACAGTAGTGGTTGATGCAATGCATGCCATATGCCATTGGTCCTTCAGAAAAAATGAGATATTTGGAAACATTGCTGATCGCTGCAAGGAGCAACTGCTGAAAGATGTCGCTATTATAGATTTCTGCTCCGACCAATACAGTGAACAAAGCCTCAAATCAGGAGAACAGCAACATGGGTATGGCCAATCCAGGCAAGCAAAAGTCTTTGAGGTCAGTGAGCAGTACAAAACCCCTCACCCACAGGAATTAATCTCTGTGTCAGCTAACAAAGCAGCCCTTCTGAGTTTCTTGTGTGAGCCATGGAGCAAGAGTGAACAGCTAAATCCAGCACTGAGCTAAACTCATCTTTACTTAGGTGGAGGCTTCAATGAAGAAACCAAGAGTATGCTGGTCACTGAGGGGTCAGCCACTGACATCACTGCCTTGGAGTCTACACAGCAGAAGGCTGATACCAGAGTAATGCTTCATGCTATTTATAGTGTCCATAATGAAGGTGTTTATAGAGTGGTCATTGATGGCAATCACACAGATATAATCATCATTTATATGTACTATGCTACCAGCATTCTGGAAGATCTTCCTGAACTGTGGGTAAGAACTGCTGGAGAGACATATCTGCTCATACACTGAGTGGCTAGGTCACTAGGACCTTCAAAATGTCATGCACTTCCATTCATCCACAGTCAGAGTGGAAGGGATACAACTAACTACCCATTCTTCACTGGCAAAAAGACCGTAGCTATACCACAGACATAACTGAGCTCGAACACTTTGGTGAGCAAGGTCAGAACCGCAAGCAGATCACATCAGACCTCATCAACCAGGCACGCAAACTTGTCATTGCTGTGTACACTAACAGATCTGATGGTTTGGAGGACTGCAATCTTGGAAAGCTTAGAGCCTATAAATTTCTGAACAATAGGTGAACCATGCTGAAACTATTCCCACCAACAGAACATACATTCCTTCTACATTTACAGCATGCAGCTCTTGCAACTATTATAGATAAGAGTGCACATGTGGCCAAGCCTCAGCTTCCCCATTTGTGGATTATGGTTGGGCTCTGGAGGATGGGAAACTAGTTCCAGTCCTGTCAACTCAATCAGCCTGGCCACAGACTATTACAAAGGCTGTTGCATGTGGCTGCACCAAAGGCAGTAGACCTGTTCATAGGATGCACATTGTGGCATCTATCACTGATATGAAGTTTACAAATATTTGCCTCAGCCATTTGGCTTGCATTCCAAACTGTGAAGCACATGCAGTAGTTCATTTCTCATGTAATCTGTTCTTGGTAACTAGTACCTTTCTGTACCATTATTGTTCTTACAACAACAGTAAACTACTGTGTATTGTTATTGTAGATTTTCTGTGTTATGGTCGCCTTAAAATAATATATTTACATGTAATAAATATTAGGCCTAATACATGGTATAAAACACATGATATCATGGTGAAACCATCATAAATCGATTCCCTGACATTGAAAACCAGAAAAACAAAGTATTACACATGAAAATAAGATAACAATTGACAACGATATGGAGATTTAAAAATATGGCTGCCATCTTGAATTGGAGAGTTACAGTAGCCTGTTTGAAAGGTTGTCCACCTGGAAGTTGTTGCTGTGGTCTAAGGAATCCAACCATATACAACC
This sequence comes from Branchipolynoe longqiensis, assembly GCA_030323885.1. Taxonomy (NCBI): domain Eukaryota; kingdom Metazoa; phylum Annelida; class Polychaeta; order Phyllodocida; family Polynoidae; genus Branchipolynoe; species Branchipolynoe longqiensis. The sequence goes on from CM059189.1 coordinate 33,185,725, forward strand.
ACCTTTTATAGTAGACTGTGTCTGTTTTCACAGAAAATGGGGGGTTTGCCCAATGGATAAGAGCCTCGTCACTACAGAGATGGGTGGCTGTTTTAGGAAACGAGGTGCGCTAGACATTCTGATAGAAACAGGGTGCCTGGATGATTTACGCACCCGCCTTCTGCGTGGTAGGTCATGGGGATTAGAGCTGGGGTTTGAACCCTGACTGAGCCAAACCAATGACGTAATACTTTGTACTTGTCGCTACCGAGCCTGGCACTTGCTACCACTGGGATAGGGCAAGGAGCACTGGAATGTGAAAGATCATTGCCTGCAATTGGAATTTCATCTGCGTAATCGACTAATGTAACAACAAATTATCTTTCAAATTAGTTGCGGAATAGCAATCAATATATCTTCAGGTGTTTTCTTTCAAATAAGTTATCGAAGTTAATGCGGAATTTAATTCTAAGACCTGGGTATGCTTCACTTTAAGATCATTGAGGCTATAATAAATATAATATGACGAGCGATTATTGCTGAATTGCAATTATGTAGTTAATACAGTGTGAGCTTTCTACTTATCCAGTGAAAATTAAATTGTTCACCTGCTTTTTTTTCAATAGGTGCATTCTGAGACAGCAAAGCTGGCAAGCAGCAAGCCATGAACCAAGTTTCTAGGTCAGCTAGTATGGGGATGGTGGCACACTGCATCAATCCAGAAAACAGATGCAGTGTACATCCCATAAACAAGGGGCATATATATAGTGGTAGCTTTTGTTTAACGACTCCCCCCCCCCCCCCCAACACAAAAAGTAGACATCGGATATTGGGGTATATAGTGGTAGCGTGAATAGAGTGGTATGCAGGTATTGCAGGTATTGTAACACCTCAGGGAGTTTGACGCCCCTCCCCTGCAGAGTTGTAAACCACTGCCTTGTGGCACAGGTTCTTGACAGAACCGAAGGCTAAGGGAGCAAACCCTAAACAGAAAACCATGTCATGGCAGCATTAAGGGCGGTTGATGTATGGAACTCCCAACATCTCCCGACCAGCCACTGCATGGACAAATAGTTTTGTGCCTGTCTTGACATGTTTTTGCCGTTATGAAACCTCTATTTGCTCCCCATGAGAGTGCCGCTGGTAACTTGCAAAAGCCAGCAGCCCTTCAACACTTTTGCAGGCAGCTTTCATGAAATGTACAACCGCACGAGAGTGGCTGTCAAGTAATGAAAGCAGTCTTTGTCGCATCGTGACCGACAGCATGATGATGATGATGATGATGATGCATAGAGTGGGCAGTGTGTGTGTGGTGCACTGGAGACACAGTCAGAGTGCTACATACAGGAGTGGGAGGGTGGTTACTATGGTTACTAATGAGATGAGCATGTGAGTGATTAGAGTCAGCACTCTACATCTGGGTTGTCTGCAGCTGTCAGAGTGTGAGAGACATGGAAGATATGCATACAAGAAGTGGTATTTTATCTAACAGAAAATATTTACTCAAACAATTTCACTGCAATCTACGTTAGGAAACGACCGGACGCAGTGAACAAATCGGTAGAGCATGGGCCTCGCATGCGGGGATGATCGGGAGTTTGGTTCCCAGTCGAGTCAAACCAATGACTTATAAAATGTATACTTGTCACATCCTAGCCTGGCGCTCAGCATTAATAGGATAGGGCAAGGACTGGTTGGCTCAGTGTCAGGATAATGTGACTGCGTGGCATATCAAGTCATGGTGCTGGCAGCCTGCTCTCCCAGTCTCCGGGACTGCTAGTTAGTTCAGTGTCAGGATAATGTGACTGAGTGGGATATTGGGTCATGGTGTTGGGAGCCTGATTTCCCAGTGAGGCAGCACTATAAAGTCACCATGAGTGCGCACTGTCACAATTCGGTACCCATCCTGATATGGCATTAGATGTTGCCAGGATGTAAATCTCCAAATCTCCAACAACCAACCAGCCAATCCACCCACGATGTTATGGGCAAAGAGCCCCCTCCCTCGACATCACCACCAGCCTCCTCTCTCTCTTTCTCTGTCTCTCTCTCTCTACCATAGACTGGTCTATAAGGATCCGGTTTTCCATGCCTTTGAATCTGAAGAGCCTCGGCATCGTCTCCTCTCCCAGAAGTGATTTATTTCTGTCAGTCACGCAAAGCCTCGCTGCTACACGATATCCTTTTGAGGTTCCATTGGGAGTAAAAAAAACAAAAAAAACGGAGCTATGATCCTGCAATAGGTGTAGTGTAGTGCAGTGTAGGGTAGTGTAGTGCCCGATGTACTTGATGGACACTCTAAGCATCAATGTTTGTGAGGACCTGGCCCAAATCCACGAGGGTCGGTTAAAACCAGGCACTCGCTGAGATAGGTGTCCTTAAAATAAGAACCCCAAATGGTGCTTACATAAAGATAGGCATCTAATACTGGTGCTTACATAAAGATATGCAACTAATATTGGTGTTCGCATAAATATATGCAACTAATATTGGTGCTTACATAAATATATACATCTAATATTGGTGCTTACATAAAAGTATGCATCTAATAGTGGTGCTTACATAAATATATTATATTATATTCTTACTTTTTTGTTCATTGCTCCATAACCATATGATCATATAAAACGTGGAATTAGTGAAAGTTTAAATTATTTTTAGGTAAAAATCTGTTTTTTAAACTACATCTTTGGCTTGAGGTTTACATGATTTCACACCTAAACTCTTCATATCAAGGCCACTTCGGCAAATAAAGATAACTGAACGCAGATTTGGGCTGAGTTCTATTTGATTAATTTTCCGGCAGGGAAACTATACGCCTTACCTACAAAAGCAAAAACGCAAATGAAGTGCGAGAGACAGTCAGGTTTCGGTTCATTTTGCGCACCACAGCTGGCGCTCCAGTCACCCATTCCTCACCCAGGGTGGGCGCGCGACTCCGAATACCTTTAATATTAACCTGTACCAGCCTCCTCTCTCTCTCTTTCTCTGTCTCTCTCTCTCTCTCTCTACCATAGACTGGTCTATAAGGATCCGGTTTTCCATGCCTTTGAATCTGAAGAGCCTCGGCATCGTCTCCTCTCCCAGAAGTGATTTATTTCTGTCAGTCACGCAAAGCCTCGCTGCTACACGATATCCTTTTGAGGTTCCATTGGGAGTAAACAAAAAAAGAAAACGGAGCTATGATCCTGCGATAGGTGTAGTGTAGTGCAGTGTAGGGTAGTGTAGTGCCCGATGTACTTGATGGACACTCTAAGCATCAATGTTTGTGAGGACCTGGCCCAAATCCACGAGGGTCGGTTAAAACCAGACACTCGCTGAGATAGGTGTCCTTAAAATAAGAACCCCAAATGGTGCTTACATAAAGATAGGCATCTAATACTGGTGCTTACATAAAGATATGCAACTAATATTGGTGTTCACATAAATATATGCAACTAATATTGGTGCTTACATAAATATATACATCTAATATTGGTGCTTACATAAATATATGCATCTAATAGTGGTGCTTACATAAATATATGCATCTAATGTTGGTGCTTACATAAAAGTATGCATATAATAGTGGTGCTTACATAAATATATGCATCTAATATTGGTGCTTACATAAATATATGCATATAATAGTGGTGCTTACATAAATATATGTATCTACTAGTGGTGTTTACATAAATATATGCATATAATAGTGGTGCTTACATAAATATATGCATCTAATAGTGGTGCTTACATAAATATATGCATCTAATAGTGGTGCTTACATAAATAGTGGTGCTTACATAAATATCATATAATGTGGCTACATAATATAGTTGGTGCTTACATAATAATATCTAGTGTGCATACTAATATAGATGTGATGCATACCGCATTATGCGAGTATAAAGATATGGATGGGAATTATTATTATATGAAGAGTTCAGGCGCGAACCCATGTAAACGCCAATCCAAAAAATGGAGATAACCATTGGAATCAACCCTACAAAAAGTAATTATTTTTATATTCCTACTTTTTATTCATTGCTCCATAAGCATATGATCATATGAAAAGTGGAATTAGTGAAAGTTTAAATTATTTTCAGGTAAAAATCTGTTATTTAAACTACATCTTTGGATTGACGTTTACATGATTTCACACCTAAACTCTTCATATAAAGGCCACTTCGGCAAATAAAGATAACTGAATGCCGAGTTGGGCTGAGTTCTATATAAGTAGTTCTCCGGCAGGGGAATTATATGCCTTAGCTAGAAAAGCAAAAACACAAATGAAGTGCGAGAGAGACAGTCAGGTTTCGGTTCATTTTGCGCACCACAGCTGGCGCTGCAGTCACCCGTTCCACACCCAGGGTGGGCGCGCGACTCCGAATACCTTTAATATTAACCTGTACAATAAGTATATATATAAATCACTGACTGTGCTCTGTTGATTTATATTATTAGAATTCATTATAAAACACATTTCCATACTTAGTAAGACTCAACACTGAACCGGTGGCGCCACCTTCAGCCCGCCTCACCTCCACCGGATGTTGACCAGTATCAATCGCACTGTAGGATTTGTTGGTTCAATGTACGCTAGCCCTGGAATGGCTATAAGTTCTAGATGCGATGTTTCCCATTTCTGTCACCCCCCCCCCTAATGACAATATCATACTCAGTGAGCTATAGCAATGGCCACTCTCATGTACATCGGACCATTGGGAACTTAAAATAATTTCACACATCAATTTTTTCTCTGAAAATAATGTATATGCAGATTTTGACATCGCTATCTTGCGAGTAGTTTATAATTAATTTATTTCGACATAATGAGTAGATCCTAATGAGTAGATCCTAATCACACTAATTGCAATTTGACACCACTCTGGCTTATGGGGAAAAGCCAACATTTCCATTCCAAAAATATGGTGTTTTAAAGGCATGAATTTGTTACATGGGGAATGTGGAATTTTCTACAGCCTACTATACCTTTATTTTGCATAGAATATTACCTGTTAGTCAATGAAATAATATAAGGAGACTCTTACTTGAAATAAATATTCATTTTGCATGCATATATATTTTATTTTATATCTTTATATCACAATATAAAAATTCATTGTTTCATGGAATCAATTTGATTAAATAATTGTTCTGATTAATAAATCCACACTTGGTGATTAATAAGTCCACACTTGGGGCTGGGTACTCAATTAGATTAGTTCTTGTTTTTTCTGACAAAATGGTAACATAAACTATCTTTTCCTTCATGTTACCAGTATATATATATGGACAAGAGTTGGGTACTCAGCGACAATATTAGGAAAATACCCAATATTCATTTTTTTTACCATCATATCACACTTTGGCCCCATTTACCATGAAACGACCCATATATATATATATATATATATATATATATATATATATATATATATATATATATATGTGTGTATAAAATGCATAAGCATTATGCGAGTATAAAGGCACGGGAGGGAATTTCTTATTATTATCCATTATTATCCATTTATTATCTATTTATTATTCATTTATTATCCATATATTTATATATACATATATACATATATATATATTATATATAATCTATTATATACATATAAACGCTCGGAGAATTATTTATTATTTATTATTTTCGATTCTACTCGACTTAATATTGTCCAATCGCCGTCGTCCGCTGGCCCTGCTGCGCTCCTGGCGGTTTCGACGCTGCTCGAGTTGGCTTGAATCGTCACTTGCCTCCAGTTTTTTTGTACGCGAAGATCTCGAATGGTGGATCACATTTTCCGCCCAGTTTAATGGCAAGGCCAAAATTCTGGGCCGTTTTGCCACCTTCATTGCCTCCTACAGTGATGCATCTGGATGGGGCCTTGGTGCTCTTCATGGTAACGACTGGCTGGTCGGCTCTTTTGTTGAGGCGGACGATAGATTGCTCGCTGGCTACGTGGGTCACCATCATGTGAGTCCCGAGGGCCATGTAGCTTCTTCTCATATAAATATTAGGGAGATGGCTGCGGTCTATGCCGCCTGCGAGAGGTGGTCACATAATTGGGCTGATGCAACTGTCGTTATGGTTACTGATAGTGCTGTCGTTCAGGCCGCCTTGAGCACAGGCAGATCGAGATCTGGTGGGATCATGTATTATCTCAGGAGATTGTTTTGGATGGCGGTGGGGAGGAATTTTGAGTTCAAGTCTTTTTACATTCGTAGTAATGATAATGTTATCTGTGACTCCCTGAGCCGCCTCGACGACAGTGCTAGCAACACCAGGATTTTAGATGCTGACCCGGAGGGGTTGCTCTGCTGTAGGGCTAAACTGTTTCATACTCTATTCTCTTACAGAAAGGTCTCAGCTGAGAAGGGAACAAAAGAGCTTTCAGGAGCAGTTCTACGCGCCGAATTTGATAACAACAAGGGCTGTCCAAGTCAAGAGATACTTGGACTTTGTAGAGACTTTTAGTTCTACTCGGGCTCCTGTGCCATGTTCGGATGAGCAAGTCGCCCTTTACGCAATTTGGCTCGCCCGCTCTATGAAGTATAGCTCAATCACTAATTACCTGAGCGGTTTAAACTACTTTCTAAAACAGACTGGTGCTCAGCCAATCGACTACAACAGTTTCATTATCTCTTCTACACTAAGGGGGATTAAGCGGGTCAAGGGGGATGCCCCACGCCGGGCCAGGCCCCTGCTTCCTTCTATGCTGAGGAAGATATTTGCTATGCTGCGCCCCTCCCCGGGCCATACATCGTGGAGGGCGGCTATACTAGTTTCCTTTAGAGCCCTTCTGCGGAAGTCGCAGGTCACCCTCTCGGACTCAACTCTTCGGAGGGGGGACTTTAAAATTGTTGACTGTGGCATGGTGATAATGATTAGAAAAAGTAAGACCATTCAGTTCGCTGAGAGACTATTGGAAGTCCCCGTTGCTCACTGTGCCGACCCTGGGATGTGCGCAGTCCACTGGGTTGAACTGCACTTCACCCAGCTACCCGCTGGACCCGGAGAGGAAGCATTCAGGCTTCCTGATGGGTCGGGCAGCTCTACACCGATGACATATGCTATTTACCAGCAGACTCTAAAGACCTTTGCAGCAAGGGCAGGGATGGATGTTGACGACTTATCATCACATTCACTTCGCCGAGGTGGCTGCACCTTTTTAGCCTTATGTGCGGCCACGGTAGAGGAAATTAAGGTACGGGGCGACTGGGCGTCCGAGACAGTTTATGCATATCTAAAAAAAAACTTATCTGTTGTTGTTGTTTTGGGGAGTTTTCAGTCGCATTGGTGCGCTGAAGGCTGCAAATCTGCAGCACTGAATGGGCACCACTGAAAGCAGTCCCATGTGGTCGGGAGTTGGCTTCCGGTGTGTAGTGATCAGAGGAATTGAGGGGTAGGGGGGAGGGGGGAGGAAGGAAAAAGGCAGCCTAAGAGTCCAACCACAGTCCTCTGAGAGGGCTGGGGGAGGCTGGGTGGTTGGTGTAGTTTTGCACCCCAGTAAGACCCTAGGCCATACCAGGATGTGCACCGACTTGTAACAGCATGCACTCATGGCGACTTTATAGTGCTGCCCCACTGGGAAATCAGGCCACCGGCACCATGACCCGATGTCCCACACAGTCACATTATCCTGACACTGTGCACCCAGTCCCTGTCCTGATTTCATAACGCCAAGCGCCGAGCAGCAACAGGTACCCATTTTATAAGTCATTGGTTTGACTCGACCAGGATCCAAACTTCAGTCCCTCCAGATTCACCAGTATGCACCGTAAGTCCGGCCAAGGCCAGAGGAAGAAGTGAAGTGAGGATGGGATTAGTTAGGCAGAGGGTGGGGTTACCTGTTTGTTGCAGTGAAAATTAGTGGTTAGTTAGTAGTGGCACCAAGTAGCTATGGCAATGAGGTGGGGCCTGCTAGTCCCCGATGTCATGAACTGGGCGACCGACAGTGTTGATGATGTCTGCGTTCTGGCGGTAGAAGTGAGCAAGTGCGTTCCAGGATGACTTGGAAATCCTGGAGAGGATAGCCAGAGCGGCCCTATTGTCGCTGAGTTGGCGGTCAGCATCCTCCATGAAGTAGCTGATGGCAGATCTGTCGACGGCGCCACATGAGGCGCGTATGTGGGCCACATTAAAGATATTAGTTCCGCAGGGACAGCGCTGGAGGTTGGGGACATCAATCCAATGGCGGTAGCCAGTCCGGAAGCGGTTGATGGCGACTTGTGTAGAAGCAGGAAGGCCGACTGGATGGGGGATGTTCATTCTGACCAGAGTGTACCAGAGCCAGCTTATTGAATAAGGGTTCCGTACTTGTTCCTTCTGTGTGGCTCGTTCCCAGAGTTTGGTGGTGGCTCGAGAAGCGGCGGCGGCCAGTTTGGTGATGGATGGAAGGATGGCTGTCTCTACGTCTGCTCAGTTGGCACCGGCTAGAGCGGCACAGTCGGCCTGGTCATTACCATACAGTCCTATATGCGAGGGGACCCATAGCAGGACTGTGTTGAGGTGTGCCTGATGTCTGGTCAAGATTTTAATCTGGATTGCGTCGGCAAGGGAGTGTTGGGCATTTGGGCGGGCGATCTCTTTGATGGCATTGAGAGAGTCCGTAATGATGCCCCTTATCTGTCCGGATTATGGACAACATGAGGGTTGCAGCCACCTTGTGATCCTTGACAGCTTGATTGGTTTGGGTGGGAGTTGCTCGGCTCTCTTTGGCATTTATCGCTCAGCCCGGAGTCGAATAAATGAACCAACCCAATCTGCTGTCTCTTGTCAATTCGTAGGGGAGGCTTATATTATATATAATCTATTATACACATATAAACGCTCGGAGAATTATTTATTATTTATTAGTTTCGATTCTACTCAACTTAATATTGTCCAATCACCATCGTCCGCTGGCCCTGCTGCGCTCCTGGCGGTTTCGACGCTGCTCGAGTTGGTTTGAATCGTCACTTGCCTCCAGTTTTTTTGCTTTTGTATTAGGTAGAGCATTTATCGCTCAGCCCGGAGTCAAATAAACGGACCAACCCAATCTGCTGTCTCTTGTCAATTCGTAGGGGAGGCTTATATATATGTATATGTAGTATGCAATGTATTATGTGTATATAAAATAACAGCATTTTCGAGCTTAAAACGGCCATTGGAATCCAGTAATCCTTGCCTTCAACAGAGAAACTATTCATCCACACTAATGTCATCCTGTCACCAGACAGGAAATAAACAATTTGTATATTTAAAGAAAGTGTTCACATCGGGCAGCGGTTCGCCTATCACAAGGCCGCCGAAGACAGGTGCAAATATAGTTAGACTGTTGTGGTGGGGAGGGGGGCAGCGGACGGGGGGGGGTCACCAGATATGTGTGTGTGACTCGCGTTTGCCTTGTTCGCGCTGGTTTGGGTATTCGAGGAAAGGATCCCTCCCAGACACATTTATCACACGACCTCTCCCAACGGCCGATCGTTGTTGTTTGTTTGTTGGAGTTTTACATCCTGGCAACATCTAAGGTCATATTAGGATGGGTACCGACTTGTGACACTGCACACTCACGGTGTCCCAGGAGGACAGGACTATAAAGTTGCCAAGAGTGCGCGCTGTCACAGATCGATGCCCATCTTGCTAATTATGACCTCAGACTACCCAAGGTATTAACCTTTTAAGCATAACCCTACAAGCTAACCATGCTCTATCTAACAGAATAAAGAAACCATTCTACTAACACTCCATCTCAAAATGTTATCCCCAACAACATGTTAATTATGCAATTCACAACACAGTAGGCATACAAACCTATGAAGGGAAACTATGCACCTAACCACTCCGTAATGTAAAGGTCTAATCAATACACATGTATGTATCTAAGTATGTATGAAGACAACATATAACTACTATTTTTATATGTGAATTGTCAAACTATACCATATGTAAGTGTTTGAATGATTAATATTGTTATTTCAGCTGACTTGAGCTAGCTGCTGATGACAATATCAGACTACAGATACATATATTGTAAATAACTGTATTGTCACATGGCTGGAAGACCAGTTCACTGCGCTGACAAAAGACTTTATTCAATGAATAAACTATATTTACAACAACAACAAAAAGATGTTGGTAGGATGTAAAACCCCAACAAACAAAAAGCATAGTACGCGTTGGCAGTCAGTGCTGCATTGATTTGAAAATTGAAAATTGACCCGATGCAAACCTGACTTTTGGTATACTACTATGTATCGTTAGTAACACCTCTTTCCAAAGTAGAAGTAGAAACCGATCCTGCTAATGACCAGAGAACACCCATAAATTGTGAGTACAATGGCAAAGGAAATCCCACTAGCACACGTGTCAATGGCAGCTAGGCTATCATCAATCTCCCTTCACCCTCTTTTATGGCCCTGTCACACTATGACACTTCTCGCCGGCGCGCAAAATATCTTCTATGCATCGAGACATGTCCAACTTTTCGGTGCTTTGGGGAAAAGGTTTGGCATCAGCGCGGTGCGTTATTCACGCGCAGCCAACGGGTGTCGACGCGTGAGGAAAAAAAAAAAAAAGTTTGGCGTGACGTCTTCATATGACCTTAGATGTAGCTAGGACGTCAAACAACAAAGCAACAGTTTGGCGCAAAGTGTAAGAACGACTGTCACCTGGGTGCGGTGACTGCCTAGCATTCGCATAACATTATTCCAGCGCTGTCGACGTCCTTCTGACGTCCCCATAATATTGGAACCCACTCGTTGACGCGCGTTGTGGATCGTCGTGGTTTTTTGACATGCTTAAAACATTGAGCGACCAACTACGCGCGCCGCCGTCCTCCGGCGACTGTCAATGTCCAGGATAGTGGACCGACATGTACTGACATTCGCATAACGTCCCCCTAATGTTTCCCAACGTTTCGCCAAAAACTGACACACGTCGACGCGCATTGGAGAGAAACGTCGTAGTGTGATAGGGGCATAATACCCCACCATCCCCCCTACCATCACACCCTCCACGACGCGCCTCACAACACCATATTGTAGTGCGCATGCGTATTACAACAGCAATAACAACATTTTTGTTAAAGTGTCTCTGCTCAGAAAAAAAATTAACAGTCATTGAACTTTCTCGTGAAACTACCCGAATGGAAAATTCATCAAGGACCGGAAAGAAAGCAGGCTGCCTCGTCGGATTTAAAGTTGCATAGTCCGATGAAAAGATCAAATTTTCAAAACCAAAACAATTGTCTAGATTTTATTCTACATATCTAATTTGGATACTGGTACCTATCAAGAATATTCACCACATAGAACGGAATAACGGGCCAATTTAATATAACCTGCACAATTATATGGTTCAAGAGTTTTGGCGTACTTGCCAAACTTAATTTTGCATGTCTACACTTCAAATATCTAAAAGATTAGCCATTTAAAATAAAAGTTACTTCAAGCTAAATTAAGGTAGATTATAATGATCAACCTAATATATTCATCTCAGAAAATGACAGAAATTCAAAACCATCGGACAGTGCAACTTTAAACACACACACACACAACAGCCCGTGTAATGTATGGAATCCTGAAGGTTGATTGTTGGAGTTTTACATCCTGGCAACATCTAAGGTCATATCAGGATGGGTACCGACTTGTGACAGTGCACACTCATGGCAACTTCATAGTGCTGCCCCACTGGGAAATCAGGCTGCTGGCACCATGACCCGATATCCCACTCAGTCATATCATCCTGACACTGAGCTAACTAGCTAGGCTAGGAAGCGACAAGTATCAGTTTTATAAGTCATTGGTTTGAATCGACTGGAAACCAAACTCCCGATCTCCCACAGGGGCCCCCACCGCCTGGAGCATAATTACAGTGGGAGAGGCAACATTGTGTATTGCATGTGTTGGGCATATATATATATATTGCTTGCTTTGTGTGATTTGATTATGGTGTCTGCATTACGCTGGGATCAACGTGCCATGTAGGTTATGTTAAGCATATTGTGCTCTGAGCATTGCGCATTGTGATGTCCATATAATGCAACGTGTACTGAACTGTCCATATTATGCAGTGTGTATCGCGATGTGCATATTACCCTATGCATATTGTGCTGTGTGTTTTACAATGAGCATATTGTTCTCTGGCATTGTACATTATCTTGTGCATATAATGTGGTGTATATTGCGTTGTGCATATTATGCAGTGTATATCGTGATGTGCATATTACCCTATGAATATTGTGCTGTGTGTATTAGAATGAGCATTTTGTGCTCTGGGAATTGTACATTATCCTGTGCATATATTGTGGTGTGTATTGCGTTGTGCATAGTATGCATTGTGTATTTGCGATGTGCATATTAGCCTGTGAATATTGTGCTGTGTGTATTACAATGAGCAATTTGTGCTCTGGGCATTGTACATTATCCTGTGCATATAATGTGGTGTGTATTGCGTTGTGCATATTATGCAGTGTATATCGTGATGTGCATATTAGCCTATGCGTATTGTGCTGTGTGTATTACAATGAGCATATTGTGCTCTGGACATTGTACATTATCTTGTGCATATTATGCGGTGTGTATTGCTTTGTGCATATTATGCAGTGTCTCGCGATGTGCATATTACCCTATGCATATTGTGCTGTGTTTATTACAATGAGCATATTGTGCTCTGGGCATTGTACATTATCCTGTGCATATAATGTGGTGTGTATTGCATTGTGCATAGTATGCAGTGTGTTTGGCGATCTACATGTTACCCATGTATATTGTGGTGTATGTATTACAATGTGGATGGATATATTGTAATATGAGCATTGTCCATTGTGATGTGCATATAATGCAGTGTGCATTGCGTTGAACATATTAATTATTATGCAGTGTGTACTGCATTGTACATATTATGCAGTGTGTATCACGATGTGCATATTACCCATGTATATTGTGATGTGTGTATTACAATGTCTATATTATGCTATGAGCATCGTGCATTGTCATGTGCAATAAATGCAGTGTGGATTGTGTTGCGCATATTAATTATTATGCAGTGTGTATTGCATTGTGCATATTATGCAGTGTGTATCACGATATGCATATTACCCTATGCATATTGTGATGTGTGTATTACAATGTCTGTATTGTGCTCTGAGCATTGTGCATTGTGATGTGCATATAAGGCAATGTGTATTGCGCTGTGCATTTGAATTATTATGCAGTGTGTATTGCATTGTGCATATTATGCAGTGTGTATCGTGATATGCATATTACCCTATGCATATTGTGCTCTGTGTATTACAATGTCTATATTATGCTATGAGCATTGTGCATTGTGATGTGCATATAATGCAGTGTGTATTGCGCTGTGCATTTTAATTATTATGCAGTGTGTATTGCATTATGCATATTATGCAGTGTGTATTGCGATATGCATATTACCCTATGCATATTGTGCTGTGTGTATTACAATGTCTATATTGTGCTCTGAGCATTGTGCATTGTGATGTGCATATAAGGCAATCTGTATTGCGCTGTGCATTTTAATTATTATGCAGTGTGTATTGCATTATGCATATTATGCAGTGTGTATTGCGATATGCATATTACCCTATGCATATTGTACTGTGTGTATTACAATGTCTATAGTATGCTATGAGCACCGTGCATTGTAATGTGCAGATAATGCAGTGTGTATTGCGTTGTGCATATTAATTATTATGCAGTGTGTATTGCATTGTGCATATTATGCAGTGTGTATGGCGATCTGCATATTACCCTATGCATATTGTGCCGTGTGTTTTACAATGTCCATATTGTGCTATGAGCATTGTGCATTGTGATGTGCATATAATGCAGTGTGTATTGCATTGCACATAACATTCAGTGTGTATGGCGATCTGCATATTTACCATGCATATTGTGTTGTGTGTATTACAATGTCTATATTGTGCTATGAGCAGTGTGCATTGTGTTGTGCATATAATGTAGTGTGTAATCGTACTGTCCATATTATGCAGTTGTCTCTATAATCAAACAAAGTGATTTATCCGTCAAGCTTGCTAATCCAATATTGAGTTGCGAGAACAAGGTAATCCAGATAAACGAGGGGGTTGACTGTATGTATACATAGGACAGCACCAGCTGGGCTCTGCACTCTGAAGCGGATTCCAAAGCCAGGTGCTGACACCGGGCCGTATTCGATTAACACGACCCGGGCGACTCGGGTCACCAGAGTTGCTAGAATTTCAAATCGAACACCGCGAGTGGAGTCGAAAATTATACGTGCCGTGTGCAAAACGACCCGACCCCACTAACCCACGTCTTTGCTGGGGTTGGCTAGGAGCGATGACGTCACAGTTGTGCTGGTACCGTCCTGTAGCAGTACGAGGCCTGTGTGTTTTTTAATGGTTTGTTGTTTAATCATTCAGATTTACTAAATGGAAATATAACTAAACTATCCAATCAAAAAATACCTTAAATCCTATTTTGCTGTAGTTATATCGGTTATTAAAAAAGAATTGGGATTAAGCCACCTTTTTTTCCACCCCGATCTTCTTGGAGAGTGTTCGATTATGCAACCCGAGGATGTAGAGTCTGCGCATTCGCCAAAAAGTGGCTCGGGTGATCAGAGTTGATTAATCGAACACGCCCTGGTGACAGTCTACAGACGCGACACATCCTACTACAGCCATTTTTGTATGAAGGTGGGGGTGGGGAGGGGCGGGTGGGGAGGGGGGGTAGACAAAGTGAAGAGATGACCAAATATTAAAAGTGGGAGGGTAAAGGGCAGGCGGTGTGCGCGCACTGCCCTCCCCCCGGTCATTGATCACCATGGCAACAATTTCACGGTCTATATTTACACAGGCCTGGATTAAATCGATGTTGTGGCTATGACCGTATGAGCAGTAGTGCGATGGTGCAACGGAGTGTGTGGGGAGGGCGTGAGGGAGGAGGGTTGGAGGGCAGTGAGTGGTTGTGCGGGAGGGGGGGTGGCGAGTAGTGGATTGGGTTGCGCGGGAGGGAGGGTTGTGGCGGCAGGGGTAGGGTGGCGGGAGGAGGGTTGTGGCGGGTAGTGGAATTAGGGTTGCGGCGGGAGGGAGGGTTGTGGAGGGCAGTGGAGGTAGGGTTGTGGCGGGAGGGGAGGAGGGGTTGTGTCGGGCAGTGGGGGTAGGGTAGTGGCGGGTCGAGGGTTTAGGGTTGTGGCGGGAAGGAGAGGATTCTGGCGGGTAGTGGGGCCAGGGAGGGTTTTGTGGAGAGAGGGAGGTTTTGTAGCGCAAGGGGGGAGGGGGATATGGGGGGAGGGGGTGGGCTTGAAGTGGGTAGTGTGGGGGGAGAGGTTGTGGCGCGATGGAGAGGTTTATGGTGGGAGGAGGGAGGGTTTGAAGTGGGTAGAGTGCGGGGAGAGGTTGTGGCGCAAGGGGGGGGGGGGGGGGTTATGGTGGGAGGAGGGAGGGTTTGAAGTGGGTAGAGTGCGGGGAGAGGTTGTGGCGCAAGGGGAGGGGGGGGGGGGGGTTATGGTGGGAGGAGGGAGGGTTTGAAGTGGGTAGTGTGCCGGGAGGGGTTGTGGCGGGAGGGAAGCGGGGTGGGAGGGGACAGGTGGTGGACGGTGGAGGGGGTGGGGTGGGGGGGGGGGGGGAGTTGTGGTGCTGAAAGCCGACCAGTGGCGGTGATGAGTGATTATGATGGTGGTGCTGGAATAATGGTGGTGCTGGCAGCATATACAGGAAGGTCACGTGACGTATTACGCAACGTCCTTTAATTACCGGAAAGCGTAGACGTTATGATCACCAGTGCTTTATACGTTGGGGATACGCCTACCGCATTTAGCAATATAGCCTATCATTGGCTGTTTATGCGTGAATAAATCCACAGCCAACGTCATGATATATAACACCATTAATGTACGCCCACCAAGCGGTTTAGTTTTGTTTGTTTTCAGTTTTCATTCTCATTGAGCACAGTGTGTGTTTTCTTAACGCTACTTCGGTGGACGCTATCTTCTTTAAGCTAGCTCAGTTCTGCCAGTGTATATTGACTATGTCATGTTGCACGTAAAAGTACTGTTCGGTTCCCTGTCGAGTCAAACCGATGACTTTAAAATTGGTACTTGTCGCTTCCCATCCTGGCGCTCTGCATTAATAGGATAGGGCAAAGATACTTGTCCCTTTCTAGCTTGGTGCTTGGCATTAATCTGATAGGGCAAGAACTGGTTAGCTCAGTGTCAGGATAATGTGACTGAGTGGGATATTGGGTCATGGTGCCAGTGGCCTGATTTCCCAGTGGGGTAGCACTATAAAGTCACCATGAGTGTGCACTGTCACAAGTCGGTACCCATCCTGATATGACCTTAGATGTTGCTAGGATGTAAAACAACAACCAATATCAACGTAAAAATATTTAAGAGGTAAGACCTATTCCATAATGTATGCCTAATAGTGCCTACTACCGGAGGAACATGGAGCTGTGTCTATCAGTTTCCTTACACCAAACCGGGCGTGTCGGCCTACTCGGTAGAGTTCGGGCCTCGCGTGAGGAAGGTCGGGAGTTCGGTTCCCGATCGAGTCAAACCAATGCCTTTAAAATTGATACTTGTCACTTCGTAGTCTGACGCTCGGCATTAATGGGATAGGGCAAAGTCAGTGTCAGAATAATGTGATTGAGTGGGATCTCGGTCATGGTACTGGCAGCCTGATTTCCCAGTGTGGCTACACTATACAGTCGCCATGAGTGTGCACTGTCACAATTCAGTACCCGTCCTGATATGACCATACTGTAACTCGTGCACTGGAATTTTGTACACATATATACATTTATATAACTATATATAAATATAGATAAGGCACACAATACTGCTTTCCAACACCCCAAAACACATACAAAGACATAAGACGAACAATGAAAAGGACTTGGGAGTAACCTTCGACTCCCAACTCTCCTTTCAGAAACACATGAGGACTATCATCTCAAATGCTAACCAGAGATATGAATAATTAAAAGAACCTTCCATCACCTCAACAAGAACAATTTTCTCATTCTATTGAAGTCTCTTGTTAGGCCAATTTTGGAATACTGTCCACAAATTTGGAGCCCAATTTTTCGGAAAGATATTCTGGAGATCAAAAAGGCTTAGAGACGTGCAACGAAATTAGTTGCAGTTATAAAGGACTTACCCTATGAACAAAGGCTTAGGGAATTGAAACTTCCTACCCTTTACTACAGAAGGAAAAGAAGTGGCATAATTGAAATATTTAAAATTATGAAAGGTTTTGATCAAATAAATCACCTTGAATAAAAGAGAAGGCAGTCGGGGCCATAATCTCAAACTAGTAAAACCCAGAGCCATTTCAAAGTTAAGCCAACACAGTTTCTCAAACAGGATCATAAATATATGGAACAGTCTCCCACAAAATGTTATTGATGCCGAGTCAATAAATTCATTCAAGAACAGATTAGAAAAGGCATGGGCTGATGATCCAGGGAAATTTGACCCCTTATTCACCACGTGCTACTAATTATTCCTTGTGTTGCTTATTTACTTGCACTCAAGCAAAAATGAGAGACAAATAAGTGTTCACACTTCCTGTCTACCATTTGCTATTTCGCTATTAATGAAAACTAGGACAACACTTGAAAACCTAAAACCTAAGAAAAAAATAAGAAAATTAAGAAAACAATTCCACCCAAACACCCAACATGTATATCGCCGGTAACTTCTGAGCCCTGATAAATAGGGCTATCGCTCTCTTATAGACCCATTTCAATATTTATAAACATATGCATGCGCACATTGGCTGCAGAACGAATGCACACTGCCAGTGAGTTTGCCGGTATACGCAGTGCAAAACGTTTATTTTATTCAAAATTAACAGAAATGCAGAACCCTAACCTTATAGATTTAATATAATCTGTTCGGTGAATATGTTTTCTATACGTGTTCCAATCGGTTTCTTTCTAGGTGGTGTAATTTTAGAGATATTTCAGTTTTTCTGTATGAAGATTGCTCACGGCCATTGACAATGCATTGAGTTTGCCGGTACGCGCAATGCAAAACATCAAATTTATTCAAAATTAATAGAAATACAGAACCCTAACCTTATAAATTTAATATAATCTGTTCATTGGATATGTTTTCTAGATATGTGTTCAAAGCGGTTTGTTTCTAGGTGGTGTGGTTTTAGAGATATTTCAAATTTTCTGTATGAAGATTGCTCATAGACTGCAGTGTGACAGTGTGTCTAGCTTGGTCTAGGTAGCAGGGTACCAAGGTACATTGTGTCATCTTGCAGCCAAGTAGCGCGCGCACTGACCTAAATACCTATGCTGACGTCATATGAAATAGGTATATACGCGCAGTACACGCAGGCCTTAAGTGTCACATGACCGTGCAGCTACGGCAGTGCGGGGGACAAGGGTCCACAGCGATGAAAGGATGAAAAAAAGCTGCCCATCGGGTAATATTGAGCATACCCTTGCAGGATGAGTTTCCATTCTGTAAGTAGTGATATTGTGTGATTTAAACAGAAATCAATGTAGATACATTTCAAATATACTTCAAACAATTTAATCTGTGCAAAAGATACATAAATATGTGATATTGTCTGAACAATAAACTAGTCAAATAATATTTGACTACACTGCTAGCTCTGTGGAGGTCTAGCCTGGTCCCCTGGCATTCAGTTGCTCAGGCAGAGGCATGGGAGTTTTCATCTATTATCACTCAGTTTCCAACCTGGTCCCCTAGCCTTTGTACCGGAAACAAGTTTAAACGAGCTCAAACGAGTTCAACCGTGGCTGGTAGGGTCGCACCGTGGCTGGTTGGGTCGCTCCGTAGAGCGCTGAATATGCTTATGGTGCGGGGCGGGTGTCCGGTGGACGGTGGCGTTACGGTGACGTCAATACGCCGTACACTACTATACGGTTTCCCCTACGGTCGATGCCATGCTGCCTCGTGTCCCACAGCACACTGTATGACACCCATCCCTTCCCCCTCCCCTCCCCGATACCCCTCCCCATCCCCGATGCTCTCCCTCCTTCCTTCCCCCATCCCCTTCCCCCTCCCCTCCCCGATACTCCCCCTCCCCGATGCTCTCCCTTCTTCCCTCCCCTCCCTCCCCTCCCTGATTCTGCCTCCCCTCTACAATACTCCCTCTCCCTCCCCAATATTTCATCCTCGTCCCCGTACGCCTGACCTTGACCCTCCCCCTCCCCCTCCCCTCAATACACCCTCCCCTCCCACACCCCCGCACCCCGACCCCTACCTCTCCCTCTCCCAATACTCTCACCCCCTTACCCTCCTCCTGCCACTCTCCCCCTTCCCCTCTCCCCAATACTCCCACCCCGCTCTCCTCCCTCCCCTCCCACCAACACTCCCTCCCCCTCCTTTGCCCCTAACTCTACATCTACATCTCCCAATTCTCCCACCCACTGACCCTTCCCCTATCCCATCTCCAATACTCCCTTCCCCTCTCCCTCCCTCTCCCCTCCCTTTCCCTCCCACTCCCCCTTCCCCAGAACACCCCCCTCCATTACCCCCATCCCTACCTCTCCCTCTCCCAATACTCCCACCCTTGACCCTCCCCTATCCCGTCTTCAATACTCCCTTCCCCTCTCCCCCCTATCCTTCCCTCTCCCCCGCCTCCCCCTTCCCCAGAACACTCCAATACTCCCTTCCCCTCTCCCTCCCTCTCCCTTCCCCAGAACACTCCCTCCCTCTCCCTTCCCCAGAACACTCCCTCCCTCTCCCTTCCCCAGAATACTCCCTCCCCCTCCCTTACCCCATACCCTACCTCTCCCTCACCCAAAACCCCCGACTCGCTAACCCTCCCCATACCTTCCTCCCCAATACCCACCCCTCTTCCTCTCCCTCCATCCCCTCCTTCTCCCAATATCCCAACCCCCTGACCCTCCCATCTGACCTCCACCCCCTACCCTCTAGCCCCCTCCGCTTTGGCCCAGATATATCAGGGCCTCCTGTCCATACCTCCTCGCCTACCCTACAAGTCCATGTTTTACCAACGACGCCCCAACCATACCCAGCCTGACTGACTTGTGTATGCCCCGACATTGCATCTCGGTAATTAGCGTTTCAGATGGCAGTCAAAGTTCAGTCAAAGACCCTATAATACGAAGACAGCTCACTCAGCCTGTACTGTGTTATCAAAATGATCAAACCCACCACTTGGTGCACTGGCTGTTCTCTCGGTTAAACAGGTGCTATATTATATGTATAAATGTATATATAAATGTGAAAGATGTATATATGAATGTGAAAGATGTGAAAGATGTGAAAGATGTGCAAGATGTGTGATGATGGCGATGATGATGATGATGATGCTGATGATGATGTGTATTTGTTCATAGCAATTTCATATTGATGTATATTCATACTTACCTATCTCATCATGTATAATATAATTGTATGTGTTTACATGCGAACCCCCAACAGCAGCTGGGCTGATCAAACCCACCACAAGGTGGCACTGGAAAATTTACATTACCATGGGAGAGATAGGGAGTGAGCCGTCTTAGTATTATAGGGTCTTTGTCCATGTTTTACCAACGACGCCCCAACCATACCCAGCCTGACTGACTTGTGTATGCCCCCACATTGCATCTCGGTAATTAGCGTTTCAGATGTCAGTCAAAGTTCAGTCTAGCGTGAGAAGATGGAATTTGTTGTGCTTCAATTAATTTGATGACAATATTTCTTCTTTTTTTCCCCTTTAAAATAAATTGAAATTGATGTGCAGCTTAGAAGGATATGTATTAAATATCTCAATGTGACAGCAAAGTCCAATTATTGGTTAGTTGGTTGTTGGATTTTTATGTCCTGGCAACATCTAAGGTAATATCAGGATTGGTACCGACTTGTCACAGGGCGCCCTCATGGCCTCTTTGCAGTGCTGTGCCACTGGGAGACCAGCCTGCCAGCACCATGACCTGATATCCCACTCAGTCATATTATCCTCACACTTAGCCAACCAGTCCTTGCCATATCCTAATAATGCCGAGTGCCTGGCTAGGAAGCGACAAGTATCAATTTTTAAGTCCAATTGTGGTAGCTAATTTAATGTCAAGGTCCGGTCACATACACGTTAATGAACGTCGTTGAACGTAGTGGAGATTAACCTAGTTGAACGTAGTTGAACATAGTGGAACGTAGTTGAACATAGTTGCACTAGATGAACGTACCGGCATCCATACTTCTCCGTGATGAGAAAGTGATAAGAATGTGTGTGGGCCGTGAGTTCCAATTTAAGCTTTGGACATCTTCAAAAGAGAGGTATGTTTGAGGCAGATGTAGCCTCTGTGATGATAATGTACTCTAGCATACTCTAGCATACTTCTTACTGTACTCTAGTGTACTCTAGCATACTCCAGCATACCCTAGCATAATTTGACCTGCACAAAACATTGGCCGTTCTGCCGTGTTCACATAGCCATTAGTGGATGAAGTTTAACGTAGTTCAACGTAGTGGAGGGTAACGTAGTTCAATGTGGTTCAACCTAGTTCAACATAGTTGGACGTACCGGGATCCATACCGTAGTGTACCAGGATCTGTACCGTAACGTACTTATCTGTACTTTTAGGTGGGTGATCAACCAAAACCTGCTGTACCTTAACATAGTTTAGCATAGTAATAGCATGTTTCACCCACGTTAATCTATCCTACGTTCAACTACGTTCACTAACCTGTATGTGACCAGGGCTTCAATGTTGTATTAAAAGTGTGATGCTTAATCTTGTAGCACAATCTCAATGTTGCGTTGCACGACGTGAATGTGGGTTCTGAACTTTAACATCCCTGTCACCATAATAGTGCTTGTATGTTACAAATAAAGTATGATGCTCTTTTACAGTGATAGTATTAGGAAATATGGAAATATCTGCAGGACACGCTGAAAAAAACTAATTAGAACCGAGCATTTAAAACTGTCTTTAAGGGGAAAATACTGAGTGTACATGATATGGATATCAAAGTAAATCTTTGACCCTAGCCCAGCGAAGGGACATTCACTTGTTGTCACTTATGTATAAAAGAGGGAAATGTTCCCAGATACATATACATACGCATATATAAATATAGATATACTCTATATATACATATGTGCATATATATGATATATGTACATATATACATATATATATATATATATATATATACATATATAGGGATAGTGGTAAGCCACTTATCGTGTGTAATAAGATCTGTAGTTATAGTGCTCCCCCCCAGCAGTTTTTCAAAGAATGATGAATGCTATTTTTTCAGAGTTTCAGAGTAATCGATTTAAAGTAACTAGATGCTGTTTTGTAGAGTGGGTGTTCGAGTCTGTGGCTATGTAGGTAGGCTAAAGTGAAAAACAATACAGACGGAGAGAAAGAGAGAAAAAGAGAAAGTAAAGCAAAAGTAAGAGTGTAAGAGTTCAAGCCCCTCTGGTTTATTATATATAGTACATGGATTCCTGGTATAGGATCATGCCATTCACTCCAACCAATAGGGAAGCAGCATTCCCAGTTCCTTCAATAGGGACTCGGCATTTCTGGTTACCATGACCACCAGTGGTCTGCCCTCCACCAGAGTTGGTTGACCTGTGGCCACCACCAACCTTGGCCCCTGTGTGCATTGACCCCTACCTCAGCAGAGAGCCAGGCCCTGAGTGCACTCACACCCAGACCTGCCAATCATCCCTATGTCTATAATTACCTGCCCTCAAGCATGGGCCAAGCCATATATATATACACAACATACATATACACACACTCTTGGCCAGTCACACAGAATAATAATAGAGGATTTCCATTTCCCCCCTCTGCTGATAATCGGAATATTTTACAACGTACTCTGCCCCTCCACTTCTTACCACCTGTGCCTAACGCAGCAAGGACAGACGTTACTCATGACCTACATTGTTACCATATTATCATTATTATTATCCGCTTCTTTGATGCATGCTTGTGGTAGCCTATACAAAGCTTGTAGCTCTTAGCTCTAGAGGTATGCAGCCTTGAAATCGTACAGGAATGTTTCTCTGGCCCAGGCCCAAGCCCTGTCCAGCGCATTCTTGAATTGATTCATGGTAGCTGCTTCCACCGCTTCTTCTGGTAGCTCATTCCACATGTTTATCACTTGCTATGAAAAGAAGGCCCCTCTGAGTGAGCTGTTGTACCTTGGCTTGAAAAGCTTCTTGGAGTCACCTCTGGTACTGCTTACCTGTATGCGTCTGAATAGCAAGGCCTCATCCACATTATACTCAGCATTCAGCACTCCATATAACCTTAATGAATGCACCAACCAATAATAATAATTACTTAAAGTTACTTAAAGGGGTGCCGGCGGCCTGATTTCCCAGTGGGGCACCACTATCAAGTCACCATGAGTGCGCACTGTCACAAGTCGGTACCCGTCCTGATATGACCTTACATGTTGCCAGGCCGCAAAACAACTACAACCAAACAAACTACAAAGTCACCATGAGTGCGCACTTTCACAAGTCGATACCCGTCCTGATATGACCTTAAATGTAGCCAGGAGGTAAAACTCCAACAACCAACAACATAAGCCTCTCCTCGCACACTCACAAAGTGTGCTACCTCTGCAGGTATGGGTATTATTAAATAAGCCGCTGTGAGTGACTGGTGCTGTACATTATACAGCAGGGGCCACTCCCTTAATTCTACAGGATCGGTGCTGTAACTATTACAGCACTGATCAAACTTAGATTATTTAGACTGTCAATTCCAATAGTAAAATGGCTGGAAGACCAGTGCTCCGGCGCTGACAAATGTCATATTCAGATGAATAAATACCTTACCCCCCCCCCAAAAAAAGTATTTGAGGTGATGCCAACTCTATTAGGGTAATCACCCCGGGGCCTATTGGAGTAATCAAATGAGGCGCATTAATGGCTTGGCTGCATGCCTGGCCAATCAAAATCACATCCATGGCGGCCAGTCGTCGACCATTGGCCGGTCGTGAATAATGGACGAGAAGGCGGACGTGTATTGTCGGGGAGCCGGGCCCGCGACAAATAACTCCGATGTGTGTGTCGGAGGGGCGGGTGGGGGAGGAGTGTCAGGGCGCATGTGTGTGTGGCGGGGGTCAGGTGGGGTGATTGCTGCAGTGTGTGGGCTGGGCGGGTGTGTGTGTGTGTGTAGGGGGGGGGGGGGGGGGGGGGGGGGGGGGGGGGGGGGGGGGGTATGTGGTAGCGGTGGATATGTGCCGCAGTGTGCCGCAGTGTGTGTGTTGGGGCAGTGCAGTGTGTAGGTGTATGTTGCAGTTTGTGGGTGTATGTTGCAGTGTGTGGGGTGAGTGGGTGGTGGTGGTGGGGGGTGGATGGGGGGTGTATGTTGTAGCGGTGGATGTGTGCCGCAGTGTGTGTGTTGGGGCAGTGCAGTGTGTAGGTGTATGTTGCAGTTTGTGGGTGTATGTTGCAGGGTGTGGGGTGAGTGGGTGGTGGTGGTGGGGGGGTGGGTGGGGGGTGTATGTGGTAGCGGTGGATGTGTGCCGCAGTGTGTGTGTTGGGGCAGTGCAGTGTGTAGGTGTATGTTGCAGTTTGTGGGTGTATGTTGCAGTGTGTGGGGTGAGTGGGTGGGGGGTGTATGTTGTAGCGGTGGATGTGTGCCGCAGTGTGTGTGTTGGGGCAGTGCAGTGTGTAGGTGTATGTTGCAGTTTGTGGGTGTATGTTGCAGTGTGTGGGTGTATGTTGCAGTTTGTGGGTGTATGTTGCAGTGTGTGGGTGTATGTTGCAGTTTGTGGGTGTATGTTGCAGTGTGTGGGGTGAGTGGGTGGTGGTGGTGGGGGGGTGGGTGGGGGGTGTATGTTGTAGCGGTGGATGTGTGCCGCAGTGTGTGTGTTGATTGTTATAATTTATCCTTCTTTAGTTTGAAGTAACTTTTCTTTTAAATGGTTAACTTTTTGAGATATTTGAAGTACAAACATGTCAAATTAGTTTCACCAAGCATGCCAAAGCTCTGACACCATAGGGTTCTGTGGTAACAGGTTCTATTAAGTTGCCTCAGTATTCCTTTCTATGTGATGATGAATGCTTAATAAGTGCATCAGTATCTACGTTACAGATGCCGAATCAAATCTAAATAATTGCTTTGGTATTGAAAATGTGATGCTTCATCGGACAATGTGGCTTGAACTAGATCGACAGCCTGCAGTCTGTGGCCACCCTTGGGGGGTGAACTGTTGATACAATATTCCCAAATGCGTTGTTAGTAAAGTGGGATGCATGGAGAAGATCTATGCACTGGACGAGGTATGGGGAGACTCTGCCGAGAAATATGAGGAAACTGCATAAGAGAATTACACTAACTTGATATTGTATTTTCTATGGCAGCCTCCATGTGGCCTAGACATTAACAGTGTTGGGCGGCTTTCTGTGCTGAAGGTTGTGAGTTCGAATCCGAGCAAAGTCAGACCAAGTAAATTGATACCTCGCCTGGCGCTCAGCATTTCTAGGATATGGCAAGAACCGGTTTGCTCAGTGTCAGGTTAAGGTAACTGACTGGGATATTGGAATATGGTGCCGGTGTCTCCGTTTCCCAACTAGGCAGCACTATAAAGTCACAATGATTGCGCACTGTCACAAGTCAGGACCCGTCTTGATATGACCTTAGATGTTACTAGGATGTAAAGTTCCAACAAGCATTAATCTGGATATTCTCGGTCAGCTTAAGTTAAATTGCATTTTCCGATGCAAATCTCAAATTTTCGGAACCAAAATACAAATACAGAATCAGATTTGATCGCATAAAAAGTACAAGAGCACCTTAAAAATACAGTTGAACTTACTCACATTAAATTGCTGCATACAAGGAATACTCAGGAATGAAAGTTGTCGCTGGAAAAAAAACCAATGTGATCGAGTCAAAACAATGAATTTATCCTGGTCACTTCCCGACCAGGCGCTCGGCATTATTAAGATAACCCAACGATTGGTTGGCTCAGTGTCAGGATAATGTGACTGAATGGGATATCAGGTCATGGTGCTGGCAGTCTGGTTTCTCAGTCAGGCAGCACTATATGTATAAAGTCGCCATGAGTGTACACTGTCACAAGTCGGTACCCAACCTTAGATGTTGCCAGGATGTAAAACTCCAACAACCAACCAATTTAACCACCTTCACCCTGTCTGCGCTGCCTGGTCGGGCGTTGACCTAGCAGTGTCTGTCCACAGCGCCATGAATCAGGCAGTCTGCTGAGTGTGTCCACTACGGCCTCATGTGGCCGTTTTAGTGCTGATGTTATTAGTTTGACCGGCGCTATTGACAGACGGGTATGCTGGAGACTACCGCCAAGCCGCTACCCCTCCTACCCCTCCTACCCCTCCTACCCCTCCTACCCCTCCTACCCCTCCTACCCCTCCTACCCCTCCTACCCCTCCTACCCCTCCTACCCCTCCTACCCCTCCTACCCCTCCTACCCCTCCTACCCCTCCTACCCCTCCTACCCCTCCTACCCCTCCTACCCCTCCTACCCCTCCTACCCCTCCTACCCCTCCTACCCCTCCTACCCCTCCTACCCCTCCTACCCCTCCTACCCTCCTACCCCTCCTACCCCTCCTACCCCTCCTACCCCCCACACTATATATATACATGCCTACACACACAGACATACTCACACACAGACATACTCACACACAGACAGGCACTCACGCACACTCGTCGAAGCCACTTGCCGAGTTGGTCAATAATACCCCTCTCACACCAAACTAGTTCTCACTATGTTCTTGAAAATGTTGCTGAATGGACTCAAACTGTGTGCGAACGGAATGGACGTAGTAGCAAATTGTTACGGTCTTTTTACGAATGGAATGGATGGGCTAGAACGGAATGGTGCTCCAGAACTTTGAGCCTGCCCAAAATGTAATTGCAGCCATGTTCTACCCTGACCACAGCCCGTTTTAGAATGTGGTCGGACGTTTTGAGAACTAGTTTGGTGTGATGGGGGTGTTAGCTCAGTGAGAATGCTACATGCCTTCGTATATTTCTGAAGGACGCCACCTGCATTGTGCATACCTTAATTAGGATATCACCGGTACTACATATCCGTAAAGTAGGACATAACCTGCATTATGTATTTGTAAAGTAGGACACCACGTGCATTACGTGTTCATAAAGTAGGACACCACATGCATTATACCTTGAAGATTTATACTGCCTATCATGGATAAGACTGAATAGACTTGTTTTCACCATTAGACAGTTTGTCGATAGAAAGCCACAGCCTACACTTTTACCGACCCAAGGGATTTTAAATCTCCCACACCACATAGACATGGTATGAGAGCAACCGGCCTTTGATGATCCTGTAACTTATACACAGCGGGTGGAAATCCAAAGTGGCAGAGGTGGGGGCACGGGGAATCGAACCACCGACCTTCAGATTAGGAGTCCGACCTAGAAAAAAGTCAGACACTGTAACCACTCCGCCACAGAGAAGACCACTTATTATGTGTTCATAAAGTAAGACCCCAGCAGCATTATGTATCTGTAAAGTAGGAAACCACCTGCATTATGAATTCGTAAACTAGGACACCACCTGCATTAATTAGCATTACAGAATGACACAACCTGCATTATCTATTCCTACAATAGGATACTGCCACCATTTTGCATTCTTGCAGCAGAACGCCACCTGCATTATGCATCCCAGCAATGGGGCACCACCTGCATTGTGTAGTCCTTCAGTAGAACACAACCTGCATTATTTATCTCTGCACAGGTATACCACCTGCATTATGCAAAGCTACAGTAGTATATCAGTTGGATTACGTATCCATATTGGTTGGTTGTTGGAGTTTTACATCCTGGCAAAATCTAAGGTCATATCAGGACGCATACCGACTTGTAACAGTGGGCACTCATAGCAACTTTATAGTGGTGCCCCACTGGGAAATCCGTCCACCGGCACCATGACCCGATATCCCACTCAGTCACATTATCCTGAAACTAAGCAAACCAGTCCTTGCCCTATCCTATTAATGACGAGCATCAGGCTAGGAAACAATACGTATCAATTTTATAAATCATTGGTTTGACTCGACCGTGAACCGAAATCCAGAACTCCCCCGCATGCAAGGCCCTTGCTCTACCGATTCGGCCACCACGCCTGGTCTGCATCCATGTAGATCCCAACTTGCATTATATACCCCTACAGTAGGACACAACCTGCATTATGTACCCCAACAGTAGGACACAACCTGCATTATGTACCCCTACAGTAGGACACAACCTGCATTATATACCCATACAGTAGGACACTATCTGCATGATGTAGCCCTACAGTAGGACACAACCTGCATTATGTACCCATACAGTAGGACACTATCTGCATTATGTACCCATACAGTCGGACACAACCTGCATTATGTACCCCTACAGTAGGACACAACCTGCATTATGTACCATAGAGTAGGACACAACCAGCATTATGCTCCTCTATAGTAGGACACAACCAGCATTATGCACCCCTACAGTAAGTAGGACACACCCTGCATTATGTACCCCTACAGTTGGACACAACTTGCATTATGTACCCCTACAGTAGGACACAACCAGCATTATGTACCCCTACAGTAGGACACAACCTGCATTATGTACCCCTACAGTAGGACACACCCTGCATTAGATACCCATACAGTAGGACACTATCTGCATTATGTACCCCTACAGTAGGACACAACCTGCATTATGTACCCATACAGTAGGACACTATCTGCATTATGTACCCATACAGTCGGACACAACCTGCATTATGTACCCCTACAGTAGGACACAACCTGCATTATGTACCATAGAGTAGGACACAACCAGCCTTATGCTCCTCTATAGTAGGACACAACCAGCATTATGCACCCCTACAGTAGGACACACCCTGCATTATGTACCCCTACAGTTGGACACAACCTGCAGTATGTACCCCTAGAGTAGGACACAACCTGCATTATGTACCCCTACAGTTGGACACAACCAGCATTATGCACCCCTACAGTAGGACACAACCAGTAGTATGCACCCCTATGGTAGGACACAACCTGCATTATGTACCCCTGCGGTAGAACACAACCTGTATTATGTACCCATACAGTAGGACACAACCTGCATTATGTACCCTTACAGTAGGACACAAACATCAGTATGCACCCCGATGGTAGGACACAACCTGCATTATGTGCCCCTACAGTAGGACATAACCTGCATTATGTACCCATACGGTAGGGCATAACCTGCATTATGTACCCCTACAGTAGGGCGCACCCTGCATTATGTACCCCTACTGTAGGACACACCCTGCATTATGTACCCCTACAGTAGAACACAACCTACATTATGTACCCCTACAGTAGGACACACCCTGCAGTATGTACCCCTACAATAGGATACAATCTGCATTTTGCACCACAACAGTAGAACAGCACTTGCATCCTACATTCCCGTGACAGGGGGCCACCTGTATTCATGCATGATCGTATGTGCGGGTGAAATAATCGGTGGCACTGATACGGCTGTGAACCGATAGGTGGCGCTGCGAATGGGTTAAGGGCTACAGACACACACCAAACGCTCGCTGCCTTGCCAGTAAACCAATCAGCCCTCAGCATCTACAATGGGAATCCGTAAGCAGTTTGCCTGGCAACCAACGTATATTAGCCCCCAAAAAGGATAACTCCATTATAGCAGCGCTCGCTGCGCCTAATCCAATCACCATACCTATATTATTAATTGCTCAGTGAGATTAGGAGACAGCCCCACACTGGAGAGTGTGTGTGGTGTGTGTGGGGGGGGGGAGGGTTGTAGTCAGTGTGGGGGGGGCTCTCTTGGCGGGGAGCACGACGTAGCTCAGGCAGTAGAGTGTCTACCTCTAAAGGTGTGGGACATCCTATCGATCCTGCTCAGTGGACACATTTGCAGTTTGCGCTATTTTCCATTCCAACCAGTGGTCCACAACTGGTTCATCAAAGGCTGTGGTGTGTGCTGTCCTGTCTGTTGTAAAGGTCATATAAAAGACCCCTTGCTGCTTGTCGGAGAGAGTAGCCTATGTGGTAGTGGTGGATGTGTGCTGCAGTGTGTGTATGTGAATATGTCAGAATGACCATATGTTTGACATCCAATAGCCGATGAATAAAATCAATGTGCTCTAGAGGCATCGTTAAATAAAACAAACTGTTTGGCTCTATTGACAGGATGACTTGTGTGGACAATGAATTACATGCATAGAGACATTACTGGATTGTTGAAACATCAGTTTTTGCCAGTGAATTGTGTGCTTTATGAGTTTTACTCCTCCTTCCACTCGATCTGCAGCTTGTTCTTCTCCCGACCAACCATAGCGCATCCAAACAAACCTAGCCTGCCCTTCGGCATTACTGGGATAGTGCATGGAGCAGTGCAATGTGGGAGACCAATTGTCCACGATTGAAATAATTTCACTTGCTTAATCAACTAATGTACAACAACAAAAAACCCTACCCTACCACCTTCACTCACACCTCCCACCCACAACCTCACGGTATTGTACAACCCTATAAATAACACGTTCTTGAAGATTTGAAGATTTATACTGCCTATCATGGATAAGTCTGAATAGATTTGTTTTCACCATTAGACAGATTGTCGATAGAAAGCCCGAGCCTACATTTTTACCGACCCAAGGGATTTTTGACATCCCACACCACATAGATGGTATGAGAGCAACTGGCTTTTGATGACGCTGTATGTTATACACAGCGGTGGAAATCCAAATTGGCAGAGGTGGAGGCACGGGAAATCAAACTACCGACCCTCAGATTAGGAGTCCGACATAGAAAAAAGTCAGACACTCCATCCTCTCCACCACAGAGAACACCACAACGCCCTTGTGACAAATCTGGAGCTATGGCCGGGTGGGTGGAGGGGGTCTGGGTGTATTCTGTGACGGGTTGGGACAGTAGCAGCCAAACACAGAACAAGCTCATCAGGCGATCTGTGACTGACGATGATAACAGTGATTTGTTTGTTTGTTTGTTGTTGTTTTATGTCCTAGCAACATCTAAGGTCATATCAGGACAGGTACCGACTTGTGACAGTACGCACTTATGGCGATTTTATAGTGCTGCCCCACTGGCAAATCAGCCCGCTAGCACCATGACCCGATATCTTGACATCGAGCAAACCAGTCCTTGCCCTGTCCTAATAATGCCGAGCACTAGGCTAGGACGTGACAAGTATCAATTTTTAAGTCATTGGTTTGACTCGACCGGGAACCGTATGCGCGAACTCCCGATCTTCCGCATGCGAGGCCTGTGCTCTACCGATTCTCCCACCGCGCCCGGTCGATAACAGAGAAGCGTATTTATTGCATAGTTCATTCATATGCTCTTACGGCAGTATGAAAAAGGGTACTTTCGAAAACAGGAGGCAGGGGAAAACCTCCCCCCCCTCCCTTCATACCCCTTCCCACCCCCAACCTTCCCCCCCCCCTATTCTCCTTCCGCACATCATTCACCATCTCCCCCCCCCCCCGCTCATTCTATCTCCTTCCCTCCACTCTCTCCAGGCGGCGCCACCGACCCCGCCCTCTTCCTATAACCCTCCTCTCCCCCAGGTGGCGGCACCGGCTCCCCTCTCCGCTGGTGCCGCCGCTGGTCCCCTCCCCCTACCCTCATCACTACCGCTCTCCTCTCCCTCTGCCACTTCTCCACCACACGCCTCGCCGCCAACACCTCTTTTCAACTCGCCTCCTGGCTGCTCTCCAACACCAACGAACACCAACCGTCACCATGCCGGCACGCAGAACAACCCGACGAACAGCAGACACCCCAGCCGCCGCCGGGTCTGACGACGCCACGCGCACACCACGCCAGCGGGGCAGACCACGGTCCGTGGTGGTTAAACCTACAACCACAACGGATGGAACGACCGACGACGACATGTCTGCGGCCGAGCAGCTCACCTTGCTCAGACAGTCTGTGACCGACTCAATACGACAGCAAGCCGACTTGGCCAAAACCATGTCGGAGAGGATTAAGGCACTAGAGACTCGCAAGACGGACAAGACGGGAAAGCGATCGCAGAGCAACTCCTCCGACGACAGACCTGTCTCCAAACGCAGGAAACGCGGCACCCCAGACCCGGACCAGTCTCCAACGCCACGTGCTACGACATCCCACGAACGCTCACCGAGATCACCCAGATCACCCAGATCACCGAGACCAACCCCTCGCAGCCAACGCACCCACAAGGACCGACGCAACAGGTCAGAATCCCAGGAACGACCAAGACATAGGAGGTCGCGCCACGCACGGAACGCCACCGCCACATCGTCGAGCGAAGACGACTACCACCAGCAGGACGTGATCGATGCCATCATCGGTACCAACCCAAACGGACGGAACGAGAAAAGAGGTAGGACCCATCTCCTCCCCCACACCTACGTTATCAGAGACGAACGCAAAGGCAAAGTCGGCCCGGGGGAGAGCACGTGGCACGAATACCTGGCAGCACTGTCACGAATGCGTAAAGACCCCAAAGTGCCACAGTCCTGGATAAAACCCATACTCAGCCACCAGGACGAGATGTTTGACATGGCCGCGGAGTGGAAATGGGACACGTGCCTCGCCTGGTCGGAGAAGGTTTTCTCCATGATAGACGACGGCCGCCTCCCTAGAGCCTGGCGCGACGAACAGGCCATCAAAGATCTACAGCGCGCAGCATGCCTTGCAGGCATACGGAAGGAAGAAGAGAGGCGTGCCGCTAAGACCGATCACACCACCAGGCCCCACCCCCCACGCACCGACGAACAAACGACAGCCGCGAACACCACACCATATAGACGCCCTGAATTTAATACCGACACGGATGGGCGCCCCTGCCACAAATGGAACTGGGGCACGGACTGTGGATACACCGCATCTCACGGCACCGGGAGCGACCGGCGCGCACATCTGTGCGCCTGGTGCGCTAACAAATACAAGAAATCCAATCCTCACAGAGAACAAGAGTGTAATAATAAGAAGCGCCAGACCGAGCGCAAAGCAGCGGCACTCGAGACGGAAGAATCGGCAAGGACGGATTTTTAGATAGCGGCCCTGGTGAGGCCGCAGATAACGCCACCTCAGACGACGCACGCCACACGCCCCAGCCTTCCCCGCCTGCCCTCCGCCTAGTCTCCTCAACACGTAGGTTCGTCCCTTCAATCCCGCATTGGGACCCGAAACCTTACACTTGCGGCACTGAGACCCCACCCGCCCACACTCACGCACCCACCGACCCAAGCCCCGCCACATACGCACCACGTGGCGTAACGGTCGGACCCGCCCAGAACGACGCCCAGATTCCCGCCAAAACAACATGGAGCAGCTCAAACCACGCGTCACTAGACACTCCTAACCGTCGACTCACCCCGGACACAGACCGCCCCCCCTCACCGTCAGATGGCGCCGCCTACGACCCATCAGTCGCCACCCCCCGACCCCGACGCCGCCACTAACGACGCCGCTAATGGCCATTACGCTGCTCGCCCACCCGACACCGCCCCGGCACCCTGGGCGGCCTCAGACGACGCCGCTGCCCGCCTACCAGACACCGCAGCCATAAACTACACTCAGACAGATGCCGCCCGGGACACAGACTACGGAAGCCTCCGACCGGAACCGGAAGTCGGACTCTCCCCACTTCCGCCCACCACCCTCGCCCTCACCCAGACCACCCCCCAACCCACCCCCCTACCCACCCCCTTCACCCCCCCGCCCACCCAACCCCAACCCATTTCCACTGAGCCCTCCCCACACACCCCCTCCGCCACCACCGACCATGCCCGGCCACGCCTACGGTCGAACACCAGACAACGCCCACACCCCTCCATCACCACAGATATTGTCGTCCGGTATGAGCCCACCGACGCCACCATAGCCTGTGTCCAACCCGCCACCATCACCCGACCCACAACCCCCCCAAACCACGACGAACACGACCCCGCCGCGGCACCCGACGCCCTCCTCACCTACCACGACCGGGCACACGCCAGTGAGGATATCGACGATATAACCACTGACCCAGCCGATGCCCCCTCCCCCCCCCTACAACCCCCCCCACACTCCCCTCTCCTACAAGACCACCCTAAACAGCATCTGGCCCACCAGCGTCCCTGCGGCATGGGGGCACCAAATATACAGACACATATTTGACCAAGTCCGCGCGACTGCCCTCCCTAACCATGTGGCAGCACGTATACCGGTGCCGTCCGACCTTAACATCGACCGATGGAGGGCACTTCTAACCGGCTACCACGACACCGAGCTACTCGACTTCCTCGAGTTCGGGTGGCCCGTCGATTACACCGCCGACGCCCCCCCGGTCCCGTCGACCGCCAACCACCGCGAAGACCCTGACCACCTCCAATGGGTTCGGAAGTACGTCAAGGACGAGGCGTCCAAGGGTGCACTCCTCGGACCTTTCCAACAACCTCCCTTCGCCCCGTGGGCCCAGACGAGCCCGATGATGACCCGACCCAAGAAGAATACCGTCGAGCGCCGGGTGATCGTCGACCTCAGCTACCCGAGGGGCGCCAGCGTCAATGCCGGCATACGCAAAGGACACTACCAAGGGAGGCCCACCACCTACACCCTCCCCAACATAAACAACCTCACCGACGAAGTCACTCGCCTCGGACAAGGCGCATATGTATGGACGATCGACCTCGCCCGCGCATACAGGCAACTGAGGACATGCCCCCTATCTGTCCCCCTCCTAGGGATCACAGTCGACGGCGACACCTACTATGACATTGCTCCCCCCTTCGGGTGCCGCACCTCCTCTATGGCCTGTGCTCGCACAACCAACGCGGTCACATACCTCCTCCGCCGGAAAGGTCACTTCGTGCTATGTTACTTGGACGACTTCGTCGGGGCCGCCGCCACCGAGTATGACGCCACCCTCGCCTACATCGACGCGATCCACCTCGCTGCAGACCTGGGCCTCGCACTTTCCCCACACAAGTGCATCCCACCCACCCAGCGCCTCGAGTGGCTCGGGTTTGAGGTCGATACGGTCGACATGATTGTCCGGATCCCCCCGACCAAGCTCGACGAAGTCGTCGCCGAATGCGCCACCTGGGCACCCACAACAAAAGCCTCTAGGAAGGACCTTCAACGCCTCGTTGGGAGGCTACAACACATTGCAAAATGTGTGAGGCCCGCCAGGCGCTTCATGAACAGAATCCTCATTGCCCTCAGAAGTGCGCCTTACACCGGAAAACACACAATCACCCTCGAAATGACCAAGGACATACTGTGGTTCAGGCAGTATGCCCATGCCTCTAACGGCGTTGTCCTCCTCCGCCCTCCACCCAAGCACGAATGGGTGATAGAGTGTGACTCCTCCCTCCTCGCCGGAGGAGCCCACTCCCCCGCAGGCTACATCACGGAGGAATACCAGCCAGGCTTCCTGGCCGACGGGCACAACATTGCCCAGCTCGAGGCCATAAACCTCGTTGTTGCCCTCCATGCTCTCACCCCCCCTAACCCCCAAGACTATGCCGTGGTGATCAACACCGACAACCAGGCATCCCAGATTGTGCTCGACTCAGGTGCCGGGAGGGACCCAACCCTCTGTGCCTGTGCACGAGCAATCTGGCGATTCGCAGCCCTTAACTCTTGCCAGATTCAGGTCATCCACAAGCCGGGTGCCGAGATAGCCTTTGCGGACGCCCTCAGCAGGGCCCCCTTCGACCAGGCAGCACGACTCAGAGCCGACCGCTTTGTCGACGACATGGGCCTCACCCGCATACGGGCCCACCACGACTCCTCCCTAGTCACCGACGATGACTAGCCTGGAAGAGACACTAATTTGCCCCTCTCTTCCAGGCACACACCAAGACCACCAAGACGTCATCCACCTCTTCCGCGCAGGGCTCGCCCACGGCACATGGCGGAATAAGCAACGACAGGTCACCACCTACCTCGAGCACGCCCGCAGCCGTGACTACAATCCACTCCGCCCGACCCAGATAGACCTGGCCTCCTACCTCGCTCACCTCTCCACCTCACTCAGGTCACCGGGGGCAATCATGAACCACCTCAGTGCCGCCAAGACCTGGGTGAGGCTTAAGGACGGGAAGACCCGCAGCTTCGAGACCTACCTGGTCTCCATCGTCAAGCGTGGCATCATACGGACCTCCTCCCACCGCCCACGACAGGCCCCGCCCCTCACTGTTCACCACCTCCTCGGGGTAGTCCGATACCTCCTAAAGGCCGGGCCACGCGCCAGAGTCATCACATCCGCCATACTCCTCGGGTTCTTCTCTCTCCTCCGGCAAGGAAACCTCCTCGTCACCGGCCGGCCCCCATGACCCAGGACACACCATTCGACACAAGGACATCGTCGACCTGGGAACCCATATCACCATCAACGTCCGCTCGACCAAGACATCGGTCTCCCGCTCGGATCGTTTCTCCATCACGATACCGACCATACCAGCCTCCCTCTGCTGCCCTGTGAAGGCCTGGCGCCGGTACGACGCCAGCATCGGGGTGCCGCCTTCCTCCCCGGCCTTCCTCACCCCTCAAGGCTCTCCCCTCACCATCTCGACCCTAACCACCGCGCTCCGCGCTGCTCTCCCGCGACACTGGCTGCCCTGACCCTCGGGCCTACACCCTCCACAGCCTGCGTCGCGGGGCTGCCCAGGCATGTGCAGCCGCCGGTGCACCCATACAAGACGTCAAGGACCTCGGACACTGGCGGTCGTCGGCCGTACACCAGTACGTACCGGCCCGCTCCTTCACCGCGGCAACCCGGGCCCTCTCCACTTTATTTGGTTGAGGTCCGGGTCACCCAGAGATTTCAATGATTGCTTACCTTGATTATCGACTCTTCACCTGCCCCATATCGACTTATTTACCTGAACTATTGACCGACCCAGTATAACTTATTGACACTTGACCCGCATTGAACCTGATTCATTCTACCTGCAACCATTAATGTACTCAACCATGACCTCTCACTTGATTGCCTTGATTCCACATTGTTGAACCGCGGACCTGATTGATTCTACCTGTATCTCATTAATGTACTCGACCTTAACTTTCTACTTCAACATTACTCATTATCCACTTACTGTACCTGACATTACCTACTATGATTAAAACTTCCACATTATGTACTTCCGCCTCGTGTTTTGAATTGTTCATATTGCTACGGCAATATGGGTAATTCGAAACAGAGGCGGGGAAAACCTCCCCCCCCCCCTTCATACCCTTCCCACCCCCAACTTCCCCCCCCCCCTTTCTCCTTCCTCACATTCCCTCTCCCCCCCCGCTCTTCCTATCTCCTTCCCTCCACTCTCTCCAGGCGGCGCCACCGACCCCGCCCTCTTCCTATAACCCTCCTCTCCTCCAGGTGGCGGCACCGGCTCCCCTCTCCGCTGGTGCCGCCGCTGGTCCCCTCCCCCTACCCTCATCACTACCGCTCTCCTCTCCCTCTGCCACTTCTCCACCACACGCCTCGCCGCCAACACCTCTTTTCACCAGCCCACCCGACCCCACAATTCTAATGATGTTGAGGTTGAGGTCCGGGTCACCCAGAGATTTCAATGATTGCTTACCTTGATTATCGACTCTTCACCTGCCCCATATCGACTTATTTACCTGAACTATTGACCGACCCAGTATAACTTATTGACACTTGACCCGCATTGAACCTGATTCATTCTACCTGCAACCATTAATGTACTCAACCATGACCTCTCACTTGATTGCCTTGATTCCACATTGTTGAACCGCGGACCTGATTGATTCTACCTGTATCTCATTAATGTACTCGACCTTAACTTTCTACTTCAACATTACTCATTATCCACTTACTGTACCTGACATTACCTACTATGATTAAAACTTCCACATTATGTACTTCCGCCTCGTGTTTTGAATTATATGCTTCATGGCTTCAGCATTTCTTGCCATGAATTTATTATTTGTTCCTTCCTCCGCCCCCCCCTAAACCCCCGCGGGGTAATTATGCTTATTAGGCACCGAATAGGATGACAGAGTAGTTAGCAGGTTAGAGTGCCCCTCTTCTGCGCAGCGGGTCATGGGATCGACTCCCACAGTCAAGACATTGGCTTGGGATCGATCCCCGAACCTGATGGCCAATGGGTTAAAGTGTCTGCTTCTCGAGCAACTACAGTTGGTTGGTTGGTTGTTGGAGTCTTATGTCCAAGCAACATCTAAGGTCATATCAGGACGGGTACCGACTTGTGACAATGCGCAGTCATGACGACTTTATAGTGCTTCCCCATTGGGAAAATCAGGCTGCCTGTACCGTGACTCGATATCCCACTCAGTCACATTATCCTGACACTGAGCTGACCAGTCCTTGCCCTATCGTATTAATAACGAGCGCCAGGCTAGGAAGCGACAAGTATCTATTTTATAAGTCTTTGGTTTGACACTGATGGGATTCGAACTCCCGACCTTCCGCAGGGGAAGCCTGTGCTGTGTCGATTCGGCGACCGCGTCCGGTGGGCAATGGGTCAAAGTGCCTGTGAAAGTACAATGACTGAGTGAGTGACAGATCTGGTCCTAGTGGCAGTGTAGTACAATGGGCCAGCACCTTATAATATAAACCACTACGAGTCTGTGCCCAGCCTGACGTGATATCAGTTGAAAAGCTATTCTCAGTTAAAGTTATAACACCTGAATAAACCAATAAAACATATACTACCGACAAAGCTATAGTTGACCAAATTCCATGACTCCCTGTATCAGCAAGTCATGCCCATTATATTAATGTCTCCTCACATGTATGATCATCAAATCACTTATATAGTCTAAAGGTAAATGGATATTGTCTATATTGTTTATACCATCTCATCATCTCATCCATAAATAGTGCATATGCACTATAATTGCTAAGGCCGGAAGACCAGCGCCTCGGTGCTGAAAAAAGATGTTATTCAACTGGAATAAAATGTCCGATGGTTTTGAGTTTCTGTCATTTGTGATAAATATATTAGGTTGATAGTTATAATCTACGTTACTGTAGTTTGAAGTCATTTTATTTTAAACGGCAAACTTTTTAGATATTTGATTGTTTGTGTGTTGTGGTTTTACACCCTAGCAACATCTAAGGTACCGACTTGTGACAGTGCGCACTCATGGAAACTTTATAGTGCTGCCCCACTGGAAGGCCAGGCCGCCAGCACCATGACGTGATATCCCACTCAGTCACATTATCCTGACACTGAGTCAACCAGTCCTTGCCCTATCCTAATAATGCCGAGGATTAGATATTGAATGATTTGAAAGTGTACACACTGAATGACTGCTTAAAAGGACTACTAGATATTGAAATGCTGTATGAAGGAAATATATATATATGTATATATATATAATATATATATTATATATATATATATATATATACAGAAAACTGACACATCCCCTATATAGTTCACTAACCAATATGAAATTGATAGACTTTAAGATTAACTGGAATGCACAACAAATTCTATTTGACAGAAAGACAACTAAACTGGGTTTGTCGGTTTTTGTACTTGAACGGTTCATACAAATTTGAATGTATATGCTGTATAAGAATTATACAAGTATAATAACCCGGAATATTCCTCCTTTCCCTCATCACTCACTCAGCGCCATTGACTGATGGAGTCTGTTTTAGTCATCTACTGATCCAGCCTCCCCAACCCCAGCTCCGATGGTGGTGTCACAACCCCTGCACACTGTAGCCACCACTCACTGTACCACTAAAAATCTGTTATATATATGAATTTGAATGTGAATATATATGAAATTTGAATGTATATGAGTCAGCCTCACGATAATGGGCCAATTGGTGATTTATTTAAGATGTTGGCATCACAATTCTTAAAGTGTAGTGCATTTCTTTGTTTTATATTAAATTATCCTAGAAACAAATAAGGTTGTTGTACTTTCTCTACCTTTACATTCAGGACAAATCTAAGGACTTTGCAACACCCCTGTCAATGCTAAACTATAATTATGACGATCGACGCCGACATCCAATGATCGACGCCGACAACTTTACCAGGATGTCAGCGTCGCAATTCTTAAAGTGTAGTACATTTCTTTGTTTTATATTAAGATATCCTAGAAACAAATAAGGTTGTTGTATTTTCTCTACCTTTACATTCAGGATAAATTTAAGGACTTTCAAATACCTCTGTCAATGCTAAACTATAATTATGACGATCGACGCCGACATCCAATGATTGACGCCGACAACTTCCCCCAATTAGCCTCTTTTCATTATCCTGACCCATTATATACACATAGTTATTATATACAAATAGTTATATCCTCCTTGGACTTATATTTTATATAATGATTATATGACTACTCTCCATGCTGTCAATGGTTGGTAAAGGCAAATGT
Source organism: Branchipolynoe longqiensis (assembly GCA_030323885.1). Classification (NCBI taxonomy): domain Eukaryota; kingdom Metazoa; phylum Annelida; class Polychaeta; order Phyllodocida; family Polynoidae; genus Branchipolynoe; species Branchipolynoe longqiensis. The sequence continues at coordinate 33,226,063 of CM059189.1, forward strand.
TCTCTGAAGCACTCAGCTGACTTTTTGAGGTGTTTCTCTTTTTCTTTTTTTTGGGGGGAGGGGGGGGGGGGGAGAGTTGCATTGGATACGGACTTCTGGTTTTCTAGTGTGGCAAAGGACTCACCTCATGTAAAGCCAGGTTCGGGAATGTCGTTCCAGAGCATGCAGTTGGGCCTATTTTTATTGACAAGTATATTTAAGCCAGCCTAAATAAATGATTTTAATTAATGACTAAGCAAACGGATAAAGACTGACTAGGAAAGGTTGTTTGTAATTTGTAAAAGAGTCCTTGTAAATAAAACAAATGGGGGAAAAAGACCCCAGTCGGTTGGCAACTTATACTGATTGGCAACCTGGATTACTAAACATACATCGAGTTTACCATCAGAAGAATGCAAACTGGGGTTGTGTCTGATATTTGCTTGAAGCAACATTGATCCACATCAATGTAATTATGTAATATATGTAATATGTGTAATATATGTAATATGTGTAATATATGTTGTGCATGCTATGGCATGCACAACATGCGGTCGAAAAAGCAGTCGAGTACTGTGCGTAGAACAGCAGCTTATACAAAGGAAGGTAAGACTGGATGTTTCAAATGGAATAAAGATGGTGGCTGCAGTAGGAGTGAGGACAATTGTAATTATGGTCATTGGTGCATGAAATGCGGCAGTAAAAGCCATAAAAAGATTAATTGTACTAAAGACTGACGAGTTAGGTCAAACAGCAAGCCTGCCAATGCAAAGGGGGAAAAGTCTGTAATACATGGCAAATTAACGAATAGCAGTAATAATATTGGTATATCGAATATTAACCCAGTGATAGGCGTAAACAGTGTAGCAAATAATAATGTTCCGGTTACATGTACGAATGACAATGGTATAGGACATAGTAAAGTTATACACTTGGAGCAGCATAGTGCTATTGAGAAATTACATGATAAGCATGAAAGTACTGACTCTTGTCTAATTACTAAGAATGTTACATGTGCTCGGTCCGCGAAAGAAGTGGGCGTACCTGACATGGTTCAAAAGGCATTGAGCATGAAAGTAGCTAATTATACTCAAGTAGAACCAATAGGTGTGAGCCAAGTTAACTGTAGTACCCCTAATGTCATAATAAGTGAAGTTGCATGTGCTATAGACAACCAAACAGTAGGTCAAAGTATAATGAGTAAGCAAATGAGTGGAAGTTATGCTGTTAAGGCCGAGGTGTCACAAATATGTAGTCAAGTCAACAGAATATGGCAAAATTGGATTAATCATGATAGTAGTAATGAAAATGACATGTTGTATGTTAAAACAATAAGGGAAGAATACAATTGTTGGGATTTTTATATTAAGGAACTCCCGTGGAGTAAACCAATTGTGATTCGAGTTGGTTGACTGTGTGAATGGTATATGTACATGTATACATTATGTAGAAGGCAATCAGATGCAGCTTAAACCTTGTCGTTTCATTTGTGAGCTATTTGTCAGGGGTGACACAGATCCAGATTGGTTCTATATTTTGTGGGGAGTAGTTTTTGGCTTCCACGTTACCAATATCGACTGTTCGGTAGAATATGAACCTAAATTTTAACAAATCGGTAACGCTGTTTATAGGGATATTATAACGCAGAAGTTGTTGCTTGAATTGAGCCAGCAAATGATTACCTTGACAGATAGGAAACCTCAATGTGTGCACAATATTTTTTGTATTCCTAAGGAGGGAGGGGGACGAGGAATAGTTGATTGCAGCAGGCCAAAAGATACATCTATTAATAATTATACAGAAAAGGTAGCTTTAAAGTTTACGTACAGAAGTGTAGATGATGTGGTATACAAGATGGAACAGGGAGATTATTTGGCCACTGTGGACTTAAAGGATGCACATCGCGCTATTCCTATCCACCCTTTAGACAGACCTAGGCAAGGTTTGGTTTGGGATTTTGGTGAAGATAAGGGGCCTGTATACCTATTGGATAATAGGCTCTGTATGGGATTATCATCAAGTCCTTTTGTTTTTTCGAAAGTGTCAGACTTTATAGTGCGATGTGCAGTTAGAGAAGGTGTGAGTCGTATAGTAAATTATTTAGATGATTTTTGTATCATCGGTGCATCATATGATGAAACTGTAATTCTGCAAAACAGATTAATTAGCTTACTGCGGAGGTTAGGTTTCTACATAAGTTATAAAAAACTGATTAGTCCCAATACGAAAATTAGGTTTCTGGGGATATTAGTGGATTCAGTGAAACTTGAATTAACTCTTCCGAGGGATAAGTTGGAAAAGTTAGGTAGAACGCTGGAAGCTTTCAAAGGGAAGAAGAAAGAGACAAGGAAAAGCCTAGAGAGGTTAGCCGGATTGTTAGCCCACTGCGCCAAAGTAGTGCGCGGTGGGCGAACTTTTTCTCGTCGAGTATACGACTTAATAAATACTGTAGCTCGTCCATACTATAAAGTGAGGCTGAATTCAGCGTTTAGAGAGGATGTATACTGGTGGAGCCATTTTGCAAAAGAGTTTAATGGAAAGGCTTTAATGCTAGGGAAGTTTTCTTCAGTTAAAGCAGTTTATAGTGATGCGAGTAAGTGGGGATATGGTGCGATGCACAATACCGACTGGTTAGTAGGATGTTACGACAAGCAAGTCGATAGTCGGTTGCAAGAAGTAGTTGGTCACCATTATGACCGTCCTGATAGCAAGGTAATGGATGCCCATATTAATGTACAAGAGATGTGGGCAGTATATGCGGCGGTAGAAAGGTGGGCATCGGGATGGCAGGGGGCGTCCATAGTAATGGTGACAGATAGTGCCACAGTCGAGTCAGCGTTAGTCACAGGAAGGTCAAAATGCAAATTAATAATGCATTATATGCGAAGACTGTTTTGGTTGTCCATAAAGTATAATTTTGTATTTACCGCTGTGCACATTACAAGTGAGGCAAATGTTATAATGGATGCGTTGAGTAGATTAAATGATGACTATATGCAAAGTGTTATATATAAATCAGATTGTAATAAATGTTTATGCTGTATTAGTCTATTTGAATGGCCATTCTCTTTACAGGGGCCGATAGACTTAAGCAGGAGCAGAAGGAATTCCAACTAAAATCCTACGCTCCTAACTCTGTGATGGCTAGGGAGGTACAGGTGAATAAATATCTGACTTTTGTTGGGGAGTTTTCGGATACGCACGCTCCGTTCCCCTGCAATTTGTTACAGGTGGCGTTATACGCGACTTGGTTGGCGAGAACTTTAAAGTATTCCTCGATTATTAACTATTTAAGTGGCCTCAATTATTTTTTGAGGAGGAATGGTGCGGTAGCTATTGACTATTCAGACTTTGTAGTTTCTTCTACATTACGAGGTATTCGGAGGGAACTTGGTGATGCACCTAAGCAAGCAATGCCTTTGTTGCCAAATATGTTGAAATGTATATTTTCCCAACTATCAAGTAGTTCAGGTCATACTGCTTGGCGGGCAGCCGTACTGTGTAGCTTCAGGGGGTTGCTGAGGAAGTCGAATGTAACATGGTCAGGAGCCATGCTCCGGAGGAAGGACTTTAAGATCTACCCGGGGGGGATGATTTTGAAAATTTATAAGTCTAAGACAATGCAGTTCTCAGAAAGGTCGCTAGTCATTCCTATTGCTCGGTGTGTGGAATTAGAGTTATGTGCAGTCCATTGGACGGAAAAACATTTTCGGGATATTCCGGCCATAGGAGAGGATTTTGCTTTTTTGTTGCCAGATGGTAAGGGAGGTAGTTTCCCCTTATCCTATGAAATTTATCAATCGACATTAAGAATATTTAGAGGTCGAGTAGGATTAGATGTTGAATTATTGTCATCACACTCCTTACGAAGGGGTGGATGCACGTATTTGTCAATGTGTGGTGCCTCGTTGGAGGAGATTCATGCAAGAGGAGACTGGAGTAGCAGTGCGGTCTTTGCATATTTAAAAACGCCATTGACTACTAGGATAATGAATGATATGAAAGTGGCAGCCATGTTGGCTGATGTTAATTGAGTTGGGTTGGGGACCTGGTAGGTTTTGGGCATATTTATGAGTCCTGCCAGAGACTAATAAAATAGTACTCAGCCCAACTCATGATTTGTTACCTTCTGTCGCAGTGACCTTTATGTGTATTATAATAACAATTATAATTATATAAATAACGGAGCTCACATACAGGTTTATTGTATTTATTATCACCGAGACTTGCTATTGTTGTGTTGCAGTCGCGCGTCAACCTCCCTCGGCACGCGCGCCTATGGGGCGCCACCTGTATTGCGCCATATTGGATTCACTTCTCATTGAATTTCAATTTTTGTGGTGGGCATATGTATCAGTCCTGCCAGAGACTAATAAAATAGTACTCAGCCCAACTCATGATTTGTTACCTTCTGTCGCAGTGACCTTTATGTGTAATATATGTAATATATGTAATATATGTAATATGTGTAATATGTGTAATATGTGTAATATATGTAATATATGTAATATATGTAATATATGTAATATATGTAATATGTGTAATATGTGTAATATGTGTAATATGTGTAATATGTGTAATATGTGTAATATGTGTAATATATGTAATATATGTAATATATGTAATATATGTAATATGTGTAATATGTGTAATATGTGTAATATATGTAATATATGTAATATATGTAATATATGTAATATGTGTAATATGTGTAATATATGTAATATGTGTAATATATGTAATATGTGTAATATGTGTAATATGTGTAATATATGTAATATGTGTAATATGTGTAATATGTGTAATATGTGTAATATATGTAATATGTGTAATATGTATAATATGTGTAATATGTGTAATATGTGTAATATATGTAATATGTGTAATATGTGTAATATATGTAATATGTGTAATATATGTAATATGTGTAATATGTGTAATATGTGTAATATGTGTAATATGTGTAATATGTGTAATATGTGTAATATGTGTAATATGTGTAATATATGTAATATGTGTAATATGTGTAATATGTGTAATATGTGTAATATGTGTAATATATGTAATATATGTAATATATGTAATATATGTAATATATGTAATATATGTAATATATGTAATATATGTAATATATGTAATATATGTAATATATATGGGTCATTCTCAGAAATTGTGCGCCACTTTTGTGGCATGGAAACAAAAGGTGAAAATATTCCAAATAATAGCAGAAAACATTAAAAATATTACTACAATCAATATAGATATCAAAGTCTAAATGTTCTGCATATGTCAGACTTGAAATCTTATATTTTCACTTTTTGATTTTGATCTTATACAAACTGAGAAAGCTGTTGAAATTAACCGTGTAACAACCGTCCATAACATAATTTTAACACACATCCATAACATCATCTTAACACACAAAACAAGATTTTATTGATTTTATTGATTTCACTTAAGACAAGAGAATTGTTTCTTACAAGACAACAAGTTGAAAAATTGTTTGTGTAGATGTCCGGTGTCGATATGACAATTTTCTTATTTTTACTTGAGCACAAAATCATATCTAGGCATGTTTTAGATACAGTTTGTGGGATAGATTAAATACATGTAGTATTGCTAACATAATTAAAACACAGAGTCAATAATAATTATTTGACTTACTATCACCGAAAAAGAAGGCAAAATCATTAATAATGTAATGTGGAAATGACAAATATGGTACACAGTTTGAGAATTACCCATATATATATATATATATATATATATATATATGCATATATATATATATATATATATATATATATATATATGCATACCACAACAGAATGGCAAGAAATCACGTCCACATAAATATACCCAAATGTAATTTATGCTTGCGATTATGCCTCGACGAACCGTTAGTCTAACAAAGTTAAGGAGATGGCTCACAAAGCAATATGTGTGGAATTCCATGCTGATTAACGCTTAAGAGCAGTGGTATTGAAAACTCTTTTTAATTAAAATAACTGAAGACCCATGCAGTAATAGAGACCAATGAAAAGGCAAGTATTTAAAACAAACTCACCTAATAAACAAATACAAAATAATAGAAAGCGTGCCCGATCTTAATTATTCATAATTACAATAACATAAGCTATCGCTTTATTTGGGATTAGAACATATAAATCGGGATGGCCGAATAGGTTGAGCGTCTGCTTCCCATTTTGGTAGCTTGTGGGATTCGACAGGTTCGAACCCTGGCTGAGTAAAACCAATGTCTTAAAAATATATACTTGCTCGTCCCTAGCCTGGTGTTTGGCATTACTAGGATAAGGCAAGGAGCCTGTGGAATGAGGAAGACCAATTGTCTGTGATTGAAATTCCCCCTGCTTAATCAACGAATGTAACCCCCCCCCCCCACCACCACCACCACCAACAAAAAAATGTAATTAAAAAAAAAAGTCATCTTTCTTTTACGGAAATGTTTAGTAAGAATTTCAGTAAGTGCTCCTATCCACCAAATGTGCAAAATGACGCTACCCCCCCCCCCCACTGTCGGGGATTCGGCAGAAAATACTTTTCCTTCTTCAATGTGTCAAAGTGCTGCTTTAATAAACTAGATTCTGGACTGTCACAGCCAATTCCACCAGCCGTCCTGCTGCGCCCTTTGTTTATAACCAGGCGTGGTGGCCGAATCGGTAGAGCGTGTAGGTCTCGCGTGCGTGAGGTCGGAAGTTTGGTTCCCGGTCCAGTCAAACCAATGACTTATAAAATTGATACTTGTCGTTTCCTAGCCTGGCACTCGGCATTTATTAGGATAGGGCAAGGACTGGTTAACTCAGTGTCTGGATAATATGAGTGGGTGGGATATAGTGGCAGTGGCATGATTTCCCAGTGGGGCAGCACTATGAAGTTACCATGAGTGCGCACTGTCACATGTTGGTACTCATCCTGATATGACCTTAGATGTTGCCGGGATGTAAAACTCCAACAACCAACCTTGTTTACAATTAAGTAGGACATTTCATGTGTTTGTTGTTTTTTTGGTGTTAGCAGTTCACCTGGAATCAGGCTTCAGTCACGTTTCGGAAAGGTGTTGATATGGCCGGGAATGAAATATTTTTATTTTTTTAATTTTGTTATTGAGGCTGTATTTATACTGTCCATAGGATGTAAGCCCAGGTACCCAGGCTTGTTTTCAATGCTGGCCAGCTGTAGTGTTGGTGTTGTCTTACCGAGCAGTAGCTGCTGATAAGTTATTTGATTGTCTGCATTTCAGTAGCAGATAGATAGTCTGTTGGTACGTTTAGTAGCCTATGTTAGTTTTTTGGGCCCTCTTGGCATTGTATTTTTGTTCTATTTTTATTACTATGTTAGTTGTTTTCTTAAGGTTCTATGTTAGTGTTTTGGGGTTTTCTTGGGAAAAGTTTTCCGCTTTTTTCTACTTAATTCTATACTAGCCTATTTTATTTACATGTCCATAGGCCTGTACGTAATAGGTGGTTGAGTTATGTGTGTTTGAATTTGATTTGATTTATATTGTTGTTGGATATGTTATCTGGCTTTTATATTTCCGGTTATCCCGTTCTGGGCTGTCCAGTTGGTGGGCCGTGAGTAAATAAAATCGGTTTGATTGACCTACATAAGGGTGAGGTGTGTCATCACAGCTGCCCATCATAGGTTGGCTGGTTGGTTGTTGGGGGTTTTACGTCCTGGCAACATCTAAGGTCATATCAGCACGGGTACCGACTTGTGACAGTGTGCACTCATGGTGATGTTATAACTTAGGGCTGCTCCACTGGGAGACCAGGCTGCCAGCACCATGACCTGATATCCCACTCAGTCACATTATCCTGACAGTGAGCCAACCAGTACTTGCCCTATCTTAATAATGCCGAGCGCCAGGCTAGGAAGCGACATGTATAAACTTGTATGTCATTGGTTTGACTCGACCAGGTTTCAAACCCATGGGTTCGAATCCCACTGTAAAATGGCTAAATCTCGAATTTGTGGTTCTGTAGGCAGGCTATAGTGAAATCAATACAGACAAAGAGAAAGGAAGAGTATAAAGTCTAAGGGAAGAGAGAGAGTGAAGCCCTCTGGTTTATTATTTATATGGTTGCATGGGTTCATTGTAGAGTATCACCCCACCCCTTTCCCCCCAATGGGAAACAAGCATTCTTGGCCTTACCAATAGGAATCCAGCATTCCTGGTCCCCATGGCTACCAGTGGTCTGCCCACCACCACCAAGCTGTGTGGCACAATGGCCACCACCAACCTTGACCCTGAGTGTGGCGATCCTACCCAGCAGAGGGGGAGGGGGTAGGCTCTGAGTGCCCCTTACACACAGCCCTGCCAGTGCCACTATGTCTATTTACATCCCACTCAAGCACCACCAGCTCCTACATATATACACATACATGTGCTTGGTCACGTGCTCCTGTTTAGTAATAGAACATTTGCATTCCCTCCGATGCCGTAAATCAAACATTATTTTACACCACGATCTACCAAAACGCGATATAATGTACTATAACAATGCATTGTTTTTTTAATGGTTGTTTAAGTCGGGAGATTTCAACCATTGGTCCGCCCTTTTGAGTGTTCCTTGCCCTATCCTAGTCGTGTCAAATGCCAAGCTAGGTAGTGACAAGTATAACTTCTTAATTATTGTTTTGACTGGGCCATGATTCGAATCCAACAACCTGCCAAAACAGGAAGGAAACGGCCGCTCATTATAATAATAATAATTTATCAAACATCTCAGATTTAAAAATAAGGGAAAACATGTCAACATGTAAGTTGCTTGGATCCTGAGAAGAGAGTAATTAATTCCAGCTTAGCGAGGCCCAAGACTAATTATGTTGAGTGTGAGGCAGCCGGGCTCAAGTCTCCTGCGTCTGACTACACCAGTGGCCGGATGAGTTGAGCGTCCTTCTCCCGTTTTGGCAGATCGGGGGATCTGAACCCATGGGTTTGTGTTCGAACCCTTGTTGAGTCAAACCAATGACTTAAAAATGTATACTCGTTGCTTCCTAGCCAGGCGCTCGGCATTACTAGGATAGGGCAAGGACTGGTTGCTTCAGTGTCAGGATAATGTGACTGAGTGGGATATCAGGTCATGGTGCTGGTGGCCTGGTCTCCCATGGGGCAGCACTATAAAGCTGGCATGAGTGTGCACTGCCTCAAGTCGGTACTCGTCGTGGTATGACCTTAGCTGTTGCTAGTACGTAAACCAACAAACAAAGCGTCTGACTAGTCGGGGTGAGGACAGTGACTAGCGCCGACTGGTGTCGGTCTGGTGTGAGCTGGTGTGAGCTGGTGTGAGTCGGTGATGAGCTGGTGTAAATCGGTGATGAGCTGGTGTAAGTCGGTGATGAGCTGGTGTAAGTCGGTGATGAGTTGGTGATGAGCTGGTGTAAGTCGGTGATGAGCTGGTGTAAGTCGGTGATGAGCTGGTGTAAGTCGGTGATGAGCTGGTGTAAGTCGGTGATGAGCTGGTGTAAGTCGGTGATGAGCTGGTCGGGCTAAATATTGGGTGGACGGGAGAGGAGTGGGGCCTCTAAGACTCATCTGTACTTTGTAGGCATTGCAAGGTCCCGCTGTCTGCTTGTGTAGGATACTCCTACCATCAACACCCACCACTCAAACTTCACCGCATCCGACCCACCCCCAGAGACACCCTCCCGCTCGCCCACCAAGTTAGTAACCGCTCCCCCAACCCCCTTATTGAAAAAGGGCCCCAGTCAAACCGTACCCCCAACCCCATCGAATAATGACCTCCTGCAAATACTAATGCATACCCATCGAACAAGGACCTTCCTCAAATAGTTGCCTATCCTCTCTACCAAATAAAGACTTAGGGTAAATACTACCCCCCTTCAAATAAGGACCTTACCAAAAAATGTGACAAATTTCACCACAACCCACCCCATCGAATAAGGACCTCCCTAAAATAGTAATGCAGACCCATCAAATAAAGACTTTCTTCTAATTGTGACACACACCCCTCCAACCCCCATCGAATAAGGACCTCCCTAAAATAGTAGCACACACTCATCAAAAAAGGATTTCCCTCATACTGTGACACACGCCCCTCCTTACCCATCGAATAATGACCTCCGTCAAATAGCACCACCTTCCACCCACCCGCCCCCATTGACTAAGGGCTTCCTTCAATTAGGGCCATCTATCGAAAAGTAACTCCCTCAAATTGTGGCATATGTCCATATCCCATCGAATAAGGACCTTCCTCAAATAATAAAAATTGCCAAATAAGCACCTCCCCCAATTATTAGCACCTCCACCCAATCAACTAATAGCCCCCCCCCCCCTTTCGAATAAAGACATCCCTCAAATAGTACTACCATCGAATTAGGACAACCCTCAAGTAGGTTGCCTCCTGTTTCAATGAAGAAAGCAATCAATGGTTCTTTCTGTATGCATTCACAGATACAAATTTCTACCAGTAACTTGAGGTTGAGGATTACCCCAGCGTAATGTGAGGATTCTAACCAGGTCCATCTCGATAACATTCTCGGGACACTGGAAATGGCTTAAACTTTAACGCTGCATAGTCTGATGCACTTAGAGTCAATTTAACAGAACCTGTTACTGCAGAAGTCTATGGTATCAGAGTTTTGGTAAGCATGCCAAAACTAATTGTCCATGTTTACACTCAAAATATCTCAAAAGTTTACTATTTAAAATAAAAGTAACTTTGAACTAATGTACAGTAGATACTAGTGATTGATCTAATATATTTATCTCAGAAAAAATACAGAAATTCAAAACCATCGGACTATGCAACTTTAAAGTCTGGCTTCCTGAAGACGAGTTGGAGTAATTAGGTATGGATATCGTGAATTAGATGTAGAGGATCTGGTCTGCGATGTGAAAGGCAATGCATTACATTAGGTTATTGAGTAGGCTCTAAGCTGTGGAACTGTTCCTGATTAACAATATGCAAGACAAATTCCCACCTAGTGTACGGTGAATGACGTGGATGTATTGGTAGGATTTAATTTCATGAATTGTTCCCGATCAACAATACCCAAGATTAATTCCAGCCTAGTGTTCGGCAAACAACACGGGTGTATTGAGTAGGATTTAATTTAATTTATTGTTCCCGATCAACAATACCTAAGATGAATTCCCACCTAGTGTACAGCAAACGACGCGTGTGTACTATGTAGGATTTAATTTCATTTATTGTTCCCGATCAAAAACACCCAAGATGAATTCACGCCTAGTGTACGGGGAAGCACACAGGTGTATTGAGTAAGATCTAATTTCAAGAATTGTTCCCAATCAATAACATCCAAGATGAATTCCTGCCTCGTGTACATCCAAGCTCATGGGTGTATTGAGTAAGATCTAATCTCAAGAATTGTTCCCAATCAACAAGACCCAAGATGAATTCCCGCCTAGTGTATGGCAAACCACCCAGGAGTATTAGGTAGGTTCAAAGACCGTATAACACTAAGACGGCTCGCTCGCTATCTCTCCCTTGGAAATGTAAATTTTGCAGTGCCATCTTGTGGTGGGTTTGATCAGCCCGGGCTGCTGGCTGGTGTTTCACATGTAAAACACATACAAGGCGACAGAGTGAGTTTAAAATAAAAAACGAGAGATTGCCTGCCATTTGGATGCCAATGTTGTGCCTACTGCCTGGTCCCCACCTCCCTCTGCCCCACCCTCCCTCATTCCCCCGCTCTCCCCCGCGCTCTCCCCTTCCCTCCGCCCTCCCGCCCTCCACTCCTGCCTTCCACTCCCTCCGACCCTCCCTCCGACCAGCCTCACTGCCCTTCCCCCTCCCTACCGCCCTCCCCTTCCCTCACCTCCCCTCCCCCTCCCTCCCACCCTCCCCTGGCCTCACCACCTTTCCCCTGGCCTTCCCCCTCCCATCCCCACCCTTCCCTCTCCATATCTGTCTTCTTATCCACCTTACCCAGCGCTCTCACACCACACCTCCCTCCCCCTTCCTCCCCTTTCTCCTCCTTCCCCCCTTCCTCTCCACCTCGCCCCCCCCCCTCCCTCCCCCACACTCCCTCTCCCCCTCCCTCTCACCCTCCCCCTCCTCACCAACCTCACTTGGCGCTCTCACACCACACCTCCCTCCCCAATCCCCTCCCTCTCCTCCTCCCTTCCTCCCGCATACTCCCTCTTCCTCCCCCACACTCCCCTACACTCCCTCCTACACTCCCTCTTCCTCCCCCGCACTTCCTCTCCCCTCCCCTTCCTCCCCCACCTCAGTCGGCGCTCACACCACACCTCACGACCCCTCCCTGATGTAAGCAGGATGGGGGGGGGGGGAGGTTGTAGGTTGCATGTTGCTACTCCTATAGAACTCCCACCACCACCACTACCACCACCCGAACCACCCCTGCCACCATACACACATTCCCCCAGCATCCTTCTTCCAACACACTGACACATGCACAACCACACACACATGCACACGCACATGCACATGCACACGTGCGCACATGCTCAAGCAGACACACCATTCACACAACCCATTATAACGCTATCAAAGTGATCAAACCCACCACCTGGTGCGCTGGTGGTTCTCTTGATTACACAGTATAGGCTGAGTGAGCCGTCTTAGTGTTATAGGGTCTTTGGTAGGTTATTCCCAATCAACAACACCCAAGATGAAATGGTTTGTGGCGAACCACGCAGGTGCATTGAGTAGGATCTAATTTCAAGAATTGTTCCCAATTAATAACATCCAAGATGAATTCCCGCCTACTGTACGTCCAAGCACATGGGTGTATTGAGTAGGATCTAATTTCAAGAATTGTTCCCAATCAACAATACCCAAGATGAATTCCCGCCTAGTGTATGGTGAACCACCCAGGAGTATTGGGTAGGTTGTTCCCAATCAACAACACCCAAGATGAATTCACGCCTAGTGTACGGCGAACCATGCGGGTGTATCATATAGGATTTAATTTCATCAATTGTTCCCAATCAACAACACCCAAGATGAATTGCCGCCTAGTGTACGCTGGGCTCCAGTCCGGAGTCGGCCATCATTGAGACCCAGTGCCTGGGACCAGACGGGATGGCCGAATGAGTTAGAGCGCCCGTCTCCCATGCTGGTAGATCGTGGGGTCATGGGTTCGAGCCCCGGTCGAGTTTAAGCCAATGACTTAAAAATTGATACTTGTCACTTCCTAGTCTGGCGCTCGGCATTATTAGGATAGGAAAGGACTGGTTAGCTCAGTGTCAGGACAATGTGACTGAGTGGGATATCGGGTAATGGTGCCGGTGGCCTAGTTTCCCAGTAGGACAGCACTAGAAGTCGCCATGAGAGCGCACTGTCAAAAGTCGGTAGCCATCCTGATATGACCTTAGATGTTGCTAGCACGTAAAACAACAAACAAACAAAAATAAACCCAGTGCCGGTGTTGCAGTTTCCGCGGCACACCAGTTTGCGAGGGACACATACATTCAAATGTATTGTCAATGGCCGTGAGCAAATCTTCATACAGAAAAAGTCAAATATCTCTCAAATTACACCACCTAGAAGCAACCCACTTGGAACACATATAGAAAACATATTCAATGAATAGATTATATTAAATTTATAAGGTTAGGCTTCTGCACTTCTATTAATTTTGAATAAAACTAATGCTTTGCACTGCGTGTACCGTCAAACTCAAGGCATTGTCAATGGTCGTGAGCAATCTGCATACAGAAAATACAGCAAAAATGAAATATCTCTATAACCACACCACCTAGAAACAAATCGCTTGGTACACATATAGAAAAGATCTTTACCAAACACAGTATATTAAATTTATAAGGTTAGTAATGATGCTGTTCGATCTTGACGCATGCGCAGATGCGATGTGTCCATCGCAAACTGGTGTGCCGCGAAAACTGCAACACCGGGTCAGCACCAGCACCACCAGCACTCCGAAAGAGACATGAAGTCCTGACAACATGTTGGTAATCCTAAATCAGGACGAGGGCTGCGGAGGGTTAATGTCTTTTTATAATTGGAGGACGCAGAGGACGCCGACGTAATCTGGAAGGCAGCTAGCTACCTCTGAAGTGTTGATCTCAACGTAGGGAGGCTGGAAGAGAAGGAAAGGGGGGAGGGCAGAGGATTTACTCAATTCTCATCAGTCATCTGCCAATTTCCTCAAACCTCACCAAAACCACAAACCTATTCAAATGGGGTATAATTCTCACGCGGGGGGGGGGGGGGGGGGGGGGGGAGACAGGAGAAGGGGTATTGGAGCGAAGGGGCTTTGATAGTGGTGGTGGGGGTTGGGGGGTTGGGGGGTTGGGGGGTTGGGGGGGGTTAAGAGAAATTAATGGCAGAGGAACTACCATGAAGGATCCTGATTTGTGAGTTTTAATAATTAAATAATTAAAGCTGCATAGTCCGATGAATACATCAAATTTTCAAAGCCAAAATAACTATCTAGATTAGATTCTACATATGTCACTTAGATATTGGTTCACTTATTAAACATTTGTCACCACATAGAAGGGACTACTGAGGCAATTAATAGAGCATGTTACTGCCTAAGCCTATGGTGTCAGAGTTTTGGCATGCTTGCCAAAATTAATTTACCATGTTTGCACTTCAAATATCTCAAAGGGTGGCAATTTAAAATCGAAGTTATTTCAAACAAAGAAAGGTAGATTTTAATGATCAATTTAATATATTTATTTCAGAAAATGACGGAAACTCAAAACTAACCGAATATGCAACTTTAACTAAATAAATAAATAAATAAATAAATACACAGTCTCATATGTGTAAGGGTGAAGCCCTGGTGATTTGTTAGTGAATCAGGACCACAATGCATTATCGCTTGTCAGCTGAAGAATATGGGGAGATTAATCTTCGCACCCCATGGCAGTGATTTCAGTTGTCACTGGACTTTTGCCAAAGATAATGCTATAATGATTGTGGGGTATTTGTCGGTCCTAGTTAAAGTTGCATAGTCTGATGAAAACATCAAATTTTCAAAACCAAAACACTTGTCTAGATTTGATTCTACATATTCAACTTAGACACTGGTGCACTTATTAAGCATTTGTTGCTGCATAGAAGGGCATAATAAGTCAATTAATAGAAATGGTTACTACTGAAGTCTATGGTGTCAAGAGTTTTGGCGTGCTTGCCAAAATTATTTTGGCATGTTTTGACGTCAAATATCTCCAAACTTAGCCATTTAAAATTAAAGTTACTTCAAACTTAAGTAAAATAGATCAAAACGATTAATATAATATATTTATATCAGAAAATAGCAAAAACTCAAAAGCATCGGGCTATGCAACTTTAAGATTAGACTACCCTATATCTGGAGACGATAGTAATTTGGAAACGGGGTGGGGAGATGAGTGGGAGGGGGGGGGGGTCTGTATCTCACATTCCATTATTCAGATTAGTTGGCTTGAGAGAACAAGGCCTTGAAGTAGTAGATATGGCGCTGTTATAATCAATTGAGCTTATTTAAATGTGATTGTCTGATTCGGAAAGCAGCTTCACACTATCGATATCTTTCAGAGTGTATAAATTCCGGGAGATTTGCATGTGGGTAGTTATATTTATGGTGCTGTCACATTATGACGTTTCTCGCCAACGCGCGTTGACGTGTGTCACTTTTTGGCGAAACGTCGGGAGACGTCTGGAAGGGTTACCCACGATTAGGCACTCATTGGTAATCATTGATGAATGGCGACGGTCGGCGAGGATCGGCGACGCCCATCCTGGCACATCGAATGTTTTGTGCTTGCACAAAACTTTCGACGTGTACCAACGTGTGGGTGCTAACGTTATGGAGATGTTAGGGGCATGTCGATATACGTTAAACGCGCTGGAATAATGTTATGCGAATGCTAGGCATACGCCGCGCGCACGTGAGGGTCGTTCCCACACGTTGCGCAAAACTAGTGCGTTGTTGTTTTATGTCATAGCAACATCTAAGGTCAAATCAGGATGACTTTTTAGTTTTTTTTCCTCACGCGTCGATATACGTTACCACAACATTGGCCGCATGCTACCAATACATTGCGCTGATGCCGAAAAGTTTGACGTTTCTCGACGATTAAAAGTGATTTTGCGCATTGGAAATTTCAGTCGCAGGTGATTGGTCTTCCTCATTCCACTGCTCCTTGCCCTCTCCTAATAATGCCGAGCGCCTGGCTAGGAAGTGACAAGTATCAATTTTTAAGTCATTGGTTTGACTCGACCAGGATTCGAACCCACGACCCCACGATCTACCACACGGGAGACGGACGCTCTAACTCATTTGGCCATCCCGTCTCGTTATTAACCATGTCAAAAATCTGCGCTGACCTCTCAGGCAAGAATCCACATAGACAGACAGACATGGATGGATAGTGTGAAGGCATCAGAGAACCTAAATAGGCTAATGGTTACGACACTAGTCCCAGAATGGAAAAATGTGTGTTGTTCGAATCTCACTCTATGTGCGACGTTCCCTTTGTTTGCATCACCCTCCTCACAACCCTGGTTGCCATGACAAAGATCCCATGAAACAAATGAACTGTACGGTTGATGAACTTACCCTGCGCATGTATGAGCAGGTGCATTGCATATTGTCTGTTGTTGTTTTACGTCCTAGCAACATCTAAGGTCATATCAGGACGGGTACCGACTTGTGACAATGCCCACTCATGACAGTGCCCCACTGGGAGACTAGGCCACCAGCACCATGACCTGATATCCCACTTAGTCACATTATCCTGACAATGAGCCATCCAGTCCTTGCCTTATCCTAATAATGCCGAGTGCCAGGCTAGGAAGCAAAAAGTATCAATTGGTTTAACTCGACCAGGGTTCCATTGCATATTTGTGTGTAATCGTAAGCATTAAATGAATTATGGACATAAATCATTAAAAAGATTGACAATTCTAGTGGGACAACTGTAGTGATCTGAACTTACTTCCCATGCAGGGAAAGGATGGCTTCTTTTATTTAACGACACCTCTAGAGCACATTGATTTTTTATCATCGGCTATTGGACGTCAAACATATGGTCATTCTGACATATTTCTTTGGAGGCTACTCTTTCCGATAAGCAGCAAGGGTTTTTTTATATGCACTTTCCCACAGACAGGACACCACATACCACATCCTTTGATGAACCAGTTGTGGACCACTGATTGGAACGGAAAATATCCCAAACTGCAAATGGGTCCAGTGAGCAGGATCGATCGGATGACCCCCACCTTCGCAGGTGGACACTCTACCGCCTGGGCTGCGACCCGCTCCCTTCCCAGGCAAGGAGCCGCACAGACAGGTAGGCATGGAAAAGGTGGTTGCACCAGGGAGCCTGGATAGTCAAATGGTTAGAACGCTCGCCCTGGAATGACAAGAAGTATTGATTCAAACCC
Organism: Branchipolynoe longqiensis; assembly: GCA_030323885.1. Lineage (NCBI taxonomy): Eukaryota > Metazoa > Annelida > Polychaeta > Phyllodocida > Polynoidae > Branchipolynoe > Branchipolynoe longqiensis. Next base: position 33,243,414 of record CM059189.1, read on the forward strand.
TACTCTATGATTCCCATTTGAACCCCACCACACATATATATATATTTTGTTGGTACGTTAGTTGCTTAAGCAGGGGAAATTTCAATCGCGGACGATTGGTCTTCCTCATTCCACTGCTCCTTGCCCTATCCTAATAATGCCGAGCACCTGGCTAGGAAGCGACAAGTATCAATTTTTAAGTCATTGGTTTGACTCAACTAGGGTTCAAACCCATGAACCCATGATCTACCAACAAGGGAGACGGACGCTCTAACTCATTCGGCCATCCCATCTGGCTTGACAATAACTATCAGGATATATACTGCATGTTATATACATGTAGCAGCTCGACAGTCCGGTAACCCAATCCGATAAGAAAACCACCCCAATTGTTTACAAATGGAACTCAAGAGGGTCAAATAGAGATGGTGATTTCTCTATTTTATAATTGAGCTCTAATATTTCTTCAACTGAAGAACCAGACGGGATGGCGGAATGAGTTAGAGTTTGTCACCACATAGAAGGAAATACCAAGTAAGTTTAATACAAGCTGCTCCTGCAGAAGCCTATGGTGTCAGAGTTTTGAACAGCCGGGGCGCCCCCCTGGTGAGCAATGAGAGAAAAGTCAGATCTCCTCTCAGCTTCCCGCATCCGCATCGTACAGTGGATGAGTGATCAGTGGGTAAGGTGACCTCCAGGACTGCAGGGGCAACTGTTTGGACCCCATGAACCGAGCACACACACACACACATCCCCGCTTTCATATATTAAATTAGCATGTTTGCACTTCGAATATCTCAAAAGTTTGCCATTTAAAATATAAGTAATTTCAAAGTAAAGTAAGATAGATTATAACCATCAACCTATTATATTTATCTCAACTCAAAACCATCGGACTATGCAGTTTTAAATCAGCAGTGAATAACTGATCTTCTTTCTTTGACAGTTGCATTGTATATGTAGATTGATTCAACAAAATCAGGACGTACATTATATAACTTATATATATAACTTAGATATGGAGGTGGTGCAGGTGTTCAGTATGTATGGACCCAGGTGTAGTTCGAGGCCTGTACCATATGCCATCTGTGGTATTAACCACAGTTACACATGTGACTGAACATAATCAATGCGCACTGACAACGCTACCGGAAGCTCTGAGCATCGTGCGCACGCGCAGTCAACTTTAGCTGGTAAATTATTGGTCACATAAGTTGGTATATCAAAGAGTAATGCTGGCACTTTCTTCACCCATTACTACAAAGGCTAACAACAATGGCAGGCAGGGCAGTGCAGGGCAGGGTAGGGCAGGGTAGGGCAGGGCGGGACAGGCAGTACAATGTAGGGCAGGGCAGGGTAGGGTAGCGTAGAACAGTGGAGGGTAGAGTAGGGCAGTGCAAGGTAGGGCAGGGCAGGGTAGGGGAGAGGAGGGCAGGGTAGGGCAGGGAAGGGCAGGGCAGGGAAGGGCACGGAAGGGAAGGGCAGGGAAAGGCAGAGAAAGGAAAGGCAGCGAAGGGCAGGGCAGTGCAGGGAAGGGCAGGGCAGGGAAGGGTAGGGAAGGGCACGGAAGGGAAGGGCAGGGAAAGGCAGGGTAGAGCAGCGAAGGGCAGGGCAGGGAAATGCAGGATAGGGTAGGGCAGGGAAGGGCAGGGCAGGAAAAGGCAGGGCAGAGCAAGGCAGGGCAGGCAGGGCAGGGCAGAAGCCATCTTTCTCCATCACCCACACCTATGTCATTTGAATTGTCCTAACTGTGTCGTCTTTGGACTAGGCCCAACGCGTGTATCCATTCTGAAAGTTGCCTTTCAGGAAGTTCACAGTTCTAATATTTGTACATTTGGCATCAGCTCCGGTAATGATCAAGGCTAAAAACTAATTCCGATTTTCGACGGATGTTTCCACTTTGTTCTTAATCGTACGGGTCATTCATGACACATAATCTGAATTACACGAACACAGATCTCTGTCCCTTTTTGTTGTTGTTGTTGTTGACGACGACACTTATCTTTGGATAACGGGGTTGTCGCCATGTATGGAACTTGAATGATAGGAAGGATATCATGGGCATATAAGGGTGCCAGTAGAACCATACTGGTACCTGGATGTACTCTGTTTTCTGTATGTGGGGAATGGGTGATTTAGAATGGAAATGACATGACTCTTTGTTATATGACAATGGAATTCCATAGTATATGCATACATGATATGAGACTGTCTGAAAAGGTGCTAAGCAATATGGGGCAAAACTTTGTCCATTGTAACGATCAACACACTATCTGCTTATGCATTTGCTCAGGATAAACTGATTTGTTTTTTACATGGTGTTTTATAATCCCAATAGAATAGATATTGATTTGAAGAAAATGTCCTTGTGTTTTCAGTGTAACCGTTTCTGTGCTGTTTTGTGTCAATCGTTACAATGGACAAAAAAAAGAGTTATCACCTTCTGAGACAGGCTCATATGTATATAAAGCCGTGTTCACACGGGCGATGTAAATCGATTCGTAGAAAGCGACTTGTATAGTTTGGGATACATTTCGCGTGAACGGGCGTCTGAGGCAGTTTAAGGCTGATTCGATTCCTGTGATCTGGATACTGTAAACCACCTCTCGAGGTAGTGTACGTGAGTCGATTTCTGTGATTCGATTTATTTTGTCCGTGTGGACGCACTGAGGCGGATTAAGCACCTCACATGCATGCGCAGTCGACACCTTAGTTTGTTGACTTTCCGGTCAATCAAAAGCACATATTATATAATTTGGTCTATGAACCTGCTAGAGGTGCACAGATATTTGTTTCATCATTTATTTTTAGGGTTTCACTGCCCAGCAGAAGTTTTGACCGTTCCAAACCAATATGATTCAGTACATACATATTTAGGTCGAATGCACTATCTCGTGGTGACGTCACCTAACCGAAAACTGGCACTGGTCAGACTGGACTTGGTCATGCGCTGATATCGATTTCTGGCCCAAGTACTGCCTGTGTGAATGGGTGCCTAAATCGATTCATATGATTCGCCTTGTCTAAATCGCTTTACATTTTCCCCGTGTGAACACGGCTTTAGATAGATAGGAAAAGAAGTTGAATCTTGAATAGATTATTAACCATGCATTCTGATATTGCAGAATGAACTCAGAGCTTTACAGAAATTTTTGATGAAGGAAATCAATCTGTATGGATTATGACTACTACTGCACAGCAGTGAAAACAGATGAATGCACTTAATCGTTATGAGCAGAATAAACAATCCCAAAAGAAACCCACAACAACAAAAAACTAAAAACTCGAAACATTTGTATCGATTACTGCAATTACTGAGTGGGAGTAGTAGATTTGGTGTGTTTAGTGGAATATATAGAATTAGAAAGTTCTAATTAATTCCAGTGTCATGCCAATCTATTTATATTATATTAGTAGCTTTAGCAATGCATATTATGGCCCTGTGGAGGTCGGGTCAAGTTCATGCTAATTATATCAGCAACCTATTTCTAGTTCAGTTCAAAAACCGGCCAGCTGTGCTGATAGTTAATAGATGATTGTGCCTGCTTGCAGGTGGCGCCACCGTGGCTGAAAAGGGGAACTAGACCCTGATATTATGTATTTTTAGTGTACCTAATGCTGTCTCAAGACGGCTATATATGGAAACAGAGAACTATATATGGAGGCTATGTATGGAAACAGAGAACTAACAACCATACAAACCAATTATCTATCTGCGACTGAAATGCAGGCAATCAAATACCTTATCAGCAGCCACTGTGTGGTAAGATAACACCAACACTACAACTGGCCAGCATTGAAAACAAGCCTGGATATCCAGGCTTATATGCTATGGACAGTATAAATACAGCCTCAATAAAAAAAATAAAAAAATAAAAATGGTGGTAGTGTCCGTGTTTATATTCATTTAGACACACTAATGGTTTAGACAGCATATTATATTCGTATAAATAGTCGGCCCCAGATAAACAGAACAACGATAAGACTGACATGGTTGAGAAGACCCAATGGGTCTATAGGCGATAACGGCCAGACGCAGCTGGCATACAGTGTGCTTAGAGCCCTTCCCAGGTGGCGCCAGTGTGGCCAATGCTGTACTACACAGGGTCAGTTGGATAGGATACAGTGATATACTATTACATAGAGAACTGAAGATAGATAGTGTCCCTGTTTATATTTCCATAATAGATTATAGAGCACATATATATGGTGCCATTTACACTGGTCTATATCCGGTGGAGGCGAGGAGGCCACAGGTGGCACCACAGGTACAGCTTTGGGTCTTACGAAGTATAACAATAATAATAATTCCCTTACATAAGGATGATGAAAATATCATGGACAAAGAAGATCACCAACAAAGAAGTTCTCAGAAAAAATTTTAAATAAGAAAAGCTTGTTTGCCACTATACAGACAAAGAAACTTATTTTATTTGGCCACATCATTCGTCAGAGTTCAATATACTGTAAAATGTTGGAAGGGAAGGTGAATGGCAGCAGAAGGAGAGGGAGACCAAGAACATCATGGTTTACAAATATTTCACAGTGGACAGGCTTGAATTATTCACAGTCTATCAGAACAGCACACCATCGGGACAAGTGGAGAACCATTGCATCCAACCCTCGACTAGAGGATGGAACTATTGATTGATTGATTGATTGATTACATATCGTTACACTTGCATACTGCGCTATACATCACATATATATACCAACACATTTATTGAGATAGTAAATCGATGGCATGGTGTACTTACGGGTAAATGACTGCGTGCATGCGCCGTGTAACAACACAAACAATGGGATTATGCTCACCTGAAAACAGAAAAGAATGGAAACAGGGTGAGCCAACATAAGTCAACGCATGATGGAGGACAACGCAGCTATCTGATGTCATTCAATCCGCCGAAATGACACACAGCACATTACTGCTGCCACATCACACACCTCGTTTACTGATGTAGGCTCGTAGTAACAATTATCACGTAAAAATTAGTTTTGTATAGTTTACTAAATAAATTCTATCAATTATTAATACAACTTTTCTTTTTCTATGGGGATTTGTTTCCCTTGACCACAAATATATGATTGTGAGCTTTCTAATTTAATGAGTGTCTATTGGCACATAATTGATTGCCTGCTTTTACATGTAAAAGCAATGGTTTGAACAAAAAACAAACATTTCTCGCCGTGAATATGGCCTATGCTGCCGACACGGCGTAAAGCAACCACCAATCAATCAATCAATCAGTCATTTTGTATGGACCGGGGGCGGTGGCCTAATCGGTAGGTCGCGGGCCTCACGTGCGGAAGGTCGGGAGTTCGGTTCCCTGTCGAGTCAAACCAATGACTTTAAAATTGATACTTGTCGCTTCCTAGCCTGGCGCTCGGGAATTAATATGATAGGGCAAGGACTGGTTAGCTCAGGGTCAAAATAAGGTGACTGAGTCGGATATTGGGTTATGGTGCCGGCGGCGTGATTTCCCAGTGGGGCAGCACTATAAAGTCGTCATGAGTGCGCACTGTCAAAAAGTCGGTACATGTCCTGATATGACCTTAGATATTGCTAGGACGCAAAACAAGAACAAACAAACATTTTGTATGGTATAGTTTGGAGGCATCGCATTGAGCTGACATAGATAATATTATGATAATAACGATGATAATAACGATATAGCAATAGTAAAAATAGTAATGAAGTCAGCGAGAATGATGAGGTGATGACGATGCCAAAAATGATGAAGATGATGGGGATGATGATGATAATGGTGATGATGTGATGACAGTTATGATCATGATGCTGGTGGTGGCAGTGGCTGTGATGATGCTTGTGATGGTGGTGGTGGTGATTGTGATGGTGATGGTGGGGTGATGGTGGTGGTGATGGTGGTGATAGTAATGGAGGTAATGGTGATGGTGATGAGGATGGTGGTGGTGATGGTGATGGCCTGCATAAGACAATGTGGTGATGAGGATGGTGGTGGTGATGGTGATGGTGTGTGTAAGGTGACATGGTGATGATGGTGGTGGTGATGGTGATGATGGTGGTGGTGATGGTGATGTGGGTAGTGGTGATGGTGATGATGATTGCAGTGGTTGTAATGGCGATTGTACTTTGTAGTAATTGTGGCCATGGGAGTGATGGTGGTGGTTGCAGGGGTGGTGATGATGATGGTGATGGTACTATTATTGGTAGTGATGGTAGTGATGGTAATGGTGATGGTGGTGAGGGTTATTTCGGACATAGTGGGGGGGGGGGATATTTCCTCCAACAGAAATGAATGCACCTATCCTCCACACTGACATACACCACACCCCGTCCTGATATGACCTTAGATGTTGCCAGGACGTAAAACTCAAACAACCAACCAATCGACGTACATTTCGTAACACCTGGAACCCGGTAGTACTGTTGGAAAAGTAGAGTAGTTTAGTCAATTCCATCCATCTTACTGATGTTGTCATGAGGGAACATGCCAATGCAATGTCGGCCCATTTCGCCTCGACCAGCTGGTATTCACTCAGTCAGTCGGTTGATTATTGGATTTTTCCATCCTGGCAACATGTAAGGTCATATAAGGACGAGTACTGACTTGGGACAGTGCACACTCATGGCAACTGTATAGTGCTGCCCCATTGGGAAATCAGGCCACCAGCGCCATGACCGGATATCCCACTCAATCACATTATCCTAACACTGAACTAACCAGTCTTTGCCCTATCCTATTAATGCCAAGCAGCAAGCTAGAAAGGGACAAGCATCAATGTTGTAAGTCATTGGTTTGACTCGACCGGGAATGGAAATCCCGATCTCCCGCCTGTGAGGCCCGCGCTCTGCGATTCGACCGCTGCGCCCGGTCACACACAGTCAGTCGGAAGGACGGCACTGGTGAGGCAGGGACAATGCTAACGACATATCCACAAGTGACCAGAGGGGATGGTCGAATGAGTTGAGCGGTTTTGGAGGCATCGCATTGAGCTGACATAGATAATGTTATGATAATAACGATGATAGCAATAGTAAAAATAGTAATGAAGTGAGCGAGAATGATGAGGTGATGACGATGTCAAAACTATTGAAAATGATGATGATGACGATGGCGGTGATGATGATGATGGTGATGATGACGGTGATGATGGGGATAATGATGATAATGTCTCCCGTTGTTGGTAGATCGTAGGATTCGAACCCACGGGTTCGAACCCTGGTCGAGTCAAACCAACGACTTTTAAAATGGATACTTATCCCTTCCTGGCCAGGCGCTCGGCATTATTAGGACTGGTTGGCTCAGTTCAGTGCCAGGATAACGTGACTGAGTGAAATATTAGGTCATGGCACTTGTTGTCTGGTCTCAAAGTGGGGCAGCACTATAAAGTCGCCATGAGTGCGCACTGTCACAAGTCGTTACCCATTCCGACATGACCTTAACTGTCACGAGGACATAAAATTCCAACCAACCAACCAACCAACCAACATACCCACATAACATCGTGACAGATGTGCATCAAACCAGGAGAGCGCTGAGAGAGCTGCGCAACGACGCCATTAACGAATCAGGGCGGGATTACCTGCTGTTGTGACCGGGCAGCCTGGACGTGAAAGGCCCTCGTAATAGTCCATGTGACCGGGCGCGTTTGTCGGAGCCCTCTCGGTATGCAGGCGCACTACAATGTTAAACTGCGCCTGCGCGCGCGTCTGTGTGTGTGTATGTGGGTTGTTGGGTGGGTGAGTGTGGGCGTGTATATTTGGATGACATCGCGGTACCGCCGTCACGCAGTCACCTACCCGCATATAATGTGGGTAGGCTGTGTGTGGCAGGTGTGCCATCTGGAATAGTGATCGATGTGTGCGGTGTGTAGGGGGTTATGACTGGCGGTGTAGGGTTTAAGTGTGTGTGTGTGTTTGTGTGTTTGTGTGTTTGTGTGTTTGTGTGTTTGTGCAAGTGTATGCATGTGCGCGCGTGTGTCTGTGTGTGGGTTGGTTGGTTGGTTGTTGGAGTTTTACGTCCTGGCAACATCTAAGGTCGTATCAGGATGGGTACCAACATGTGACAGTGCGCACTCATGGCGACTTTATAGTGCTGCCCCACTGGGAGACCAGGCCACCAGTGCCATGACCTGATAAAAGTGATATCCCACTGTTACATTATCCTGACACTGCACCAACCAGTCCTTGCCCTGTCCTATTAATTCCGAGTGCCTGGCTAGGAAGCAACAAGTATCAATTTTTAAAGCCCCAGTCACACCTCACCGGATTTGGGTACTGGATAGAAAACGGACACTGTCTGGTGAAATACAGCAATGTACGGTTTGTATATGGTTGGCATCCGGCGTGTCCATTCTGTGTCCGGTGATGTCCGGTGTGCACGGTAGCAAGTTTTGAACATGCACAAAACTTGTACCGGACACCACCGGACTGAGGTCTACGGTTGGTGTCAGTTTTAAGTCTGTTTAGTCCGTTTTGTCCGGTTCATGTCCATTACCCATCCGTAACATCTCCTTCCTGCAGAGTCCGTTGACGGTGCTGCGGGAATTCGGTCCTTTGGTTTTTTATGTTTTTGGCGCATCCGTGATCAGTGTGGCAGGTGTCCGCTTGGTGTCCACTTGGTGCCCGCTTGGTGTCCGGTCCGTCCGTTTGACATTCGGTTTTCGCCCGTCGGTTGACCATTGCTTGTCCGTTGTTATCCGGTGTTGTCCGGTTTTCGTCCAGTGGCTATTCGTTAATGTATATTCCTTGTCCATTGAAAGTGCAACATTTCGACACATTTCGGTACATTTTGATACCGAATACCACCGGACAAGACAATTCTTTGTCCGGTTGTGTCTATTTCTCAATCCGGTAAGGTGTGACTGGGCCTTCAGTCATCGCTTTGACTCGACCAGGGTTAAAACCCACGATCTACCAAAACGGGAGACAGACGCTCAACTCATTCGGCCACCCCGTCTGGTAGTGTGTGTGAGGGACAGGGTTCGTGATGTAGAGACAGTTATGAGTTGAGGGGTTGTGAGGAGTCAGGAGTGGAGGGAGGGGGTTGTATCATACTTATCGACACACAGGCTCTCCATACACTGCGTCGACCGATCCCTACCGGTGTGCATAGTCTTATCTGATCTAGCAACCTCTGCAGTGTGCTTGCCTGTACGCAGCCGGAACGACACCTGGCGTCCATAACGGACATATTGGATATAACCAAACCAGGGTGGCCTGCCCCTTCGCCCCACCCCCACAGCACCCCGACATCACCCTCCCACCAACCTAATCCCATCCCCCTCAGAAAATCAATGATTCTCGGGGTTGGGGCGGGGAGAGGGGGGGGGGAGGGGGTAAAGCAAATGTGGAGCATGCGAGATGGTTATAGGGAACTGAGTAGATGGTAGGTCATAGCTGGTTGCATTATTTCAGACAAATACTCTATCTAGTAAGCCCTGTGTTTTTAGTTTTTGTTGTTGTTTGTTTGTTTTGGTGTGGTGGTATTTGGGAGGGGGTTGTTACTCTTTGTTACAATCGTCTATTAAACAGAGGAAATTTCAATTGCGGACAACAATTATTGGTCTTCCTTCTTGTTGAAGATATATATATACTGCCTATAATGGATAAGTCTGAATAGACTTGTTTTCACCATTAGACAGTTTGTCTATAGAAAGCCCGAGCCTACACTTTTACCGACCCAAGGGATTTTTAACCTCCCACACCACATAGACATGGTATGAGAGCAACTGGCCTTTGATAATGCTGCAGCAGTGGAAATGCAAATTGGCAGAGGTGGGGGCACGGGGAATCAAACCACTGACCTTCAGATTAGGAGTCCGACCTAGAAAAAAGTCAGACACTCTAACCAATCTGCCACAGAGAAAACCACTTGTTCCGCTGTTCCTTGATATGTATCCTAGTAATACCGAACACGAGTCTCGGCAGTGAGAACTGTCAATTGTGTATGATCACTGATGACTCGGATAGGGTTTGAACCCCAGAGTTCGAATCCCTCAACCTCTCGGAATGGGAAGTGGGCGCTCAATCCGATCCGGCATCTGGTTGAGTCTCTATTTTAACGTCAACTATACCAACTATACTTCATAGTGCTTCACCATTAGGGGACCCAGCTTCCGGTACCAGGACCTGATATCCCACTCAGTCACATTAAACTGATAGCAAGCAAGCCGGGGCCGCGTTCATGGTGCGCCTCGGAGGCGCTTCATACAAATAGTTAGTGCTTGTCTTGTGACATGTTCTTGCCGGTGTGAGACCTCTATTTGCTCCCCGGGAGAGTTCCGCTAGTAACTTGCAAAAACGAGGAGCGCTTCAACACTTTGCAAGCAGGTTTTATGAAATGTACAACCGCACAAAATAACATCACTTTCACAGCAGAGAGCTAATTGGAGAGCGGCAGTTAAGTAATGAAAGCAGTCTTTGTCGCATTGCGACTGACAGCATAATTATGATGAATGACAATTGTATGCAAGGGCGTGAATAGTCAGTCTGGTTCGTTTTCATGCCATACTATGCTGATGGCCCTTATTATTTAAGCCTGTAATTTGTAGCTAGACAGACGGCCAATCAGATGGTTGGCTGGTAATTGTATTGTGGGCAAATCTGGTTAGTGTTGGAGGGCTGGTCAGAGTACAGACTGTGGCAGTGGGGTCGGGTGCGGTTGCCGGGGGATAGTCCGCTCCCCCCCCCCACCCCCCCACCCCCGTTTTTTCTCTCTTTTTAATTGTTATTCTTTGGCACTTAAGTTCTTTAAGGTCTTTTCAATTGGTTTTCCTCATTCAACCAATCCTTGCCGCTCCTTCCTTTCCGAACGCGAGACTAGGTAGCGACGCGTATCAATTGTTAAGTCATTGGTTTGATTCGTCCAGGGTTCGAATCCCATGACCTGCCAAAACGGGAGGCGGGCGTTCAACTGATTCGACTGTTTTGTTAGTTGAGGTTTTACTTCTTATGAACATCGAATGTCATATCTTGACGAGTACCGACTTGTAACACTAACAGTGCGCATGTATGGCTTATTTCATAGTGCTGCCCCATTGGGAGACCAGGTTTCCGACAGCCATGACCCGATATCCCACTCAGTCACATTATACTGATAGCAAGCAAGCAAGCCAGGGCCGCATTCAGGGTGTGCCTCGGATGGGCCTCAGAGAAATTCAGGAGGTTACGCTAGTCTGAACGGCATATACTATAGCTGTCGGTTGCCTCAAAAATGGCAGCCTTAGGGTGCAGCCATTTGCAATTGAAAGAACAGCTCTGATTGGCTGAAATAAGTGAATCCGGCGGCCATTGTGGAAGCCCTTTTTGCCTCATACCTGAAAAGTGAGATGTCTCGGAGTCAACTCCGAAGCGCACCCTGAACGCAAATTGGCCAAAAAGACATCGCGGAGCCGTCTCCGAGGTACCTCCGAGGGTTACCCTGAAGGCAGCCCAGGTATCCATTAAATCATACGGTTGTATCCGATATATAATACAATAAATAGAATGGGGCATTGAATGCATTTTCCCTTTAGAGGTCATGCATGAATACTTTCATTCTGAGTTCCGCTGGTCCCTCAGGTAGGACTGAAGCTGAGACCCAGCACGCCGGGTCCTCGATAAAGGATTCACCCGGTACTCGCAGTACACGGGTGAATACCAACCCTGTATAAAAACTTCGAAAAAGCGGGTTAATGAAATGAGAGCCTAGTTTCACAATCTAAGAAGCAACATTTATTCTTTGTAGATGTCTTCATATTTACCCGCTACCTTTGAGTTGAAAAATATAATAAAATAGCTAGTTTAATATGATTTAAAATTGAAATCCATGGCGTTCTATGGCCGCCATCTTGGATTTTTGCATTCTCTCCCATTTCACCAAATCTGTGGCAATATATGTAGCCATTTGATCATGGAACCACAGTTTCTACTTCATGTTCCATACTAAAGCTATTTTCACCCGTATTAGTACGTTGTCGTTCACCCGTGTACTACAAGTACCGGGTGAATCTTTTATCTAGCCGGGTCCCAGCTTCAGCTTGTAGGTGCAACTTATTTCGGTGACCGCTATGTACCCATTTTTGTCGGTACTGTCGGCTATATTTTATGAAATATGGATTTTCCCGGGACGCCCTACTCTGCTGCGTGTCACATGGAGTGATGATTCTGAGGGGTGATGGGAAGGGCGGGGGGGAGCGGGGGGGGGCAAAGATTTAATCCCCAGGATCAATTCTCATATACAGTAAAACCTCTCTAAATCGACCGACCTTAGGACCGAGTTTAAGTGGTCCATTTGGGGAGGTGGTCGGTTTAGGGAGTTAGAATATGGTTACAATGGTATTGTTGGGACACAAATAAAGCGATCGAAGTAAGGGAGTGGTCGATATGTGGATGTGGTCGGTTAGAGAGGTTTTACTGTAAATATATACACTTTCGCACATGAGAGCAGATGCTTAAGTAGATAAAAGATTCACCTCGTACTTGCAGTAGGGGTGAAAATCAACTCAATAGAAAAAGTGGCAAAAGACTGGGTAAATGAAATGAGCAGATATATTTTTAATTTAAGTAGCAAAATATTATTCTTCATATACATTTTCATATTTACCGGGAGGTCTGCACTCTACAGATTCGGACAACGCGCCCTGTTCATATATATAGTTAATTTATAAATGATTGGGTAATATATTTATATGTTTATATGTATGTATATATATATATATATATATATATATATATATATATATATATATATATATATATCTTACCTAAATGCATATAGCAGCTGGTAACATTAATCTACTTAATGTAAAAACATTACAGGAACTGCCCTGAGCGTTAGGTGGGTGTTGCAATGCGCTTAATCTACCCTTAACTAATAAGGTGCATTTGAAGCAAATATCTGCTCATTCTATTGTTGAACTGTTAGTAAGCCGGGCGGCCCTCCGGTAGGGGGCGTCGGGCGCGTCCCAGGCAACCCGACCTAGTTGTCGATTCTGCTCTCATTTCCGGGTGGCCATCTTTGACGGTGCGCGCGCCAACACCAGGTAATCTACACCTCTAGGCACACGCCACCTCAGCACATACAACGGGCTCTAGGCACATACCCTACACACACTCACCATACAGACACCCTACACACTCACCCTACTCACTCACCACACACACCCACACTACACACTCACCTTACACACACTCACCCTCGACCCACACCCTACACACACCCTACACACACTCACCTTACATACACCTTATACTCACAATACACACTCACCATACACACACCCTACACACTCACCATACACACTCACCATACACACACCCACACTACACACTCACCTTACACACTCACCCTAGACACACACACCCTGCACACACCCTACACACAGTTACCTTACATACACCCTACACTCACAAGACACACTCACCATACACACACCCTACACACTCACCATACACACTCACCATACACACACCCACACTACACACTCACCTTACACACTCACCCTAGATACACACACCCTGCACACACCCTACACACACTTTACCTTACATACACCCTACACTCACAATACACTCACTATACACACTCACCATTCACACTCACCATACATACACCCTACACACACTCACCATACACACTCACCTTACACACACCCTACACACTCAGCCTACTCACTCACCATACACACACCCACACTACACACTCACCTTACACACTCACCCTAGACACACACCCTACACACACTCCCCTTACATACACCCTACACTCACAAAACGCACTGACCATACACACTCACCCTACAAACACCCTACACACACTGACCATACACTCACCATACACACTCATCATACACACACCATACACACACCCTACCCACTCATCATACACACTCACCATACACACTCACCATACATGCACACCCTACAATCACCCTACAGACACCCTACATACACTACACACCCTAAACACTCACCCTACACACCCGACACACACCCTACACACTCACCCTACATGCACTCACCCTACACACTTACCCTATACACTCACCCGACATACACTCACCCTACACTCACCCTACACACTCACCCTACACACACCCTACACACTCACCCTATGCACACCCTACACTCACCCTACACACTCACCCTGCACACACTACACAAACACCCTACATACTCACCCTACACACCTGACACACCCTACACACTCATCCTACACATACCTGACACACATCCTACACACACGCTACACACACCCTACATCAAACACATTACACACACCCCACACACACCAGACGCACACTCTACACACACTCACACTACACACACTACACACACACTAGACACACACCCTACACACACTCAGACTATACACACACTCTTCCCAATCACACTACACACACTCACCCTACACACACCCTACACACACTCACACTACACACACACTCCACACAATCACACTACACACACTCACACTACACACACTACACACACTCACACTACACACACTACACACACTCACACTACACACACACTCTACCCAATCACACTACACACACTCACCCTACACACACTCACACTACATACACACTCCACACAATCACACTACACACACGCACACTACACACACACACTACACACAATCACACTACACACACTCATCCTACACACACTCACACTACACACACACTACACACAATCACACTACACACACTCACCCTACACACACCCTACACACACTCACCCCATCTGGGCGCGGTGGCCGAATCGGTATCACACGGGCCTCACGTGTGGGAGATGGGGAGTTTGGTTCCCGATCGAATCAAACCAATGACTTATAAAATGATACTTGTCGCTTCCGTGCCTGTCACTCGGCTTTAATTCAGTAGGGCAAAGACGGATTACCTCAGTGTCGGGATAATGTGACTGAGTGGGATATCAGACCATGGTGCCAGCAGCCTGATTTCCCACTGGGGCAGTACAATAAAATCACCATGAGTTCCCCCTGTCACAAATCGGTACCCATCCTGATATGATCTTAGATGTTGCCGGGACGTAAAACTCCAACAACTGACCCCCCCCCTTACCACCCACACATCGACCACCACCTCCACTGTGTCGGTTTTCTGCACAGACCTTTGTGTGCCCACTTGGTCCACACCCTGACCATTCTACCCAACATATCTTTGTTCAAATACCTAAAGATGGATAACCCGAGGTGGATGGATACCTTTACGCATGGATTCCATTCATGCGTTTAAAAAAAGAAGCGTAAAGGGCGCATTCCATATACGCGTAATGCGTAATGCGAATGCGAATGCGAATGCAACAAAAAATCGAAACGCCTTGAAATCTATGAGCTACATTCCATACACGCGTAATGCGTAATGCGAATGCGAATGCATCAGAAATTCATTATCCCGATCGGTCCCTGTAGCGATCGGTGCGTAATGCGTTATGCGTCAAGCTGGATGTGAATAGAAACCTGAGTCAGAGGGGTGCTAATTGGAAACACATGGTGAGCTGGGGACCAGGGAGACATAGGGTTAGGGGAAAGCTAAAAATGCTACCATATGCACAGAAATATGAATACTTATCTATAATTTGATTATAATAAAGGTCGGAACCCCCATGTGACATACAAAAAGTTACATAGATATACATGCAATATTTGGTCACATACAGAGCAGTATGGAGAATAATTGTTTATTTTTATTTTTTAAATATAGCCAGTCGTGCGCCACATAACGCATTACGCATTACGCGTATATGGAATGCTGGCATTCGCATAACGCATAACGCGTAACGCATAACGCATTACGCATTACGCGTATATGGAATGTGCCCTTAATGCGACGTGCGAAATGCGACGTGCGTAATGCGACGTGCGTAATGTGACATGCGTAATTCGTTATGCATAATGCGACGTGAGTAGTTCGACGTGCGTAATGCGAGGTGCGTAATTCGATGTGCGTAATGCGACGTGCGTAATGCGACGTGCGTAATGCGACGTGCGTAATGCGACGTGTGTAATTTGCTGTGAATGATGCGACGTGAGTAGTTCGACGTGTGTAATGCGACGTGCGTAATTCGATGTGCGTAATTCGATGTCCGTAATGCGACGTGCGTAATGCGATGCGCGTAATTCGATGTTCGAAATGCGATGTGCTCATTTCGATATGCGTAATGCGACGTGCGTAACGCGATGCGTATAACACAACGCGATGCGGGTTATGCGACGTGCAGAATGCGATTAACATAATGCGATTTGCGCAATGCGATGTGCCTAACACAAAGTACTAACGCGAAACGTGTAATGCATTGCGTGTAAAGCGAAGCACGCAATGCGACATGCGTGTCCCGTAAATACTTGAAACAGCTATGGATCAATGAGCATGAGTATGACTGAGGGTGATTTGGACAGAGGGAGCCAGACACAGTATTGGTTTTGGGGAAGGTGAATTTTTATTAATTTTTTATTTTAACGTATATAGATATATATATATATTTAGATATATATATGTATAATACATATATACTATATATATATTATATATAATATATAGAGAGAGAGAATATCCTTGCCGTCCTGATATGATCACACATGTTGCTAGAACATAACACCCCAACAAGTAAACAAACAAACACAACATCCTTCTGAATACACGTAGCTCACGCATGACGACATCGCGTGTCACAATACGCGTTAATGGAAGCATGGCTTTACCGCTTTCTTCACACGCTAGTCACGCGCACCAATCCTTCTCTATCCCGCCACAATCGGCCCTTTTCAGTCAGTCTCCCCCCCCCCCCCCCACCACACACACACCACCACCATACCCCACCACCCCACCATATCCATAGGCTCTCTCCAAGAACATCGCAACCAAGATGCCCTAATTACACGCACACGGGCACCCATCGCCTGGCCGTAATTACAGCAGTCGCTACCCGCCTATATAAGCTATGGAAGCTAGGGATGCTATGGAAGCTATGGAAGCTATGGAATCTATATAAGCTATGGAATCTATAGAAGCTATGGATGCTATGGAAGCTATGGAAGCTGTGGAAGCTGTGGAAGCTATGGAAGCTATGGAAGCTATAGAAGCTATGGATGCTATGGAAGCTATGGAAGCTATGGAGGCTATAGAAGCTATAGAAGCTATATAAGCTATGGAAGCTATGGAAGCTCTGGAAACTGTGGAAGCTGTGGAAGCTATGGAAGCTATATAAGCTATGGATGCTATGGATGCTATGGAAGCTATGGAAGCTATGGAAGCTGTGGAAGCTATGGAAGATATGGAAGCTGTGGAAGCTGTGGAAGCTATGGAAGCTATAGAAGCTATAGAAGCTATGGAAACTGTGGAAGCTATGGAAGCTATATAAGCTATGGAAGATATGGAAGCTATGGAAGCTATAGAAGCTATGGAAGCTATAGAATCTATAGAAGCTATGGAAGCTATAGAAGCTATAGAAGCTATAGAAGCTATATAGAGGGTGTAATGACATCACGAGGCAACTTTCGGTGGCCATATTGGATGACATACAGAAAGCTTGCAACTGCCTACACTGTGGTTATTTACTGATTTGTTGGATTATTTGTCACTGTTTTGAGCAGTTTCGCCTCAGAAGTTGTTGCTAAAATGCTGTAAGTAAACACACTGGATGTAAACTGGCCAGAACCTCCCAGAACACAAGAAAACTCTGTTTTACTGCATCTGCATGCATTCACAACATGGCTAGGGAGGGTGCTCGTAATCAAAGATGGCAGTTCGCTGACCGCTGATTGCTAAGTAATGACGTCACATGCACTTCCTCTACCGAAGCTATAGAAGCTGCATGGCTAGCGCAAGGAGCTGTGTAGGGTGGTGATGTGTCACTGTCAGTCTCATCTTATGATGACAATCAGATCGCATTGCTGTCATAACAAACCGCGAGGCAGGCTTACCAACTACTGGCACAACAAAACTCACCTGGTGTTAGTTAGTGACACAACAGAGCTTCGGTTACTGTCACAGCTCATCACTGTTCGGCTATACTGTCACATACAGAGGCGGGAAAAGTTTGGACTTGGTTACTGGCACATGGATTCACTGTTCGACTCTACTGTCACATACAGGGGTGGGGGAGCTTTGACTTGCTTACTGTCACATGGATTCACTGTTCGACTCTACTGTCATATGAGGGGGGGGGAGCTTTGACTTGCTTACTGTCACATGGATACACTGTTTGACTCTACTGTCACATAAAGGGGGAGGGGAAGCTTTGACTTGCTTACTGTCACATGGATACACTGTTTGAATCTATTGTCACATGAAGGGGGGAGCTTTTACTTCCTTACTGTCACATGGATACACTGTTTGACTCTACTGTCACATAACAGGGGGGGGGGAGCTTTGACTTGCTTACTGTCACATGGATTCACTGTTTGACTCTACTGTCACATAAAGGGGGAGGGGGAGCTTTGACTTGCTTACTGTCACATGGATACACTGTTCGAATCTATTGTCACATGAATGGGGGAGCTTTGACTTGCTTACTGTCACATGGATTCACTGTTCGACTCTACTGTCACATGAAGGGGGGGACCTTTGACTTGCTTACTGTCACATGGATACACTGTTTGACTCTACTGTCACGTAAAGGGGGAGGGGGAGCTTTGACTCACTTACTGTCACATGGATACACTGTTCGAATCCACTGTCACATGAAGGGGGGAGCTTTGACTTGCTTACTGTCACATGGGTGCACTGTTTGGCTATACAGTCACATAAAGAAGCGGGGGAAGCTTTGACTTGCTGACTGTCACAGAGATATACTGTTCGGCTCTACTGTCACATATAGAAGAACAAAGAACTTAACTTGTTTACTGTCACAGTTTTCGGTATTATTGTCGCATATAAAACACACTTAAATTGTTTACTGTGATAGTTAGACACTGTTCGGTATTACTCTCACCAAAAAAGGACTTAACCCAGTTCACTGTCACGCATGAAATTATCTCGGTTTACTGTCACCAAAAAAATCTGCCACTGCCCTTTGGAAGCGCGGTACCAGCCGATTATTCACTGCGAGCCGGCCCGCAGCGGGACCCGACACTGGCGCCACCTACGGCCGTTTTCTACACTCATCACTACCGTACTACTGGCTCCCTCACTCATATTTGCTGTTTTCGTAGAGTGTACATGGTTGGCTGGTTATTGGAGTTGTACAGTCCTGGCAATATCTACGGTCATATCAGGACTGGTACCGACTTGTGACAGTGTGCACTCATGGCGACGTTATAGTGCTGCTGCACTGGGAAATCAGGCCGCCGGCACCATAAGCCACTATCCCACTCAGTCACATTATCTTGAAACTAAGCTACCAAATCCTTATCCTATCCTATTAATATAATGCCGAGCGCCAGGCTAGGCAGCGACAAGTATATATTGTATAAGTCATTCTTTTTACTCGACCGGGAACCGAACTCCCGACCTTCTGCACGTGAGGCCCACGCTCTACCCAGTCGGCCACCGCGCCCGGTAGAGTATACATCGGTCATAGCTAATACACACGGAAAGTGGCAGTACAGCGCAAGGGTTGAGAAGTTCACTGGACGGCAATCTGACCCAGCTAACCCTGCTTGCCCTCACTGTGCCTCACACTATTCCACACAACACCTGCAGCCAATATATCAGGTACCACCAGCCACATAAATTCGAAGTTCCACATTAGGCCAAATAAAAAAAGAAATTGGTGATCGTCTCCGCCCGTGCTGGAAATATCGCTCGCCCCTGATTTTGAGGGATTTCTTTTTGTTTTTTAACTGCTAAAAATACTTCGGGCTAGCAGCAATTCAACTTTCGTAAGCACACAATCTGTGCAACATAGTGTGTTAGCCGAGGCAGCGACACTTATCAGTTTTCCAAGTCATTGGTTTGACTCGGATGGGAGTCGAACGTCCAACCTTCCGCACGCGAAGCCTGCGCGCTAACTGATTAAGCCACCACGTCCGTTTTCGACGATAGAGATCATATAATCTAACTGAGGCATTGTGATGTGTAAATAAATTAACAACATGCTATACTCGATCAGTCTAGGGTAGTCCTTTTTTTTGTAATACTCAACAAAATAAAATAAACACCACCTGCCTGACCCTGAATTGTGAAATTAAAAGGACGATCACCAACGTTTTTGTTTTATTTGGCCTCATTTTGAATCAAGTACAGCGGTTACTACTTACACTCCAACACAGATGTTATTACATCAATTCGATGTACGATTTCTTTTTTGGGGGGGGGGGGGTGTTGTTGATGTTAGGGTTTTACGTCCTGGCAACATCTAAAGTCATATAAAGACGGGTACCGACGTGTGGCAGTGCACGCGCATGGTAACATTAATTATAGTGCTGTCCCACTGAGATACCAAGCCACCGGCACCAGGAGCTGCTTTCGCATTCAGTCACATTATTCTGACACTGAACAAACCATATGACAATGCGACGAATAGTTAGAATGGGATAATGTGATTGAGCGGAATATCGTATCATGGTGCCAGCAGCGTTGCATCTGACTGATGCAGCAATAAAGCCATCGGCCGCGTGTACTGTCACAAGTCGGTGCCCATCTTCAGATGACATCAGATATTGCTGAGATGCAAAATCAACTTTTTCGGCTTTAGGGTGGTTGACCTGTGGAATGACTTGCCGGAGACTGTCGTAGGAGCAGAGACGGTGAACTGTTTCAAGTACCAACTGGATGCATACTGGTGAAGTATTACGTACATCTTGGAGCCAGTGACAGTTGCTAGAATCCACCACATCTGAAGAACTGTTTTGATTATTATTAATTAAGAGCGGCTAACAGGTCCATGGCCTATTATAGCTGTATCCTATTGATTGATTGATTGATAACAAGCTCAATTGGGACACACATATTCTCTTCCTTATTAGATTCACCACCCACTCCTGCAAAACCGACAGGTTTTTCAGGAGAGGGTGGTGAAAACCGTCCACAAGTTCCCAAACACCCAATGTTCTGTATGATATTAAGCCATACTTCCGGTCCCAGTGGCAGCTTCCACTATACTTCGAACTAGTTCTGGTAATTAGGGATATAGTCAAGCCCCGTTTATACTTGTGATGGTGTGTGACTGCGTGTGACGGCGCTAGACGGTGTTAAACGGCGCAACACAGCACAAGCCAACGCTCCCGTTTAGACTTTATACCCCTGTCACACTATGACGTAACGAGCGAACGTGAGCCTAACGTGGTAATTTTTCGTCATTACATTGATGTATGTTTGGTTACGTTATGATGACGTCAGAATGACATTAGACTGACGTCGAGCTACGTCACATTACGTCGTGTTATGTTGAGTTACGTCGAGGTTTTGGACATGTTCAAAACTTTCGACATACCTCGAACGTAAGAGTTTACGTTCGCCTTACGTTCTGTACACATTCAGCGAACGTCAATGACGTTAAACGGACGTTAGTCAAATGCTGCTCACTACGTTCAACTACATTCCACTACGTTGACCCACATTAAACCGGGTGGAAATGTCCACGCGGCGTAATGGGAACGTCAGGAGAACGTCAGGAGAACGTCAGGAGAATGTACGTTCAACGTACATTCAACGCTTCACCACCATCTCATGACATATGTAACGTCACGTAATGTTCTTCTGGCGATGGAATAACATTCATAACATTCCGTGAGCGTAATGACGTTGTCCTCTCTTGTTGAATGACGGTAGCACTATGCTTTACCGACGTTACGCTCTCATCCACTATGCTGCATCCATGTTCAACTTGTGCCCAAATTTGCATACTATGCCGAGAAGTTCAATGGTTTTCACGTTCTCCCTACGTTGATGTCGTTACATCGTAGTGTGACAGGGCCTTTACGTCGACACTTGACGGCGTTAGACGGTGCAACACGGCGCAAGCATTGACCAGTTGACCAGAATTCAACTATGTTGAACTTTCAAGGTCAGCGCTTCCATATGTCAGCAGTTCAGGTCTGGATTAAGACGGCAACCAGTAGATTGCATCTATATGCTTTAATGAATGTATAAAAAGAAAATATTTAAGCTTTACCAGAGGGAAAATACATAGTAGTCTAGTACATAAATAGTGAGATGTAATTTACAGTATTGAGGGTCATGTTGATATGCTTTTAACTTATATTTAACTTTTATTTTTCTATTTATTATTTCTATGGTATAAGTCATGTATCTGTGTTATTTTTAAATTGGGAAAGCACCTCATAAGTATTGTACTTCTGCTTTCTCCCTTTTAATGTGAAAGAATTTCGGATATAAATATAAACTTGTGTGCATACTGATCATGTGGAAATAAATAGTTTTACTATTATTTTTATTATTATTATTATTATTATTATTATGCGCTGAAAACAGTGTCGAGAGCAAAACAAAGGCACCTGGCCATTGAGTTTGCCAATATGCGCAGTACAAACATCGATTTTATTCTAAATTAATAGAATTACAGAACAATTTGGCATAAACATGGATGCCTGAATGCTATAAGACAACTATCCATACGGAAATCGTTGACGTTGGCGACTGTGTGCAACAAAGCATTCAGACTTTCACGGCCACGTTCCACTCGTAGCACTCCCCACCGTTTTGCACCGTCACACGTCGCTAACCAGCGTATAGTTGATGGTGTCATGAAGTATAATATGTAGATTAAAATCTAGATATTTGTTTCGGTTTTGAAAAGTTGATGCTTCATGGAACTATGTAGATACAAGATTCACCCCATACTGCTGCAGTAGGGGTGCAAACCAACCCTATGTAAAAGGTGGCGAAAATGCGGGTCAAAGAATTGAGAGCCTAATTTCACAATCTAAGAAGCAACATTTATTCTTTACATATGTATTATTGAGAGCCCACTACCTTTGAGTTGAAAAATATAATATAATATCTGGTTTAATAAGATTTAAAAGTGAAATCGACGGCGTTCTGCGGCCGCCATCTTGTCTTTTTGCATTCTCTCCCATTTCACCAACTCTGTGCCTACATGGGTAGCCATTTAATACTGGAGCCACAGTTTCTAGGTGATGTTCCATACTAACGCTATTTTCGCCCGTATTTATATAAGGCTGATCTTCACCCGTGTACTACAAGTACCGGGTGAATCTTTTATCTAGGGACTATGTAGCTTTAAACATGTTTTAACTACGTTGTTCACACGTGATGAACACATATTATTGAGGGTTTTTTTTGTTCAATGGGCGCATCTCACGGCGTGGCCTAAGCGCCTGATCTACCTGGTCTGGGGTCAAATGTATGAACAACTTTTTATCGGCTCTGGTGTTAAGGGTGGCTAGCGGGTTAGCTAACATTGGTGTTGGGATATGTGTCACAGGAAATGTATGTGGCCAAAGCGTGGTGGGGTTAGCTAACCCATGCGTTATTTATAGATTTGGGAAATCCCTCTGAGCCTGTTGCCGGCAAGCACCACTATTTCACAATATCGCCGCCGATGCGGCGGCGGTGGGGGCATCGGCGGCGTCAATATCGTGTCGTTTTTAGGGTTAATTTAATTAAATTTCACGATTTGAGTATGTAATTCTGTTAAATATGTTCGCATTGAATAGATTTGGGCCTCATCGGTACCTAACACTGCCGGGCACCAGCGACACTTGTTATTGCTGAGCCTGTTGTCGGCAAGCACCGCTATTTCACAATATCGCCACCGATGCGGCGGCGGCGTTAATATCGGTTCGATTATTGGTTTAATTTGACCAAAATTTGGCGGCGGCGTTAATATCGCTTCGATTTTGTGGTTAATTTGATAAAAATGTCATGGTTTGAGCATGTAATTCTGTTAAATATGATAGCATTGAATAGATTTGGGCCTAATATCCCTTTGATTTTGTGGTTAATTTGATAAAAATTTCACGGTTTAAATATGTAATTCTGTTAAATATGATAGCATTGAATAGATTTGGGCCTAATTTATAGCCGGCGATGCGGCGGCGGCAGCGGCAGCGATTTGTTCTGTTTACATTCGTCGATTCGACAATATGAATATCGCCGCTGATGTAGCGGCGGCATTAATATCGGTTCGATTTTAGGGTTAATTTAATGAAATTTCACGTTTTGAGTATGTAACTCTGTTAAATGATAGCATTGAATAGATTTGGGCCTAATCTGTCCCTAACACTGACGGTAAACTTGATATGGCTTCGGGTTAGCGTAGCCGACCTTCAGCTTGCGGTGTTTCCGTAACACTGCTCCATACATACCGACTTTTCGCCGCTAACCCGGAGATCGCCGCTAACCACGGGTTTGGAGCGCTAACACTGCTTCATACATTTGGCCCCTGCCAGGCCATATGTATGAACACCTTTTTATCTGCTCTGGTGTTCAGGGTCACTGCCAGGTTAGCTAACGCCTGAGTTGGGAAATGGGTCCCAGGGTATCTATGGGTCCAATGCACAGTGGTGTTAGCTAACCTAGCAGTTATTTATAGATTTGGGAAATCCCTCTGAGCCTGTTCCCGGCGAGCACCGCTATTTGCCAATATCGCCGCTGATGCGACAGTGGCGGCAGCGGTGGTGGCATTAATATCGGTACGATTTTTGGTTTAATTTGACCAAAATTTGGTGGCGGGGTTAATATCGCTTCGATATTTGGTTTAATTTGACCAAATTTCACTGATTTTGTATGTTATTCTGTTAAATAACATTGGTCAAATTAAGGCCAAAATCGAAGCGATATTAACGCCGCCGCCACCGCCGCCACCGCCGCCACCGCCGCCCCCGCCGCAGCCACCGCCACCGCCATTTGTTTTGTTTACATTCAACAGTATGAATATCGCCGCTGATGTAGCGGCGGCGTTAATATCGAACACCATGAGTGGAGTCGATTTTGGGGTTAATTTGACCAAATTTCACTTTTTGAGTATGTAATTCTGTTAAATATGATAGCATTGAATAGATTTGGGCCTAATCGGTGCCTAACACCGCCCGTAAACTTGCTACGGAGTGGTGTTAGCATCAATCAATCAATCAATAGTTCCATCCTCTAGTCGAGGGTTGGATGCAATGGTTCTCCACTTGTCCCGATGTTGTGCTGTTCTGATAGACTGTGAATAATTCAAGCCTGTCCACTGTGAAATATTTGTAAACCATGATGTTCTTGGTCTCCCTCTCCCTCTGCTGCCATTCACCTTCCCTTCCAACAATGTACGGTATATTGAACTCTGACGAATGATGTGGCCAAAATAAATAAGTTTCTTTGTCTGTATAGTGGCAAACAAGCTTTTCTTATTTTTAATTTTTCTGAGAACTTCTTTGTTGGTGATCTTCTTTGTCCATGATATTTTCATCATCCTTCGATAAGTCCACATCTCAAAGTCCACATCTCAAATGCTGCTAAACGTTTGTACATTTAACGTTTGTTAGCATACCCGACCTTAAACTTGCGGTATTTCTGTAACACTGCTCCATGCATAGCGACTTTTCGCCGCTAAACTAGAAATCCCGTCCAAAACCAGTTTTGGCTCGCTAACATCGCTCCATGCATATGGCTCCAGGTGACCAGGGAACATATGTATGAACAACACTTTATCGGCTCCGGTGTTAAGGGGTGCCACTGGGTTAGCTAATGCAGGTGTTGGAAAATGGGTCATGGGGTATGTACGGGTCCAAAGTGCGGTGGCGTTAGCTAACCTATAAGTTATTTATAGATTTTGGAAATCCCTCTGAGCCTGTTCCTGGCCAGCGCCGCTATTTCACAATATTGCCGCCAATATGGCGGCGGCGGTGTTTTGTTTACATTCGACAGTATGAATATCGCCGCCAATGTAGCGGCGCCGTTAATATCGCTACGATTTTGGGGTTAATTTGAGCAAATTTCACTTTTGGAGGATGTTATTCTGTTAAATATGATAGCATTGAATAGATTTGGGCCTAATTGATACCTAACACTGCCCGTAAACTTGCTATGGAGTGGTGTTAGTGTATGCTACGTTAAACTTGTGGTGTTTCCATAACACCGCTCCATACTGACATTTCGCCGCTAACCTAGAAATCCCATCCAAAACTGGTTCAGGCTCGCTAATACTGCCCCATACATATGGCCCCAGGCGGGTTGTTTTGTTGGTTGTTGGAGTTTTACGTCCTGGCAACATCTAAGATCATATGAGGATGGGTACCGACTTGTGACAGTGCGCACTCATGGCAACTTTAACGTATAGTGCTGCCCCACTGAGAGACCAGACCAGACCACCAGCACCACTCAAGTCACATTATCCTGACACTGAGCCGACCAGTCCTTGCCCTATCCTAATAATGTCGAGCGCCAAGCAAGGAAGCGACGTGTATCAATTTGTTAAGTCATTGCTTTGATTCGACCAGGGTTCGAACCTATGGGTTCGAATACCACGATCTACCAAAACGGGAGACGGACACTCAACTTATTCGGCCATGGCGTCTGGTTTCTGACCAGGCGGGAGGCGTGTGTGTGTGTGGGGGGGGATCAGGGCCACCTGCCAGCTGTGTACATAATAGAAGTCGTTTGTTCCCTGAGTCCCTCAGCAAGTCTCTGCTTCACTGTGTGCAGTCAGTCGTCTGTATACCGTCGGGTCCTCCTTGCCCGCCGACTCTTGGCGCAAATTGGAACTACGCAGTTCCAAATCACCTAGAGAATTGCTGTTTGTTGGGGTTTTACATCGTGGCAACATCTAAGGTAATATCAGGATGGGTACTGATTTCTAATAGTGCACACTCATGGTGACTTTTGCAGTGCCGTCCCACTCACTGGGAGACCAGGCCACTGGCAGCGTGACCTGATTCTCCACTCATTCACATTATCCTGATACTGAGCTAACCAGTCCTTGCCCTATCCTATTAAGGCTGAGTGCCAGGCTAGGTAGTGACAAGTATCAATGTATTTGGTTTGACTCGGTCAGGTTTTGAACTCCCGACTTTCCGCACGGGAATCCAGCACTCTATCGATTCGGCCACCGCTTCCGGTCTCAGTGAGAATAAAAATACGCCAAGTATGCAGCCAGGTTCTACCTAGATAAAGGATTCACCCGGTACTTGCAGTACACAGGTGAATACCAACCCTATATAAAAACGGTCAAAAAAGCGGGTTAATGAATTGAGAGCCTAATTTCACAATCTAAGAAGCAACAATTATTATTTACATATGTCTTATTGATAGCCCGCTACCTTTGAGTTGAAAAATATAATATAATATCTAGTTTAATAAGATTTAAAAGTGAAATCGACAGTGTTCTGCGGCCGCCATCTTGTCTTTTTGCATTCTCTCCCATTTCACCAAGTCTGTGCTGATATAAGTAACCATTTGACACTGGAGGCAGGCATTCTACTTGCTGTTCCATACTAAAGCTATTTTTGCGCGTATTTACAGTATGTTGTCGTTCACCCGTGTACTACAAGTACCGGGTGAATCTTTTATCTAGGTTCTACCATGCTCTGAATTAACACCTGGGCCGCGTTCAGGGTACGCCTCAGAGTCGACTCGGAGATGGCTCCGTGATGTCTTTTTGGCTTATTTGCATTCAGGGTGCACCTCTGAGTCGACTCGGAGACGTCTCCCTTTTCAGGTAGGAGGCAAAACTCGCCTCGAAAATGTCTTCCGAATTCAGTGGTTTTGAGCCAATCAGAGATCGTCTTTTCCGATACAATTGGCCACCATCATAGGGGGCCGCCATTTTCGAGGTGACCAACAGGTAAAATCGTTCAGACTAGAATGATGTCAGGAATTTGTCGGAGGCGTACCTTTGTGGTTCTGGTAAGATGGGGTGGCAGGAGATTCTGTGTACGGGCAGGTAAATATATGTGAGGTTTATGCTTTCCCTGACTACCCTCTGAATCTACTAATGTTCACATTTGTCCCCCATACAAATTCGTATTCACGCTGAATACGTATTGGTAATAATGCGCAACCCCCCCCCCCCCCCGCCCGCCCTCAACAGATCTGAGGTTGCCTAGGCTGGAACAGTAGATGACTATATAAAGGCTCCTCCAGTTGATGACTGAGAGCTGAAGGCTGAGGAGCAGATGGAAACATCCGGCCTTATTATACTTGTATAATGGCTTATACATCATATATATATATATGTATATCAACTCCAGGTAAATGATAACAAACTAGACAAGTGGATTGACAAATCACAGTAATCTTTGTCAAGGGATTGGTATGGTTGATATAATTTAGGGTTAGCAATACCAGAACGCGGTATTTTGACAGTAATATAATACATGGTTTACAGATAGGTTCCTTATGCAGATATATTCGTGGGTTTTCCCATATTTGGTCATAACCGGACATGTATGCACATTGGGTACAGTCGCGCCGGTGGTTTGCCTCCAGCTACTGGGGCCCATTAAAGCTGCGCGTGTCCTTGACACAAAGGCAGCAATGCGCATGCATGCATGCGCAGTCTATATGGGGAACAAATATGCCGAAGGTATGATAATCAATGATGCGGATTCTATGGAATGATAGAAGCGACTGCAACGCCTTCTAATACCACTATACGACGATCACTTAATACATGTTGATATAGCCAAAGGGTTAGCTAGACATTGATTAGGGCCATTGATTGGACCCTGGAAAGTAGGTTGTCAATATTTCATCAATCGGGATTCCGCTCTCCATCTTCAATAGACGAGATCACTGTTCCGACTGCGCATGCTCTGAAAACGGCGCTGGTAGCAAAGCAACGGCATACGGCCATTGAGTTTGCCAATACGAGTAGAGCAAAACTTCAATTTTATTCAAAATTAATAAAAAAAATACATAACAAGTTGGCACAAACATGGATGGATTGATGCAATATAATAATATAATGAATATGTTTAAGACACAATTCTCCATTATTAAGCACTTTGAGCTAATAAACATACAATTTCTGTCACTTTACAGGCTCATGTTTACATCACCATTGACTAGACATAAGTTATTCTTGTTCTAAATATTAAAATGTCAAATGTGTCAACAAAAACTTATTTCAAAGAAATATATAACCAATATCTGATTAACCCTACTCATTTTCTAGTTCTACATATGTCATTAACCATAGGATATAAATAAAAACATGAATAGAATAAGTAAACCTGACTTTGGCTATGGATCTAACACTAGTCTGAGTGCCCAGATTTGTCTAAATCTAAATGCACATGGCATAAGATGTGCTGATTATATCGATGGAAATGCAATGCTGGATAAAAGATTAATATCTTAATTTATTATATATATTTCTTTAGTTGGTATTTTATGTATCAAAGAAGAGCTGAGATGAGCTGAAACTAGCACATTTCATAGCTGCAACCAGTGTATTAGCATGTGCCATGTGCTTCTCACTGGTTTGTTTTTCTTCCACGCATCCCACAATGCACCACGCCGCTGGAATGGTGATGTAGTCTATAGTAACTGGTTTCCACCGGTTTGTATTGTTTGTACAGGTGCGCCGTTTGATCTACATCGACTTTATAGAGAGAGTTCATCAGATATACATACCAGAGGGCATGGCTAAATGGGTTGAGCACCCATGTCCCGTTTTGGTAGATCGTGGGATTCGATCCCATGGGTCCGAACCCTGGTCAAGTCAAATCAATGACATAAAAATGTATACGTATCGCTTCCTAGCCAGGCACTTGGCATTATTAACATAAGGCAAGCACTGGTTGGCTCAGTGTCAGGATAATGTGACTGACTGGGATATCATGTCATGGTGCTGGTGGCCTGGTCTCCCAGTGGGGCAGCACTATAAAGGAACTATGAGTGTGCACTATCACAATTCGGTACCCATCGTGATACTACCGTAGATGTTGCCAGGAGGTAAAATTCAAACAACCATCCAACCAAAAAAGTCGCCAGATATACTGCAGATTCAGCAAATCATGGGGGTCATAAGCTGTGTTTACACGGGCAAATGTAAAACGATTTAGACAAAGCGATTTATATGAAGCGATGTAGTGGCGCATTTACACGCAATTAGTTTGAAGGCGGAAATCGATATCTGCGCATGAGCAAGTCCAGACTAACCAGTGCCAGTAGTGGTGAGCCTGTAGCTGGCGAGCACTGCTATTTGTTTAGTTTACATTCGTCGATTCACAATATGAATAACGACGCCAATGTACCGGCTACGTTAATAGCGCTTGGAATTTAGGGTTAATTTAATTAAATTTCATTATTTGAGTATGTAATTCTGTTAAATATGATCGCATTCAATAGATTTCGGCCTAATCGGTCCCTAACACTGCCGGGCACCAGCAATAGTTACAGCTGAGCCTGTAGCCGGCGAGCACTGCTATTTTACACTATCGCCGCCCGGGAACCAGCTGTATCCTTTCATCTATACTACCTCCCAAGGTGGTTTACATCTACCGATTTATATGAATCGATTCAGCCCTAAAACGCCACAGTGTCGCGTTTACACGGCAAATGTAAATCGATCTAGGCAAGTGGTTTTATATGAAGCGTTTTAACTCGCCCGTGTAAACACGGCTATATTGCACTAAGTAGCGTGTGGTTGTAGGCACTGCTCCCGTTCCCGCAGTCCAACATTGGGAATAACTAATTTGACCAAACTGAGTTTATCTTTTAAACTTGTGAATCAGTGGCGTATGTACTCTGGGGGGGGGGGGGGGGGGGGGGGGGGTGTCCTGCTTGCCCTAAAACCCCCATCTACATTTTTTTTTAAAGAATTTAAATTGAGGCTGTATTTATACTGTCCATAGCATATAAGCCCGGGTACCCAGGCTTGTTTTCAATGCTGGCCAGTTGTAGTGTTGGTGTTATCTTACCACGCAGTAGCTGCTGACAAGGTATTTGATTGCCTGCATTTCAGTAGCAGATAGATAATTGGTTGGTATGGTTAGTAGCCTATGTTAGTTTTTTGGGAATTTTCTTGGCATATATGTATTTTATTTTGTCTACTCTTATTTATAGACTAGCCTACTCCTATTTACATATGATAGACTTGTATGTCGCTGTGTGGTGTGTTATCTGGCTACTTTTGGCATGGTTACCTTCCATTGGGCGTCCTGCTGGTGGGCCGTGACATATCACATGCCCCTTTGCAGTGCAGCTTAGTGGGGGTTTCCTAGCCTTATTTTGCACACATATTTTCTGTAAGTTTTTAGGTCAGGAATTTGTCATTCCTTTACCATTTGGGCATTCCACATCTTGGCAGCCATTTGCAGTGTGCTTCTTTCATGAGCTTTTATTTGGCTTCTGATCTGCTTTAGTAGTGGCACATTATTTGCTCTGGTAGACCTTTGTGGTTTTGTTAGGAGTTTATTGTTTTGACTATAGCTATACGCTAATGTTTTCAAATGAATTATTCTCCTATTTTCAAGTAATTTCACTTTGGTTCTTTTGTGTATGTCATAGGAGGGGTGCAGCTTGTCTACTCTTAGACAGATTTTTAGGGCTCTGTTCTGCAGTATTTGCAGTTTCTTTAGTAGTTCTTTTCTCGCATCCATGTAGTTTACATCTCCATAGTCAAAATAAGGGAGCACCATGTCCTTGAAGATTTCTATTGACATTTCTTGTGTCATGTATTCTCTTAGCTTTGCAAATAGCCACCGTTTGTGGCTTACTTTTTGGATAATTTTATTTACTCATAGGTTATAGTTTAGTTGGCTGTCCAATAATAATTTTTAAATAAAAATGTTGTGTGGAGGGGGTGATGAAAATTGGAAATATTGCGCCAAGAGTGGGACTCAAACCCACATCTCTTCGCATTCCAGGCCAGTGTGCTAACCATTACACCACATAGGATCCCTTCACACACTACACACACTACCCACCACATACACCCTACACACAATACACACACTACATACCCTACACACTACATACCCTACACATACTACACACACTACATACCCTACACACTACATACCCTACACACTACATACCCTACACATACTACATACCCTATACACTACATACCCTACACACACAACACACACTACACACCACACACACTACAGACCACACACACACTCTATGTCTTTATATACTACACACAACACACACTACACACAATGCATACACTGCATACACTATGCACAATACACACACTACATACCCTACACACTACATACCCTACACATACTACACACACTACATACCCTACACACTACATACCCTACACACTACATACCCTACACATACTACATACCCTACACACTACATACCCTACACACACCACACACACTACAGACCACACACACTACAGACCACACACACACTCTATGTCTTTATATACTACACACAACACACACTACACACAATGCATACACTGCATACACTATACACAATACACACACTACATACCCTACACACTACATACCCTACACATACTACACACACTACATACCCTACACACTACATACCCTACACACTACATACCCTACACATACTACATACCCTACACACTACATACCCTACACACACCACACACACTACAGACCACACACACTACAGACCACAAACACATTCTATGTCTTTATATACTACACACAACACACACTACACACAATGCATACACTGCATACACTATACACAATACACACACTACATACCCTACACACTACATACCCTACACATACTACACACACTACATACCCTACACACTACATACCCTACACACTACATACCCTACACATACTACATACCCTACACACTACATACCCTACACACACCACACACACTACAGACCACACACACTACAGACCACACACACACTCTATGTCTTTATATACTACACACAACACACACTACACACAATGCATACACTGCATACACTATACACAATACACACACTACATACCCTACACACTACATACCCTACACATACTACACACACTACATACACTACACACTACATACCCTACACACTACATACCCTACACATACTACATACCCTACACACTACATACCCTACACACACCACACACACTACAGACCACACACACTACAGACCACACACACACTCTATGTCTTTATATATTACACACAACACACACTACACACAATGCATACACTGCATACACTATACACAATACACACACTACATACCCTACACACTACATACCCTACACATACTACACACACTACATACCCTACACACTACATACCCTACACACTACATACCCTACACATACTACATACCCTACACACTACATACCCTACACACACCACACACACTACAGACCACACACACTACAGACCACACACACACTCTATGTCTTTATATACTACACACAACACACACTACACACAATGCATACACTGCATACACTATACACAATACACACACTACATACCCTACACACTACATACCCTACACATACTACACACACTACATACCCTACACACTACATACCCTACACACTACATACCCTACACATACTACATACCCTACACACTACATACCCTACACACACCACACACACTACAGACCACACACACTACAGACCACACACACACTCTATGTCTTTATATACTACACACAACACACACTACACACAATGCATACACTGCATACACTATACACAATACACACACTACATACCCTACACACTACATACCCTACACATACTACACACACTACATACCCTACACACTACATACCCTACACACTACATACCCTACACATACTACATACCCTACACACTACATACCCTACACACACCACACACACTACAGACTACACACACTACAGACCACACACACACTCTATGTCTTTATATACTACACACAACACACACTACACACAATGCATACACTGCATACACTATACACAATACACACACTAAATACACTACACTGCATACACAATGCACATTACACACGCAACACCTAGCCTCCTTCAAACCCTCCTTGTCTGTACTACTATTACTGTACAACGCAAACGGATTGGTACGTAGACCTTACGCATGACGCAATTCTCCTACCTGAGTAGGACCAGATGGGATGGCCGAATGAGTTGAGCGTCCGTCTCGTGCTTTGGGAGGTTGGGGGATCCAAACCCATGGGTTTGTGGGTTTGTACACTGGTCGAGTCAAACCAATGACTTAAAAATTGATACTTGACGCTTCCTAGCCAGGTGCTCAGCATTATTAGGATAGGGCAAGGACTGGTTGGCTCACTGTCAGGATAATGTGACTGAGTGGGATATCAGGTCATGGTGCTGGTGGCCATGGTGCCTGGTCTTCAAGTGGGGCAGCACTATTAAGTTGCCATGAGTGCGCAATGTCACAAGTCAGTACCCATCCTGATGTGACCTTAGATGTTGCTAGGATGTAAAGCAACAACAAACAAACAACAAACGTACAAGATGGCTGACATACATAACCACCCACTCTGCCTGCAGCTATTTCCATTCATAGTACGCATTACGCATGGAATATTCGCTTTAAGCTAGGATTCCATCCACATATGTGGTATGCGGTATGCGAATGTAACATAAAATGGAAAACGTAAACATGATAGCTTTGAATCCATATATGTCTGACTGCAAATGCAATTTGTGTAGATGATGGGAAAACTGAATCACACCATGTACCGATTGTTGCGAATGCGTATACAAAATCAGACGGACTAACTGAAAATGCATGGGTATTCATATTTAGGGGAGCACACAAGTCGCATACCTCATACACATTCACATTTGCATATAGATAAAAGATTCACCCGGTACTTGTAGTACACAGGTGAAGATCAGCCTTATATAAAAACGGTCGAAAAATCTGGCTAATGAACTGAGTCTTTATGAGAGCCTAATTTCTCAATCTAAGAAGCAACATTTATTCTTTGTATATGTCTTCATGTTTACCCGCTAGTTTTGAGTTGGAAAATATAATAAAACATATACTTTAATGCAATTTAAAAGTGAAATCGATGGCGTTCTCTGGCCACCATCTTGTCTTTTTGTATTCTTGCCCATTTCACCAACTCTGTGCCTATATGAGTAGCCATTTGATACTGGAGCCACAGTTTCTAGTTCATGTTCCATACTAAACCTATTTTTGCCCGTATTTACACTACGTTGTCATTCACCCGTGTACTACAAGTACCGGGTGAATCTTTTATCAAATTTGCATACTGCATACCACGTATATGGAATCCTAGCTTTAGTCGACCACTGCATTCTACCTGACTGTATACTGCAACACAATGCAGCGCCCGCTTAGGCTAGCGACGCATATTGGACAATATCAGGAATCACTGCAGTGTGTCTAGCTCGGGGCCTGGCGTGTACTCATAGATACTTGATACTTGCATGACTTATACCCCTGTCACACTACGACGTAACGAGCCAACGTGAGCCTAACGTGGTCATTTTTCGTCATTACGTTGGGTTACATCATGATGACGTCAGAATGATGTTAGAATGACGTCGAGCTACGTCACATTACGTCGTGTTACGTCGAGTTACGTCAAGGTTTTGGACATGTTCAAAACTTTCGACATAGATCGAACGTAAGGGTTTACGTTCGCCGTACGTTCTGTTCGCGTTCAGTGAACGTCAATGACGTTAAACGGACGTTATTTCAATGCTGCTGACTACGTTCAACTACGTTCCACTACGTTCCACTACGTTGACCCACATTAAACCGAGTGCAAATGCCTACGAGGCTTAATGGGAACGTCAGGAGAACGTCAGGAGAACGTCAGGAGAACGTCAGGAGAACGTCAGGAGAACGTCAGGAGAACGTCAGGAGAACGTCAGGAGAACGTGCATTCAACGTACATTCAACGTCTCATGACATAGCTAATGTCACGTAACGTTCTTCTGGTGATGGAATAACGTTCATAACGTTCCGTGAGCGTAGTGACGTTGTCCTCTCTCGGTGATTGACGGGATCACTACGCTTTACCAATGTTACGCTCTCATCCACGACGCTGCATCCATGTTCAACTTCTGCCCAAATTTGCATACTACGCCGAGAAGTTCAACGTTCTTCACGTTCTCCCTACGTTGACGTCGCTACGTCGTAGTGTGACAGCCCCATTACAAAGTTACAGTCGACAGGACTCTTTATTTGCCTAATCTTGAATGTTGGTTGGTTGGTTGTTGGAGTTTTGCATCCTGGCAACATCTAAGGTAATGTCAGGATGGGTACCGACTTGTGACAGTGTGCACTCATGGCAACTTTATAGTGCTGCCCCACTGGGATACCAGGCCACCAGCACCATGACCTGATAGCCCACTCAGTCACATCATCCTGACACTGGGCCAACCAGTGCTTCCCCTGTCCTAATAATGCCAAGCACCTGGATAGGAAGTGACAGGTATCAATTTGTAAGTCATCGCTTTGACTCGACCAGCGTTCGATCTAACAAAACGAGAGATGGACGCTCAACTCATTCGTCCATCCCGTCTGGTCACCTAATCTTTTAACCAAAGTGATATGTCCGGAATAGACTATATGCAGTGAAACTGTTCAATCCCTGAATGCACATAGGTGTTCTCTGTGGCGGAGTGGTTAGAGTGTCTGACTTTTTTTCTAAGTCGGACTCCTAATTTAAAGGTTGGTGGTTCAATTCCCCATGCCCCCCCACCTCTGCCAATTTGGATTTCCACCGCTGTGTATAACTTACAGTGTCATCAAAGGCCAGTTGTTCTCATACCATGTCTATGTGGTGTGGGAGCTTAAAAATTCCTTGGGTCGGTAAAAGTGTAGGTTCGGGCTTTCTATCGACCAACTGTCTAATGGTGAAAACAAGTCTATTCAGACTTATCCATGATAGGCAGTATACATCTTCAATAAACATGTAAACAGACATCCACGTATATGATAAACGTGGTGTTTGACTCTGTTTTATGTAT
Organism: Branchipolynoe longqiensis; assembly: GCA_030323885.1. Taxonomy (NCBI): domain Eukaryota; kingdom Metazoa; phylum Annelida; class Polychaeta; order Phyllodocida; family Polynoidae; genus Branchipolynoe; species Branchipolynoe longqiensis. Next base: position 33,280,198 of record CM059189.1, read on the forward strand.
ATGGATATAGTGAATCACATAATACATATAAAGTCTGTATCGGAGACAAGGAAAATCGCCTGAACCTACTTCGTCCCCCCCTCTTCCCCCCCTCCTCCAGCCCCCACGTGATCCTGTGCGTATCTGGTGTCTTGACTCGTTTCTTTTTGCCATAAACATGCTACATTTGGGAATATATAAAGTGCCTGTCACACTATGCCGGATTGAGCAACGGACAGAATTTTGTAGTCCGGTGGTGTTCGGGTGTGACAAGTATCAAAATGTATTAAAATGTGTCAAAATGTTGCGATATCGGGTCAAAGGCCACCGGACAAACGGACATGAAACGGACATGAAACGGACATGAAACGGACATGAAACGTACATGAACGGATAGCCAATGGATGATAAGCAGACTAAATGAACTCAAACCAAACAAGAACCATAGACGTTAATCAGGCGGCATCTGTTCCAAGTTTTGTGCATGCTCAAAACTTGTAACGGATCGGGCCAGATATCAATGGATATCAATGGATATGCACCAGATATGCAATGGATATGCCATGGACACAAACCAGACTTTGCTGGATATCAACAGACTTTGTTCGGTTTCTTTCCGTTTCCTCAATCTGGTGACGTGTGACAGAGCCTGTATGTATGCATAAATGTAATATCCGGTATCATTAACACTTAGAATGTTATATTTACGCACAAGTATATACAGACGTTAGATACAGTGTGTCCCTGATACTTAGAATGCTATAGCTATGCATAAGTGTGATATCCATATCCTTGGTATAAAGAATGATATATTTACATATGGAGAGTTTAGGCGCAAAATCATGTAAACGCCAATCCAAAAATGTAGTTTAAATCAAATATTTGTACCTGAAAATAATGTTAATTCTCACTAATTCACAGGACGGAGACAAAGTTGGTATACTGGACTTTTATTTTCACATTTCACAATTACAGTTTAGTCAATGTCAGTGTACAGTAACCAGGACCGTGAGTGAGCGATTGGTCATCTGCTCAGTGCTCGTCTCGTCCATCTACTCGACCAGTGGTGATGCTTGGGTGGAAATCGAACCCTCAGCCCTATCAATTGTCTCTTATCTATTGGTGTGGGTGGGTGGGTTAAGAAAGCTGGGTCGATGTTAGGCTGACGGCAGCTGTGATGGTTCTGTGGACGGTTTGAACTCGCCAGGACCAGGTAACGTACACATTTTGGCGGCCAAGTTTGGGTCGTTGTCACCACCTATCGGGTTGTTCAGGTATCACATAGTATCCCTCCAGGTGGCGGGTCAGTTCTATCATTTCGTCCAGTCTCTGCCCAAGAATTACCCATGTTAATTATAACATGTACAATTCTGCTTTTCATATGATCACATACTTATGGGGCAATGAGCAAAAAAGAAGGAATATAACTAAGTACAATTTCTGAAGGTTTGATTCCAATGTTTATCTCCATTTATGGATTTGCGTTTACATGTTTTTGCGCCTGAACTCTTCACATATTTGTACTCATATGTGTGATATATCATATCCTTGAGCTTAAGCATGCTATATTTGCACATAAATGTATATACATATGTGCCATATATGTTATGCTTGACATTAATGGATACTATATTTGCACAGCAATGTATACATATGTGTGGATAATGCATCATTGAGATAATGAATACTATATTTGCACAAAAGTGTACACATATGTATGTTATATGGCATCCCTGCGATTAAAGAATGTTGTATGTGTGCATTGTCCATATTGCTCCGGTAATATGGGTAATTCGGGACCGAGCCGGAGCTGACCCAACCCTATACCCCCACTCCCCTACCTCGCTCCAACCTCCCCTCCTATCCTTCATAGGCCTCCCCCACCTCCCTACAGGCGGCGTCACCGGAGCGCGCCGGACCGTTGCCAGCAACCAGCGACACCCGTGACGTCACTTCCCCCCTCCCTGTCCACCGACCCTGCGGCACTTCACCTCCAGACACCGGACCGACACGACCTCCCCACCCTATTCTCACCATCCCACCCGACCCCACTTACACAGCAGACAACACTTGAGGGTTGAGGCCTGCGTCACGAAGAGACTCCACACCTATTTGTTCCCTAGGCCCTGTTACATCCCCCGTTATTGACCCTATGGCAACCGGACTATTGCCCCTATTGACTTCCCCCTCCAAGACCTATACCCTGATCCAACCTAACTGACCCGCCCCACATGGACTCATTATGCACCGATCATTATACCTTACTGTTCTACAATTGCCTAACCTATACTACACTGATTACCTATTGTTCGACACTGATTACCTATTGTTCACTCCACTATCACTATCCTTATGATCTCCAATAAATTCCATACTATAGCTCCGTCTCGTGTCATGAATTACAGTATACATATGTCTGCTATATGGTATCCTTGTCATTCAAATGTTATAATATATGACCAGAATGCATTCAAGCTTTGGGGAAGCATATAATGATACGGTAATTAAATTGCAATTACCGAAGTTTACATGTAATGAACATGCACCCAAAACAATTCTTCTTTCATCCAATTGATACTTTCTTATGTACCACATATTTCCAGCAACCATACAGTAAATACTTCTTATTAGTAGGGATTCTTTATCTTTGTCAAGAAACTGGGAAATCGCTACATATATCATATATATATTTTCGTCGGTAAGTGAATTAGGATAATGCACAAGGCGAGCGGTGGCGCCACCATCGGGGCTGAGGTTGAGTAGGTTGGAGCAGTAGATGACTAGCCTGAGGCTCCACCACCTGAATACTGGTGGGTGGGTGTGAGGACCGAATTCCGGGTTATTATACTCGTATAATTCTTATACGGAATGTATATATACATATATATATAGATATAGAACATGTCCTTTCAAACCATAATTGGTGAGAATACTTCGCAATGTTCCTGGGTTTTATTTTATCGGTGTTGGAAGTCATTCATTTTTTTGTAATCCCTCCGTGATTTCTAGAACCGATGGTCGGAAATCATCATCATCATCATCATGCTGTCGGTCGCGATGCGACAAAGACTGCTTTCATTACTTGACTGCCGCTCTCCATTTAGCTCTCTGCTGTGAGAGTTGCATCCATGAGTCGGTCTTAATGTCTCTCAGCTTCAGGTTTTTACGTTTCATGAAAGCTGCCTGCAAAAGTGTTGAAGTGCTGCTGGCTTTTGCAAGTTACCAGCGGCACTCTCTCGGGGAGCAAATAGAGGTTTCACACCGGCAAGAACATGTCAAGACAGGCGCAAAACTATTTGTCCCTGCAGTGGCTGGTCGGGAGATGTTCGGAGTTCCATACATCACCACCCTTAATGCTGCCACGGTAACATGGTTTTCTGTTTAGGGTTTGCTCCCTTAGCCTTCGGTTCTGTCAAGGACCTGTACCACAAGGCAGTGGTTTAGAACTCTGCAAGGCAGGGGCGTCAAACTCCCTGAGGTATTGCTATACCTGCATACCGCGACGGAAATAGTTTGGTAAAATTAGTCGTCAGAGGGAGAGGTGATTCACTAAGGCGGACACAGCAGTTCCATACAGTGGTTTTTATTTTTCGTTATGAGGATGTTACATGTCGAGTATAGGTGTTTTGAATATGTATCTGGGTGCTAGTCCCTGTGTGTGGTTCATTCGTCCCTCGGGGCTTTTGGATCCCAGTGATGGTATGTGGGTCCGGATTCGAGCCCTTAACCTTTCCCGTTGTTGTTCATCTTGAGGTGTGGGTGGGTGGGTGAAGTTATGCCAAGTACACACCTACCGATTACGATTCGCGCACTAAACCTCGCGACTCGACCCGACCCGCTTGAAACTGAAAACGGGCCGATTCATTTTTCGAATCGCGAATTGCAATCGTAATCGGCCCGTTTTAGCCCTAAAACTGAGTTTTTAGTCGCGAATCGCAATCGGTAAGTGTGCTAGGGGAGTGCACACCTACCGACTTTTGGGCAGTTTTAGTTCGTAAACGGTAGGTGGGTGCGGATGAACGGTAGGTGTCTACCTGGCATTAGGGTTGGAGTTGTCCGGTCGGCGCCTGGAGGAGTTGTGTGGCCGTGGAGGCGGTTCGGATTTGAACTGGTCACGTGTTGGTTTTGGCGGGAGGGACGTCGCATCCTCCTCCTGTAACCGGGTGGAGGGGTTCCACCGTTGACGCTAGGTGGCGCCAGCAATGATGGGGGTATGGGTGTTCTTTTCCCCTGGATGGGAGTGGAGTTGGGTCATGCCAGTCGGGCTGGTCCTGTCCCCGCCCCGCGAATTAGACATGTTACGTTAACACTACATGTTACGTTAACACTAACACTAACACTAACACTAACACTAACAATAACAACAACACCAACACCAACACCAACACCAACACCAACACCAACACCAAAAGAAGAAGAAGAAGAAGAAGAAGAAGAAGAAATCACATATGTACCATAGTCATAAATGAAGAAATGAGAAAGGAACATACCAACAGTGTATCGTATTTTTTTAGGGACTAGGTTTTGTACATTTAAATGGTATTTGTTTTTGATTTGTCTCATTGGTTCTGGTTTGTATCGAGACAAGTGGTAGTGGGTGGGTGGGGTTTTAGAAGAGATGTGCAGCTGATGGGTGTCAGTGGAAGAGTGAGGAGATGGGGGAGAGAAGGAGCCGGAAGAAGAGTCGGGCAGGGGGAGCCTGTGATTGGCTAGTGAGGAGTGCGCCACCTGTTTGGAGGTGGGTGAGTGATTGACAGGTGGGCGTGGCAGCTTCGCTTACTCCTCCCCCCCCCCACCCCGCCCCCAGTAATGACAGAAAACGATCACCTCCGTGGTCATTTAACCCCATAGACGGGTTCTTCCTTGAAGCCTTTTGGGCGACCAAACTCCGGCTGGCCAAGAAGTCAAAGTCAAAGAGAGCAGCAGCATCAAAGGTAACCCGGGAACGCCGTGATAAGAACGTGCACAAATCAGCAGCACCGAACTGGGGTGTCCTGCATGTTAAGCCTCGTTTCCGGACTTACAGTAAATAGAATGTCCAGCAGCAGCTGCATCTATATATATTTATATATATATATATATTATCTGTACTATCTGATGATGAACATGCTACCAGACAGGATGGCCGAATGAGTTGAGCATCCGTCTCCCATTCTGGTAGATCGTGGGATCGTAGATTTGAACCCTGGTCGAGTCAAACTAATGACTTACAAATTTATACTTGTCGCTTCCTAGCCTGGCACTTGCCGGTATTTTGAGAGAGCAGGGAGCAATAGAATGAGGAAGACCAATCATCCACAATTGAAAATTCCCCTGCTTAATCAACTAATCTACCCAAAATAATGGATGAGTGTGTGTGTGTGGGTGGGGGGTGGCTTCTTTAATTATCCTAGCTAAATCAGAATGCGTGCAAACTGGTCACAGTGTACGCCCATTGAGACTATTACAGTGCTGCCTCACTTGAATCTAAATATCCAACTCAGTCGAATTATCCTGACACAGTGCCAACCAGTCCTTACCTTATCCACGCCAGTTAAAGCAGTGGCAAAAGGATTCATCTTGCACAAAGTCCTTGGGTTTGAACTCGGCGGGGGATCATACCCCACGGCCTCTCACGCATGAGGAAGCGGGTGGCCTACCTATGTTGCCATTCCATCCGATAGGGGGACTCGCGGTATACATTGTACAACGAGAGTGTCCGTCTCCTGTTTTGGGAGATCGGGAAATCCGAACCCATGAGTTCGTGGGTTCGAATCCTGGTCGAGTCAAGCCAATGACACTAGACGACGCAACGGTTATTGATTTTGTTGATTGATTGGATGGTTGTTTTAGGGGTTGGGGGTATCCCATAATACTAATTAATAGGTGCACTCATGGCGACTGCTATCATGTCGCTGACGCCGTGGTGTAATACACAACTCAGTGACATTATTTTGGGATTAAGCCAGCCAGTCGTTGTCCTATTAATGAATATGAAGCGCCAAGTTAGGTTGTGACAAGATTCGCTTTTTTCATAAATCTTTTTTTAAATTTTTTTTATTAAAATCCGTGCGAGTGAGGCGGATAGTGGGGATGAGCGCGGTCACGTGACCTAGCCCATCGATCCAGTAGCATAGTTTAGAGCAGTGGAGCAGCTTACCCAAGGAGCTCAAGGCCTGGATAACAAGCAGTAGTGAGTTCAACCTTAGCAGATAGCGCGTGGCCGGCAAATAGAAACATGATAAGGTTACTGAGTAGGATATACAATAGACACATTTGCAAGTTAGTTGATAAGGTAACCCGACACTGGGTATGCATTAGCTGGATGGTTGTATCAGAATAAGTACTAGACTATGACAATCAGTAACAGATGGACAATCAGTGTTTGGCTGCATCCTAAATAATATTTGCATAACAAGTTATACCTCAGAAAAGTCATTACTCGACTGACACCCTCCCCCTCCCCCTCCCCCTCGCTTTATATGATTGTGAAAATGTTGATAAGTTTGGACCGACCCTTTGTCTGTTGAATATAACATGTGGACTGCAAATATTAGCAGCAAGAATACACCAAGAACTGACCAGCTATCTCTTATTTAAGATAGCAGTAAGGAATCAGTTGATGCAAGAGAACCGAGTCAAAAACCCTATAATACTAAGACGGCTCACTCCTCCTGCACTGTGTAATCAAAATGATCAAGCCCACCACTTGGTGCACTGGCCGTTCTCTTGGTTAAACAGTTGCTATATTATATGTATAAATGTATATATGAATGTGAAAGATGTGTTATGATGGCGATGATGATGATGATGCTGATGATGATGTGTATTTGTTGATAGCAATTTCATATTGATGTGTATTCACACTTACCTATCTCATGTATAATATAATTGTATGTGTTTACATGTGAAACACCAACCAGCAGCCGGGCTGATCAAACCCACCACAAGGTGGCACTGCAAAATTGAATTACCATGGGAGAGATAGGGAATGAGCCGTCTTAGTATTATAGGGTCTTTGACCGAGTCCAGTTAGATTGTAACCAGGTGCATTGCAGCAAGGGAAGATTTACAAAGTAATCACAAACATAATGCGATAAGGTTGTTTTGGGGGGTTTGTTGGTATAATTAGTTGATTAAGCAGGGGAAATTTCAATTACGGACAATTGGGTCTTCCTCATTCCACTGCTGCTTGCCCTATCCTAAGAATGCCCAGTTTCAGGCTAGGAAGTGCTAAGTATCAGTTTTTAAGTCATTGGTTTGACTCGACCAGGATTCGAACCCACGATCCCACGATCTACTAACACCGGAGACATACTCTCTACCACATTCGGCCAACCTGTCTGGTTTAACTCCCTATGTGAACACCGGAACTGATAAAACAGCATTGCTTAAATATACAAACACATGAGTTGGATTTTCGATTTTTATAAATATTGCTCAAAGCAGACCTGTTCACCCGATCTCGCAGCTTTCCGTATTGTCAAAGCTTTTTTCCATATTCTTGAATGGCTTTCAGTAACACATGAAAAATAAACACAAAACCACAAGCCTATTACAGACCTGTGCACTGGGAAAAACACTCAGTATTCTGAAAGTTATTTTCAGTATTTTTTTCAGAGACTTTCAGGAATACTTTCAGTATTTGTACAGACGCGATCTGTAACTTTTAGTGTGATTAAAAAAATACACCAATTTCTGGCACAAATGCCAAGAAACGGTATTTCTGTATTTACCCTTGCAATCCGGAACAAGTCCGGAACAGGTATTTCAAAGGTGAGAGTTCCATACCCGTCTGGATGTCGTTATGGGGGTGGCAGACGTGAAAGAGAAAAAAAGTGTATCAGACAAAACAAGGTTCACCTCCTTGACTGCCAGATTATTAAGTGCAGGTTAAAATGTTTACATCCACCTCAGAGGTCATGGACATAACCCTTAAGCACGTGTACTTAGGCTCTTAGCGTCTTGTATCCATAGACTGTTCCTTTGTGGCATGGTTCCTTGTTCCGTGTTCGCTTGTGACCATGTGACATGTCACCCATACAATGAACATGTTCATTCTCTATATTCCCGGTAAGTACATCACGTGTGCTATGTACACGGCCATACGGTCCGGGCCCTGGGTCCAACCTATGGAAACAGCCATTAAGCAAAACACAGGTTCATTGTCTGTTTGGCATATCACAACGTCACAAGGTCACAAGTGAAACCGGAACAAGGGAACATGCCACAAGGGAACAGTCTAAGGACACACGGCTATAAACACTCTGCCCTATGGGAAAAGATTGGTCATCTGACCACAGTGGGTTGTACTGTAGCCCTGTATCAACGGGTAGCCGATCCTCTCTGCTAACGCTGTCCCATAGAGGCAAAGGGTCATGCGTACTGGCAGGTTTGGCCTCGATACAATGTATCAATGACCATGAGACAAGCCCTCCCAACGCCAACTCTTCCCATCTAATCTCGAGACAGGCTAACCCTGCCATACGTGCCTCATTTCCCCTTTCAAAATTAGGACCTTCAACTTTCTCTCTCTTTCTCTCTTTCTCTCTTTCTCTCTTTCTCTCTTTCTCTCTCGCAATATCAGGAGCACTTCCGCTGTGAACCAGTTTTATGTCAACTCATTAATCTTGCATGCTGAAATTAACTAAAGTACCCAAATAATGAAATTAACTTATTAAATCAATATATATACTTAAATACGTGCAGATATAATACATATATTCATACATATAGATGCAAATATACACATTCTACCCATAGACATATCTACATATATGTACAACTAGGCATATATAGTATGGTGTACATCCATATACAGTATAACCCCTTTAAACCAAACTTGAAGGGACCCTAGAAATTTGTTTGGATTAACCGATCATTGGTTTAACCGAGCTTTGGCTTTGGCTTTGACTTTGAGTAGGCCTGTATTGCACATGTAATATACAATGTATGTGGACACTTTGATTTTTTTTTGTTATGTATGTACAGTATAACCCCGTTAAACCAAGCTCAGTTAAACCAAACGATCAGTTATTCCAAACCTTTTTTCGGTGGCCAGGCAAGATACTACCATTTATCATATAAAAAAAGTCAGTGGGGTTTCAGATGACCTTACAACCACATGACAGTTTGGTTTAACCATACCGGAGTGGCCTGGGGTCCGACAATTTTGTTTGGATTAACCGACTTTGGTTTAACCAACTTTTTTGTATGATAAATGGTAGTATTTTGCCGGGCCGCCAAAAAAGGTTTGGATTAACCGATCGTTTGGCTTAACCAAGCTTGGTTTAACGGGGTTATACTGTATATATATATATATATATATATATAAATATATATATATATATATGAATACATGTATATATCCATATATACATATATTCGTAGATGCATATATGCATATAGGAATATATCTATATTTATGCATATATATATAATGACTTACTCACATTATCCATCTATATCAACCCATCCCAACGCATCCATTTCCATCTCATGTTCGACCATTTATATAAAAACGAACCCAAAGCTAACTTTCTTGTCTGAATGGTAAGCGATAAAAACATTACTGGCCAGAACACCAGTTAATGCCTTTGGACTATAAATAAATTATTCCGACGAGCGACAAATCTATACAAAAAATAATCAAGCAAAAACAGCAATACAAAGAGGTGGAAGATCGGGGATTGAGGATGGAGGATGGAGGATGGTGGGTGGGGAGGAGGAAGGGGGAGGGGCTATTTGGAACAGGAAGTGAGGGTGAGGGGGGGCTATCTGAAACAGGAAGTGGAAGGTTATCTGAAACAGGGAGTGAGGGTGGGGGGGGGGGGCTATCTGGAACAGGAAGTGAGGCTGGGGGGCTATCTGGAACAGGAAGTGAAGGTAGGGAGTGGGGCAATTTGGAACAGGAAGTGAGGGTGGGGTGGCTCTCTGTAACAGGAAGTGAAGGTGGGGGGGGGGCTATCTGGAACAGGAAGTGAGGATAGAAGGTGCTATCTGGAACAGGAAGTGAAGGTGGAGGGTGCTATCTGGAACAGGAAGTGAGGAGGGGGCTATCAGGAATAGGAAGTGAAGGTGGGGTGGGGCTATCTGGAACAGGAAGTGAGGGTGGAGGGTGCTATCTGGAACAGGAAGTGAAGGTGGGGTGGGGCTATCTGGAACAGGAAGTGAGGGTGGGGTGGCTATCTGGAACAGGAAGTGAAGGTGGGGTGGGGCTATCTGGAACAGGAAGTGAGGATAGAAGGTGCTATCTGGAACAGGAAGTGAGGGTGGGGTGGGGCTATCTGAAATGGGAAGGGAGGGTGGTGGGCGGGGGGGGGGGGATATCTGGAACCGGAAGTGCCAGGAGGAAACACGCCAGCTGCGTCTACTAAGCAGCGCTGGAAGGGAACATGTGCGAACCAATGCATCTAAAAGCATGACTGGATGAGAACGCAGCTGGTGGTGAGGGAAACATCCCTCTTCACTAACTCCCACCACCCGGGCTCCACCCCCAACCCCTCAACAACAAAAACTCCCACCCACCACTCCCATTGGGTGGTTGTCGGAGTTTTACGACCTGGCAACATCTGAAGGCCCGGTCATATACATGTTAGTGGATGTAGTTGAACGTAGTGGATGCTAACGTAGTTGAACGTAGTTGAATGTAGTTGAATGTAGTTGAATGTACCCTCATCCATATGTCTCTGGTACATTCAACTACGTTCAACTACGTTCAACTACATTCAACTACGTTCAACTACACTCAACTACATTCAACTACGTTCAACTACGTTCAACTACATTCAACTACGTTAGCCTCCGCTACATTCAGCTAAGTCCACTAACGCGTATGTGACTGGGGCATAAGGTCATATCAGGACGGACACCGACTTGTGATAGGGCGCACTCTTGGCGACTTTATAATGCTGTCACAAGCGCCATGACCCGATATCCCACTTAGTCACATTATCCTGACACTGAGCTAACCAGTCCTTACTCCATCCTATTATAATGCTGAGTGCCTGGCTAGGAAGTGACAAGCATAAATTTTATAAGTCATTGGTTTGACTCGACCGGGAACCGAACTCCCGATCTGCCACACGTGAGGCCCGCGCTCTGCCGATTTGGCCACCGCGCCCGGTACCCCCCCCCCCCCCCCCCACACGCCCATCCTGTGGTGAGAACGTCGGGAACTGGCGGTGCTAGAAGCACATGGGCGATGTCCTTGGCAAGTGATGGAGATGGGCAAGTGGCCTGGGGGGTAGGGGGGGGGGGAGATCGGGAGTTAAACAGCGGCGCATGCTCGAATCCCACAGAATGAGAAGGCAGACCATTTGATCTAAACCCCGGCGGTCGGTGCGTATGTGTATGTGTATAGAGAGTTTGCTTCATTGGGGTGTTGAGCCTTCTAACATTTAAAGTCATGCCAGGTCGGGCATGGACTTGAGACAATGCGCCCTTTTAGTAACTTTATAGTGCTGCGCCACTGCCATGTACCATGGCCCGATGCCGGTAATGGTGCCTGCCATCACCCTGATCTCCCAATGGGACAACACTATAAAATCGCCATAAGTATGCACCGTCACAAGTAGGCACCCGTCCTGGCATGTGTGTAGGTGATGATAGTATATAAAACCCCAACAAAGTCAGTGAGCTTCATCTGCAGATTCGACCAGACTGGATGGCCGAATAAGTTGAGCGTCCGTCTCCCGTTTTGCTAGATCATGGGATTCGAACCCACAGGTTTGAAACCTGGTCGAGTCAAACCAATTACTTAAAAATGTATAACTTGTCGCTTCCTAGCCAAACGACATATGTTCATTCTCTATGTTCCCTGTAATTACCCGCACAATGACATACGGTCCCTGGGTCCATCCAAGGGGAACGGTAACTAAGCAAAACACAGGTTCATTGTTTGTGTGCCACATCACTAGGTCACATGCAAACGCGGAACAAGGAACATGCCACAAGGGAACAGTCTATGGATACACGGCCTAAAGTCGCCATGAGTGTGTACTATCACAAGTCAGCATCCGTCCTGATATGACCGTAGATGTTGCCAGGACATAAACCTCCAACAACCAACCAAACATGTGCTCCTCCTCCGCTCCAAGTGGCACCTGGTGGTACTTAGCGGTGATGAGACGCCCGTCCTGAACCGGAGATGTTAGAGATTGGACCAGAAAGGTGGGTGTATAATTAAGCACCAAGTCTTCTTGTGACAGACAACCAGGTGACAGGGTAATCACGTGATCAAGGATTCACCCGGTACTCGCAGTACACGGGTAAATGACAACGTAGTCTAAATACGGGTGAAAATAGCTTTAGTATGGAACAGAGAGTAGAATGCCTGCCTCCAGTATCAAATGGATACTTATATAGGCACAGAGTTGGTGAAATGGGAGAGAATGCAAAAAGACAAGATGGCGGCCACAGAACGCCGTCGATTTCACTTTTAGATCTTATTAAACTAGATATTATATTATATTTTTCAACTCAAAGGTAGCGGGCTATCAATAAGACACATGTAAAGAATAATTGTTGCTTCTTAGATTGTGAAATTAGGCTCTCAATTCTTTGACCCGCATTTTCGACAGCTTTTACATAGGGTTGGTTTGCACCCCTACTGCAGCAGTATAGGGTGATTTTTTTTTGTATCTAGGTAATCACGTGATCAAGGAAGGCCTAGGTGTGTGTCTTGTTTGTAATATACCTATTCCACGGAGCATGCGCTCTGAGCTGTTAGCCACAATATCAGTTCTCCCCACCGGCATCAGAAGGTAGGTTGGTGGTGGAAATCATCTCTTATATAACAACTAGTTTAAAGCTGCATGGTCCGATGACAACATCAAATTTTCAAAACCAAAACAAATATCTAAATTTGATTCTACATATCTAACTTAGATCATCGTCATCATGCTGTCGGTCGCGATGCGACAAAGACTGCTTTCATTGCTTGACTGCCGCTCTCCAATTTGTGCGGTTGTACATTTCATGAAAGCTGCCTGCAAAAGTGTTGAAGTGCTGCTGGCTTTTGCAAGTTACCAGCGGCACTCTCTCGGGGAGCAAATAGAGGTTTCACACCAGCAAGAACATGTCAAGACAGGCGCAAAACTATTTGTCCCTGCAGTGGCTGGTCGGGAGATGTTGGGAGTTCCATACATCAACCGCCGTTAGTGCTGCCACAGTGACATGGTTTTCTGTTTAGGGTTTGCTCCCTTAGCCTTCGGTTCTCTCAAGAACCTGTACCACAAGGCAGTGGTTTACACCTCTGCAGGGCAGGGGCGTCAAACTCCCTGAGGTATTGCTATACCTGCAATACCTGCATACCTTAGATACTGGTGCACTTATTCAACATATGTAGCTACATAGAAGGGAATATTGAGGCAATTGAATAGAACCTGTTACTGCAGAAGCCTATGGGGTCAGAGTTTTGACAAGCTTGCCAAAATAAATTATGCATGGTTCGAATTCAAATATCTCAAAAGTTAGCGACTTAAAATAAAAGTTACTTCAAGCTAAAGTAAGGTACATAATAACGATCAACCTGATGTATTTATCTCAGAAAATTTCCAAAACTCAAAACCATCGGACTGTGCAACTTTAAGCCATGCTGCGCATCGGTTAAAGCTAGGCTCCGCATCAATCCCTGGACCGATATTGTGTTAAGGCGGTCACAATGACGGGCTGATCAAAGTGACCCAAGTTAGTAAAAACCATGAAAATTAATATGAAATTCAATTAAATTTTTTTAATTTAAAATTAATATGAAATGTTATGTTAGGCACAAAACAAACATGCTATGAACGACCCCTACATGGCGAAGTATCAGTGGAGTACAATTGTCTGCGTTGGCAGCGCCAATTAACAGAGTGGTGGTGATCAGAACGACCCTTAAAGCACCTGTCACACTTCACCGGATCGAGGAAACGGATTGAAACGGAACAAATTGGATATCCGGCAAAGTCCAGTTTGTGACCATTGCATATCCATTGATATCCGTTGATATGCATTGATATCCGGCCCGATCCATTACAAGTTTTGAGCATGCACAAAACTTGTAATGGATTGCGGCCGACTGATATATGTGGTTATTATCCATTACCATCCGTTCCCCGACCATTCCCCGTCTGTTCCCATCCATCACCCGTCCGTTCCCGTCCATTACCGTCCGTTCCCGTCCATTACATATCCATAGCATGTCCATTGCCGTTTGTCATAGTTCTTTTTGTATTCTGAATTGTTCGTTGATCGTTAGATAGGTTATCAACCATTACCGTCCATTACCATCTGTTACATGTCTGTTACCATCCATAACATAATCGATACATTTCAAGTCCGAATCACACTAGATTAGAATATTTTTGTCCGGGTCTGTCCGTATCCTCAATCCGGTAAAGTGTGACAAAGCCTTAAAACTTAACCACCGTTCGGTATTATATATATAAGTCTTTTCTACAGAGCATGTTGCATAGTGAGAAGCTGCCGACAATATTAGTTCTTTTCATTGGTCAATGAGGATTGTTAATTGCTGATAGGCTAACACCATGTTTTCAGGTTTGTGGTATTATTTTGTCAGGGTTTTTAAATCACATGTATATCCCCTCAGTGAAATGATCTAGTCTTTGAAATTATATTGAAGCCTAGTTTAGATTTGGACGACAAACTTCAAGGCATTACTGCAATCGCAATTTACTTCCTGACTATGACTACCATATTTGAGCTGAAGCTGGCATCATTCTGATAATCAAAACATTTTTTTTTTTTTAATTTAATTTTTTTTTTTATAGCAGAAACTGCCACGTCGACTACTCAATATGGAATTGAGTCTTCAACTGGACCGCACAATAGATTTTAACCCCCAGTGTCCATTTTTTATACACAAATTGGGTCTGAAGGAAGGACAGGAAGGACACCACGCTGGCACATGCGCACGGGCACAGTTTATATATATATATATATATATATATATATATATATATATACAGTAAAATCTCTCTAACTGACCACCTCCATAGATCGACCACTCCCCTATATCGAGCGCTTTATTTGGGTCCCAAATCATTGTAACGATATAAAAAAAGAATCACTAAACTGACCACCTCCCTAAATGGACCATTTAAAGTCAGTGCCATGGTGGATCCATTTAGAGAGGTTTTTACTATATATATGTGGTGTTCTCTGTGGCGGAGTGGTTAGAGTGTCTGACTTCTTTCTAGGTCTGACTCCTAATCTGAAGGTCGGTGGTTCGATTCCCCATGCCCCCATCTCTGCCAATTTGGATTTCCACCGCTGTGTATAACTTACAGCGTCATCAAATGCCAGTTGCTCTCATACCATGTCTATGTGGTGTGGGAGGTTAAAAATCCCTTCGGTCGGTAAAAGTGTAGGCTCGGGCTTTCTGTCGATAAACTGTCTATTGGTCAAAACAAGCCTATTCAGGCTTATCCATGATAGGCAGTATAAATCTTCAACAACAACAACAACAAAAACCTGTGCCCGTGCGCATGTGCCAGCGTGGTGTCCTTCCTGTCCTTCCTTCAGACCCAATTTGTGTATAAAATAATGGACACTGGGGGTTAACAGCTGTGGCCTTGGCTACATGTGTCACTTTAACCTGCGGCAATAAAGAACTTGCTAAGTGTCCTGCTCCTCCAGGGTCTTCACACGGCACCTATGCTGCACACACAGATAAAGCACCCACGATGAGCCCCATGTGTAGATGTTCAACGGAAATAACCAACCATGTCTACGCGCCTGGTGAACCCACGAGACGTCGCGTGTATAACTCATGTATTTACAGAAAACTTCTTTTTTTGCCTCTTTTTTTTTAATTGAGGGCAAAAGAAAGCTAATACATGGAATTGTAGAGCATCAAGGTCACCTATGCAACCTTGATGCTACCTTCTATTCCTTATATAGGCCCCACAATCCAGCCCAGATGGTGCTTAGAATTATTTACATATCAAAATTAGTGATTTGTGAATTTTATGGAAGATGAGATGGGTGATATGAGGCAAGAGAGAAAACAAGCAAAATAAAAAAATAAAAAACACACACAAGAACACCTGAACCACAACAGATTATAATATTACTGGATGCCCGGCCGTCATGAACACCAGATAATACTACAAAACTCTTCCCCTTCATATCACTCACTGATGCATCCCTTAAACAACCCTTAAACAACCCTTAAACAAACTCCTTAGGAATAAAGGGAAGACAAGTCACACAGATTACAGTGAAGAAGTTGTGCTTTAATGGCATCAACTCCTGTCTACCTACTAGTGACCTATCACCCTCACTCCTCACCTACTGTCCACACAGAATCTCATTACTTCTTTAGCCTGTATAAGAATCAGTGCCTACAGCCCATTGAACTGGAGTCCCTTGGGTGTTGCACTCAACTCAATTTAGATATATGAATTTTGCTAGCATCAGACAGAGTGTCTGGGGTCCTGCTCTAGAGTAGTTGTGTCTCACTCAAGAGCCAGGAGTAGAGTGATCTCTCTTCAGTGTGTCTGAAGCAGGGTCTTGAATAATTAATGAATCTCCAAATGAGGCTAGTGTGGTCAGAGGGCCAAGAGGGCATAGGTGACTGGGCAGTCCCACAGTCAGCCAATCAGGCACCCCCACAGCCGGGGTGGGCGCCACCCCCCAGTGGTGGTGGCTGTCACTCAACCCAGCTGCAGGTGGTTCTCTGGGTGCATATGCAGATTAGGCTGGTGGGCCCGCCCCGTGGTCATGGGTGGACAGGTAGCTGCAGACGGTTACAATAGATCTCTGTTAAAATATCATTTTCTCCAATTGCACTCTTTATGGATGAATAGAGAAACATGTCAATAATCATGTACTGTCTCTTATATAGGAACATCTCTTCCTTAATTTCAGGCATCATGTATGAAGATATATTTCACCTAGCTTATATCATGTCACAATGGGAGTGGGACATTATTGCTTTTAGTTTGCATAACCTTGTCCCCACTCCGTCGTCCAAGAATAATAATGCTCTCTGCCAATATATAATTCCGAACCGAAAATCCGTATATTTTTACAAGATGTACAAATAGCATTTTGATGTTCTAAGAAATTATATTGTACATGACCAGACTGGATGGCCGAATGAGTTGCGCATCCGCCTCCGGTTTTGGTAGATCGTGGGATTCGAAGCTATGGGTTCGAACGCTGGTCGAATCAAACCAATGACTTACAAAATTGATACTTGTTGATTCCTAGTCTGGCTATGGATTATTAGGATAGGGCAAGGACTGGTTGAGTCAGTGTAAGGATAATGTGACTGAGTGGGATATCAGGTCCTGGTCCTGGTGGCCTGGTCTCCCAATGGGGCAGCACTATAGGGTCGCCATGAATGCGCACTGTCACAAGTCGGTACCCGTCCTAATATGATCTTAGATGTTGCCCGGATGTGAAACTCCAACAACTCAAACCATCTTATTTTGTACTTCAGAATCAAATATATATAGATATATATATATATATATACATAACTATATATACATAATAGATATTATATATAATATATATTATGTATATATAGTTATATATATATATATATATATATATATTTAAAATCCGTCCGGCTGAGCGGGAGCGGCAGTGGTAGTGACCAGGCGCAGCTGGTATCATGCAGTCATGAGCCACTCACAGGTGGCAGTGCAGTGGTGGATGCAGGAACTAAGCTAGGCATAGCAGGTTGGGTAGTAGTAACTCAATGAATAGGAGTGGGTACTAGCTAAGTCACATGACATTCAGGTGTAGAGTAAATAGAGGGGGAGAACTGCTCGGTGGTAGTGTCCTTGTTTATATTCCCATAATAGATTATAGAGCATATATATGGAGGGTTCAGGCCCCAAAACCAACAAATGCCATCCAGATGGAAATGGAATCATGACTCCCACGTTTGAGCTGAAACTGCCATCATTCCACTAATCAAATCCTTTTTTTTCCCACAGAAGCTGCGACATTCCATAGATAATGCTCTACTCAATATTAAATTGATCAACTTCAACTCTAAAGCACAACAGTTCATTCCATCTGATAGAAAGCAACCACAATGGATTTGTCGGTTTTGGTGCCTGGACCCTTCATATATAACTTCGCGTTTGAAGAGATTATTTTACGGTGTAGTCCTGTAAGTGTTATTTTTCTTATGCTTGATTTTCATGAAGATGCCTGTTAATTACTTAGTAGGACATATCCATCATCTATCCCACCAATAGGTGGCTAGATAGCGGAAATTGGCGGGCTCGGCGTCCCACTAGGGGGCTTGGGGGGGGGGGGGGGGGGGGGGGGCTGGACTAGTAGCAGATTACATAATGGGTCTTACATCAGGATTGGGTGTGTGGAATTTCGTTTTGCTAACAAATCGATATCGTCTAAAAAGAATAATTTTTTTCAAAATCACTAACATTTCCTAAGTTTAATTTAAACAAACGATGGTTCCTAATAGCAATAAGTGCATTGCATATGGTTTAGACGGCGGGAAAGCTATTTGTGTTAGAATCTATAATAATTGGTAAGAATGCTTGGCATATAAATACTGTCATATGGCTGGGGAGAATTTGTTGAAAGGTTCTCGTTTATATTAATTTATAGGAGAGTGCAATAAAGAGGGTTAGAATGTGTGATGGGCGGGGGGATTGAATTGCACTTCAGGGATAGTAGGAACGCAGAGTACCAATTGAATGTTACCATAGTAACGGGGATCTGTTCTCATCAGAAATAAACGCATTAATCATAGTCACTACAATAGTTACTGTAAATAGTTTAATGCAAGGAGCCATTTTCTTAGATAGTACTTTAGATAGTATTTTATGTGTGCAACTATATACATAGTAGCAGATGAATGTTATATAGTATAAGAATTATACGAGTATAATAACCCAGAATTCCATACTCGCTCCTCACACCCACCCACCTAAAGTACTATCTAAGAAAATGGCTCCTTGCATTAAACTATTTAAAGTAACTATTGTAGTGACTATGATTAATGCGTTTATTTCTGATGAGAGTAGATCCCCGTTACTATGGTAACATTCAATTGGTATGCTGCGTTCCTACTATCCCTGAAGTGCAATTCAATCCCCCCGCCCATCATACATTCTAACCATCGTTATTGCACTCTCCTAAGGTGGTGGAGCCTTGGGCTAGTCATCTACTGCTCCAACCTACTCAACCTCAGCTCCGACGGTGGCGCAACTGCTTGCGTCGCTCATTATCCTGATATAGTTGCAGAGCAAATAGAAGCACATAGACCAACTATCCAAGAATATATATATATATATATATATACACAGTAGCAAATGTAGGCTATGCCACGCTAAAAGATCTATTATTAGTGAAAAGAAAGCAATATTTATAGGGTGAATGCAAATATAACAACAAAAAAGGCGTTTTGGTATATACACTTGTATTGTATTCATGAATTCTGGTGGGCATATCAAGTGCTATCATGAATTAACACGAGTAAATACCTAATTTATCTGATTGGCTCATTTGATTAGGTTAACACTTAAATTACCATAAAATGTTTGCACGACAGTAAAACGATTCTTCTAATAATTAAGCACAATAATATTCCAATGTTTAAAAGGTATGCCACTGGACCATAATCTATGATGTATTGTGTCTTGAATAATGTATATATTGGTAGCATTTAATGAAAACATGGTCTTAAATCAGCTTTATCAAAAAGATCAGGGGACCACGATATCATCAATCAATCAATCAATAGGATATGGCTATAACGGGTCTTTGACCTGTTAGCCGCTCTTAGTTAATAGAAATCGAGACAGTTCTTCAGATGTGGTGGATTGTAGTAACTGTCACTGACTCCAAGATGTACGCAATGCTTGACCAGTATGCATCCAGTCATGACTTGATACAGTTCACCATCTCTGCTGCTACCATACATTGGTGCAGAGTGTGGCATCATAAGGGTAGCCTTATTTTCGCATTTTATTTCTGATAATAATGTAGGGGCAAATAATACCCTATGTTGCCAATGCACTACCCATACATTGTTAGGTATTCACATTCGGGGTAGGTTTTTTTTTAAATACAATTAAATGCGCAAAAGTTGTATCCTAATGCACCTTTCAGCCAACCAATCAGATAAGCGAAATACGGCTTTCAATTAAAATGACCCATAATTACCCGCTCGAACATTGGCTGTGAATATATTAGTAAACCCGAGCCTTTGAAGGCTACAGCACCGGGTGCAATCACTAGCCGACACGCCTATGTTATCTGTCTCATGGTTGGCTGGCGGCGGCCAATCAAATGTCTCCTTATAGAGGATAGGCAGTGGTGACCGGGGAGACCCCCTAGCGGGCAGGCGAGGAGTTAGTGTTTGCGCTGTTCCGAGATGCCTCGAGACCCTCAGCTAAACATTGCAGGCTCCTCCTACTCACTACTCACTACCCAAGTACTGTCATCAGTTTGTGGTCTGGACCATGCAGTGCGTATTCACTCATTGCTCAGTGTCATTTACAATATGTGTATATATCCATCCATCACATATGTGACATGGACCAGACGGGATGGCCGAATGAGTTGAGCATCCGTCTCCTGTTTTGGTCATCATCATCATCATCATCATGCTGTCAGTCGCGATGCGACAAAGACTGCTTTCATTACTTGACTGCCGCTCTCCATTTAGCTCTCTGCCGTGAGAGTGACGTCCATGAGTTGGTCTTAATGTCTCTCAGCTTCAGGTTTCTCTTGATGGTATCCTTGAACCGGAGATGAGGGCGCCCTCTTTTTCTGTAACCAGAAGAAGGTTGAGAATAGAGGATCTGCTTTGGTAGCCTATCTGATGACATCCTCATGAGGTGTCCACTCCACCGGAGATTCTTTTAGATCAGAAGATCTTCCATAGAGGGCAGCCCCAAACCAATGTCTTAATATGTTATACTTGTCGCTACCTAGCCTGGCGCCTGGGTTCGAATCCAACATCTACCAAAACGGGAATATGTGAATGAATGCAGCATAATATGGCTGGAATGCCAGTGCCCCAGTGCTGGGGGGAAACAACCTTTATTCGCTGAATAAAAAATTATCAAAAAATAAAAGTTTGTTGTTTTCATAATGACAATTTTGGGCGTGATAATGTAACATACCACCAGCAAAACACTACAACGGAAGCCTCTTATATTGGAGAATTTGCATCTTTTTGTGTCGTCCATTATTTATGTATAGCCTACATGGGCACATAGATCTTCATCGGGTCCCCTTACCGCAGCGATCGGGCGCGGTGGCCTAATCGGTAGAGCGCAGGCCTCGCGTGTGGGAGATTGGGAGTTTGGTTCTCAGTCGAGTCAAACCAATGACTTATAAAAATGTTTACTTGTCGTTTCCTAGCCTAGTCCTCGGCATTAATAGGATTGGGTAAGGACTGGTTAGCTCAGTGTCAGGATAATATGACTCAGTGGGATACCAGGTCATGGTGCCAGCAGCCTGATTTCCCAGTGGGGCAGCACTATAGAGTCACCATGAGTGTGCATTGTCGCAAATCAGTGCAGACCAGACGGGATAGCCAAATGAGTTAGAGCGTCCGTCTACCGTGTGGGTAGACCGTGGGATCATGGGTTCAAACAATGGTCGAGTCAAACCAATGACTTAAAAATTGATACTTGTTGCTTCCAAGCCAGGTGCTCGGCATTATTAGGATAGGGCAAGGACTGGTTGGCTCAGTGTCAGGATAATGTGACTGAGTGGGATATCAGGTCATGGTGCTGGCGGTCTGGTCACCCAGTGGGGCAACACTACAAAGTAGCCATGAGTGTGCACTGCCACAAGTCGGTACCCGTCCTGATATGACCTTAGGTGTTGCTAGGAGATAAAACAATAACAAACAAACAAGCAAATCGGTGCCCATCCTGATATGACCTTAGATGTTGCCAGGACAGAAAACTCCAACAACCAACCAACCCTTAGAGTGCCGCATTATTCATTTTGCATCACATCCATGACGCTCATCGACATCTATCTCCATCTTCCTCCACCCTAATCTGTCCTTCTCTCAATCCTCTCGTTTACAGTCCCTCCCCACACATGCCCACACGTGCACCTATCAATGCACAATACACAATACAGCCCATTCACCAAACATGTACCAGTGTAGGAAACATTCCCCCAAAACCACTTGATGTGGCATACACCTGTATGTCTAGGTCATTGTCTAATGACTCCGGGGAAACTCATTTGAAAACTGGTTTGTTGTTGAGATTTGTTAATCCTATTTGTTGTGATTATTTTGAATAAAAAAACAAAGCGAAAGTCTAATAGATTTATCGTACATGTTATACCCCTATGTAGAATCTAATGCTCGGAGCTGTGGCTGTGTACGTAGGCTATGAGGAAAACAATACAGACAAAGAGAAAGAAAGAGAGTAAAGTGTAAGAGAAGAGAAGAGAGTCCAGCCCTCTGGTTTATTGCTTATATAGTTACATGGGTTCATTGTAGAGTATCACTCCACCTCCTTCCCCCAATAGGAATCGAGCATTCTTGGCCCTACCTATCCAGCATTCCTGGTATCCATGGATACCAGTGGTCTTCCCACCATCAGTAGCTGTATGGTCCCATGGCCACCACCAACCTTGACCTTTTGAGTGTGGTGACCCCTACACCAGCAGAAGGGCTAGGCCCTGAGTGCAATCACACCCAGACCTGCCAGCACCACTATGTCTATTTACATCCCACTCAGGCACCACCAACCCATAGATATAATATACATGCACCTGGTCACGTATACCGATCAGTAATAGAACATTTGCATTCCCCCTCACTGAGTATCGGAATATTTTACACCCACACAGAGAACAAACAAGGAAGTACTAAGGAGAGAGTCTACTCTATCGTGTTCCTAATGACCTACCTTTATTTTTATTCAAGAGTCAATTTTTAATAGAAATAGGCCGAGAGCAGGGCGAGCCTAGCAGACACTGGAGGAACCAATGAGTTTGGCTGCTTACACACAGACCCACGGTTCTCCAGGCCACTCTACATACACTTCCTTCAGCCTTACGCTTGTCACCAATAGTAGCCGAAGCATCACATTCATAATAATATTCACATATCTTGATATACCACACATAATACGAGGAAATATGGGTCCTTGCCATTGAAACACATTCATTGCATATCACAATCTCATACTATACATAGATAGCTCTCGCATTCAGTAGAATGCGTAGGACTCCTTAAATACACCAACACTACAGCTGGCCAGCATTGAAAACAAGCCTGGGTACCCAGGCTTACATGCTATGGACAGAATAAATACAGCCTCAATAAAAAAAAAAAATTAAATTAAAAAAAAATACAAGCCGTCGTCGCACTCACATCCTCTTCACACCCACACACTATGCCCACCTACATACCTTTCACACCCACCCACCCTCCAGCCCCAGGCATCCCTTCACACACGGCATGGGTCCGGCTGCTGTTTACCACTCATTGTCCCCTGCTGTGTCCGTCCCAGGGGAGCATATTGATTGCCTGCCTCCACTCCAGGCCACTCCGAGGACCCATCTACCTCCTCCCGTAGGCGGTCCGATCCGCTTTGCTAAGCAGACTTCCCAGTGCGTTGTGTTAAAGATTAACAGGTGTGATGCGTGATGTGTGAATATACTGTAATTCCTCCCCACCCACACACCCACCCTCCCTCCCGAACCAACCCCACCTTATCAATAGAGTACGTGAACGTGAACATACACATCACCATGCCTGGATATATTGACAGTCTGTTTCGGGGATATGCTTACATTATATATCCTGTTCCATGGTGTGTGGGGTTTTTAATACATTTTTATTAAATAGTTTATTCACCTAGGAAATAAGTCCATTAGTACGAATGGGTCTTCCACTGTCACCTGTATCAGTGTGTAGTACATTTCTTTTAAATACATGTGATGTAAAAGTAATTTTATGTACATATTATGAAAATGAAACTGGTATTACTATTATATATATTGGAATCAAGGCATCTTACTGGGTTGCTAGGGTCAGGTTGTGTTCTCTGTTGCAGAGTGGTTAGAGTGTCTGACTTTTTTCTAGGTCGTACTCCTAATCTGAAGGACAGTGGTTTGATTCCCCGTGCCCCCACCTGCCAATTTGGATTTCCGCCTCTGTGTTTAACTTACAGCGTCATCAAAGGCCAGTTGCTATCATACCATGTCTATGTGGTGCAGGAGGTTAAAAATCCCTTGGGTTAGTAAAAGTGTAGGCTCAGGCTTTCTATCGACAAACTGTCTAATGGTGAAAACAAGTCTATTTAGACTTATCCATGATAGTCAGTATAAATCTTCAAGAAAAAAAAAGGGGAAAAAAAGGTAGCTTGAGCACCATGAGGACACATTGCCACTGCGGGCAGGTAGGGCTAGTGGGAAGGTTTATAGCTTGGTTGGTTGGTTGTTGGAGTTTTACGTCCTGGCAACATCTGAGGTCATATCCGGACGGGAGAGGTTTATAAGCGGGGCCCCTTGTTGCCATCGAATTTTTGTTTTAACTTTTTTTTTAAAGTGTGTTGCATTATTTATCAGCCAGAGCATTGCTCGGTCCATATTAATGTGTATGTGTGTTGGTTTGTGATATGACAATATGTAGCACAATCCAGTTCAATTATAATGAAACAGATCGAGTCAGCTCACGCTGAAAGTGAGTCGAGTAACAGCTGGCTTATGGTGTAGAGGAGGTGGGGGGGGGGGGGGGGGGGGGGGGGGGGGGGGGGGGGGGGGGGGTGCCCGCTCCACAGTGAATAACATGGAGGTTAAAGTGGTCAGAGAGAAACATGAAGGGGCTGTCGTTATTTATGTGATGCATAACGCATTATACGAGTATAAATGCAAGGGTAACATGTACACCCTATATTTCCTCTGTGCGCATTGGTGGAGGTTCTTTCGAGTAGATTGTATCAAATGATGGTATCAAAATGTTGAGCGTCTCCTTGAAACTGTTCTTGATGGGTTTTTTAATCGGGTGACCAACTTTTTATATGAACCCTGTTTGGAACACATTTGAAGGCTTTGTTTGTTTGTCTCCCACACCAAAAAGTTTGACGCTTCTCGACGTAAAAAGATGATATTAAGCATTGGCCGCGCGCTTGCGAGATGTGTCGTAATGTGACAGGGCCTTTACATCTCTCGAGACACACGCGTGTGAATATCGTCTTTGATGCTAGTATGGTGTAAAACCGCCGACAATCAATCGATCAATCAATATTATCAATCGATCAATCAATTATATTCGGTTGTTGTTATTTATATGATATTCAGCCCAAGTTATATTCAGGCATCATTAAGGCATTGGCCGACAACTCAGCAACTAGTATTTGGTACTTGGGAAAATGTAGAGGTATGCAATGAACATTCACCCCCGAAGCCAATATGGAGTGACAACTGACAATAGGGAGAGGGGGCAGCACTATAAAATCATTCACAATGATTTTATAGTGCTACCCCACTGAGGTACAGTGTCATTAGCAGAAGGGCACGCTAACCCGCTCAGTGTTTTTTGTTTTGCATTTCTTTGTTAATGAATTTATTTACTCTGCTCACAGTCGTGAATGAGCATGGGCGCTCATTCGGACTCATTGCTGGGCATAGTGGGGAGGTGAGACTGCCAGCGCCCCCCCCCCCCTCCCCCACCGATGGGGGAAGGGGGCGGGGGGAAGGCTCCCCACGCCTTCCCTCAGACACTCACGACCAATCAAATCACACACAACTCAGCCAATCAGATCAGACCAACTACCGGAGCCCCGCTCTCCACAACACAAGGGAGACTGTGTGCACCAACGCCTCTGACTGATCACTACTGCATCCCCTTTTTAACCCACCCACCCACACCTGCACTTTAATTAGCACAGCCAATCAAAAAACAAACTCAAAAAACAAAAATAAACACCCAAAAAACAATGAAATACCTAATCACATGTTACTGTAGTTATTATACTCATGTTCACCTTATTAACTTGTAATTGTTTATATTCTCTTATCTATTATCTTGTCCATATGTCGCATCTCTCATCTCATGCTCTTATGTTATCACCCTGCATGACCGTATGTCGGCCACGGCCCTTCGTCGATCTAGCGTGTACATTTCCATTAGAGGCCGGGGACCCCGCCCGAATAAAAGCCATGTTTTCCCATCCAGTCTCATCGTCTTCTATGCCCATGAGCAATGACGGATAAGTGTGTTAACACTTGTTTTCACTGCTGGGCTGCACTAGGCCATGGCCCTGTCACACTACGACGTAACGCGCACGCGTAGGGACAAATCTTGTCAATATTGTTTTCGTAATATTATATTAATATTATTATCCAAGCCAAGCCAGTCAAGACATTGTCCTATTCTTGTATTGTCGAGCATAAACCAAGGTAGTAAACTCTGTAAGTCTTAGTATGATCGGCCATGTATTGAAATGCAGCTTAGATTATTAATGAATACAAATATGTCTCTTCTTATAGACTACACGCAATGCAATTCAATCGCTCATAGTTATATAAATTCTACACTTTTTTGGGGTTACATTAGTTGTTTATGGCCCTGTCACACTACGACGTAACGCGCCCGCATAGGGACAATGAGAAAATAAATTTAACACATCAAACTACTCGGCGTAATATGCAAATATGGGCCGAAGTTGGACGTCAATGCTGCATAGTTGACGTGAGCGTAACATTGGTAAAGCGTAGTGATAACATGGTTCAACGAGAGAGGACAAAGGAATTATGCTCATGGGACGGTATACACATTATTCGATCGCCAGAACTATGTGTCATACGTTACATACGTCATGACACGGTGGAGAAACGCTAAACTTACATTAGGCATATGTTATCCATACGTTGTCATTACACGGACTGTACATTCCCACTGCCTTTGAAGTAGGTCAACGTAGGTCAACGTAGTGCAACATAGTGCAACATAGTGCAATGTAGTGAGCAGCATTTGACTAATGTACGTCTAACATACATTGACGTATGGCTAACGCATACATAATGTACGGCGAACGTAAAATCCTCACGTTGTCCAATGTTGTCATATGTTGAAAGTTTTGGACATGTCCAAAACCTTGACGCACGCTGACATAACTCGATGTATATTGACGTAATTTGACGTCTGCCTAACATAAGCATGACGTGACCCACCGTACCTCAACGTAATGACGAAACGTTACCTACATCGGCATACGTTGGCTCGTTATGTCGTAGTGTGACAGGGGTATTAAGCAGGAGAAATTTCAATCATGGACGATTGGTCTTCCTGATTCCACTGCTCCTTGCCCTATCCTAATAATGCCGAGCGCCTGGTTAGGAAGCGACAAGTATCAATTTTCAAGTCATAGGTTTGACTTGACCATTATTCGAACGCATGATCCCACGATCTACCGACACAGGACGACGGACGCTTTAACTCATTCGGCCAACACGTCTGGTTTTATTAGGCCTATGTTTTCAGATCCAAGTATCCATGAAACTGTTACAATCCATTACAAAAGTATATTTTAACCAAAAGCCTGTGAATTCCATTGGACGACCCCCCTCCCCTCCCCCAAGACAAATTGAACTCAATAAAAGATCAATTGTTCCCACTGCCAAAACACCGATGACAATCCCCATTAATTGCAACCATCCAAAGCTACCATTAACCCATTATCCAGGATCTGGGGCTCTTCACAGCATTAAGATAAACACAGGAGAAGCACCTAGATTAAAACGCACTGAATGGGGTTGGAGGTGGTGGGGGAGTGAGTGGGGGTGTGGAGATGTGGTGCAGTGTCTGTGTGTGTGTGGAGGGAGTTGTGGAGGTATGGTGGAGTGTGTGTGTGTGGAGGGGGTTGTGGGGTTGGGGGTAGTAGTGGATGTGCAGGCCTGCACCTAGATAAAGCATTCACCTGGTACTCGCAGTCGCAGTACACGGGTGAATACCAACCCTATATAAAAACGGTCGAAAAAGCGGGTTAATGAATTGAGAGCCTAATTTCACAATCTAAGAAGCAACAATTATTCTTTACATATGTCTTATTGATAGCCTTTGAGTTTAAAAATATAATATAATATCTAGCTTAATAAGATTTTAAAGTGAAATCGACCGTGTTCTGCGGCCGCCATCTTGTCTTTTTGCATTCTCTCCCATTTCACCAACCCTGTGCCTATATGGGTAGCCATTTGATACTGGAGCCACAGTTTCTACTTCATGTTCCATACTTAACCTATTTTCGCCCGTATTTACAGTACGTTGTCCTTCACCCGTGTACTACAAGTACCGGGTGAATCTTTTATCTAGCCTGCACCATGAAAAGAACATGGCCACTATCATTGTCAAAAACAGTAGGCCTAATTAGGCCAAACCCAGGCACAGGGACATGGTGCGGATTCATAGCATGTGAGGTCTATGGGGCTGTGCATGTAAATGAAGGGGGGCAAGGCGGAGGTTTGTGCAGCTGTATCTATCTATGTTGTTTTGGGTAAGAACGCACTCTGCAGTGAGTCAGGCTGGAATGTGCAAAGTGGGATGAGGTGAACTGAGAAATGTGATTGCATTTAGTGAATGCTTCCATTGCGTGCTTTCTGTGCGAAAATTATTGTCGCTATGTATACAGTAAAATCTCTCTAACCGACCACCTCCACAGATCGACCACTCTGTTATATCGATTGCTTTATTTGGGTCCCAAATGATCGCCCATACAATACATTTGTAAAAAAAAAAGAAAAATCTGAACCGACCACTTCCCTAAATGGACCATTTAAAGTCGGTCCCATGGTCGGTCGATTTAGAGAGGTGTTCCTGTATGTTGGTATAGTAATAGCGCAGGTGGGGTCAGCGTGTGGGGGGAGGGTGGGGGGGGGCGGGGGTTGTCAAAGGGTTTACATTGAGGATGAGGCCATCGGTGGTTTAATAAATCAAACACACCCTATGCTTTGTTTCGCCTAATCACAGAGTAGCATCCTAGCCAGGCCTGTATTAATTAGCCAAACCCTGTCCGAGGCCAGTTTAATTAAGTGATAATAGGTGCAGGCGAGAGTGTGTCTGTGTGTGTGTGATAGCCGAGATGCTTGGGTGTGGGTGTGTGTGTGTTGGATGGTGTGTAGGGGGGAGGTGAGTTGTGTGCGCAATATGGCGCATGTGGCAATGGAGACACAATGGTGCTGTAATGGGACAGGAGGTAGACAACATGTCACGTGATGCTTAATTACCTGCTATACAAGCAGCACACAGCCGTATAATGTGGGCAGAATGTCGACTGGAGTAATCAATCACGCAAGTTGGACAGAGAGCTAGGGAATTAATATTCACCTGGCCGGTGTTGTTGGTGTGAGAGAGCAGTGGAAGGATGAACTATATATTAGGAACAATGGTGCATGCAAGAGAGTAGCTTGAAGGGACTTTAGGCCAGAACACAGAGGAGTAATTAATGTTCATTCACTCAGCATGTTGGTGTGAGAGAGCAGTGGAAGGATGAACTATATATCAGGAACAAGGGTTCATGAAATAAAGCAGTTTAACGGAGTATGTGAAGGGAATACGGAAGAGTAATTAATATTCACCCACTCAGTGTGTTGGTGTGAGAGAGCAGTGCAGGGATGAGCTCTATATCAGGAACAAAGGTTCATGCATTAAAGTAGCTTAAGGGATTATGTGCCAGGAACACAGAGGAGTAATTAATATTCATACACTCAGTGTGTTGGTGTGAGAGAGCAGTGCAGGGATGAGCTATATATCAGGAACAAGGGTTCATGCAAGAGAGTAGCTTGAAGGGAATATAGGCCAGGAACACAGAGGAGTAATTTATGTTCATCCACTCAATGTGTTGGTGTGTGAGAGCAGTGGATGGATGCATTATATATCAGGAACAAGGTTCCATTCAAGAGAGCAGTTGAAGTGAGTATAGACCAGGAACACAGGAGAAGGGTCCACAGCGACGAAAGCAGCAAAAACGGCTGACCATTGGGTCATATTGAGCATACCCTTGCAGGATCAGTTTCCCTTCTTTAAGTCCTGATATTGTGTGATTTAAACAGAAGTCGATGTTGATAAATTTAAAATATACTTCAAGCACTTTAATCTGTGCAATAGATACATATATATGTGTAAATATGTCTGAACAAGAAGCTACTAAAATAATAATGTGATCTTTCCATAATTTTAGCCAATCAGAGCTGTTCTTTTCAATTGCAAATGGCCGCCCCTTGGGGGCCGCCATTTGCAATATGTTATACGACCATCGTTTCGGTGGAATAAAGTAATAATAAAGTAATAATATTGCATTTGTGCACTATGTTTATGCCAAATTGTTCTTTATTTCTTTTCATTTTGAGTAAAAATTCTATGGCAGCGAGCATTTGTTTTGATATTTT
Organism: Branchipolynoe longqiensis; assembly: GCA_030323885.1. Classification (NCBI taxonomy): domain Eukaryota; kingdom Metazoa; phylum Annelida; class Polychaeta; order Phyllodocida; family Polynoidae; genus Branchipolynoe; species Branchipolynoe longqiensis. The sequence goes on from CM059189.1 coordinate 33,310,522, forward strand.
ATTAACCAATCACTGACCCTGAATACCTTTGTAGTGGAAACAAGTTCAAACGAGTTCAACCGTGGCTGGTTGGGTCACAGCCGTGGCTGGTTGGGTCACAGCCATGGCTGGTTGGGTCGCTCCGTAGAGCGCTGAATATGCTTATGGAACACAGAGAAGTAATTCCTGTTCATGCACTCAGTGTGTTGGTGGGAGAGAGCAGTGGAAGGATACACTATAGGTTAGAAATACATGTTGGCTTAAGAGAGCAGTTGAAGGGACTATAGACCAGGGATACAGAGGAGTCATTAATATTCCATAAGCATATTCAGTGCTTTACGGAGCGACCCAACCAGCCACAGTGTGACCCAACCAGCCACGGTTGAACTCGTTTCAGCCCGTTTAAACTTGTTTCCGGTACAAAGGCTAGGGGACCAGGCAGGAAACTGAGCGATAATACGGAGCGACATTGGTTAATAATATATCAAAACAAATGCCCGCTGCCAAAGAATTTGCTAATACGCATAGTGCAAAACTGAAATTTTATTCAAAATTAAAAGAAATAAAGAACAATTTGTCATAAAGACCAATGCACAAATGCAATATTAATAGTTTATCCCGCAGAAATGATGGTCGTCACCCGAGTGGCTAGAATTTCAAATCGAACACCAGGAGTGGAGTAACAAAATACACGCGCAATCATAAAATACTTTGCTGTAGTTATATCGGGGGGGAAATAAATGGATTAAAGTATTTGAAGTATATTTGAAATTTATCTACATCAATTTCTGTTTAAATCACACAATATCACTACTTACTGAATGGGAAACTCATCCTGCAAGGGTATGCTCAATATGACCCAGTGGTCAGCCGTTTTTCATCCTTTCGTCGCTGTGGACCATTCTCTAATATTCACCCATACAGTGCCTTGGTGTGAGAGAGCAGTGGAAGGAAGCACTATATACTACAAGCAAATGGTAAGAGAGCAGTTTGAAGGGACTATTGGCCAGGAACAAGGGGCTGTAATTGATCATCACCAGTCCAGATTGTTGGAGTGAGAGAACAGTTGAATAATGTACTATAGGTGAGGACAAAGTGTTCATGTAATAAAATAGTTGAACGCACTATCGACCAGAAACAAGGAGGCGCAATTAATATTCATGCACTCAGTGTGTTCGTGTGAGAGAGCAGCTGAATGATGTATTTATAGGCCAGGAACAAATGTTCATGGAAAGGAGCAGTTAAAGAAGTGGCTAGAGGCCACGAACACGCGGGTTCCAACACGGTGACGAGTGTGAAGCGATCCTCGAATGTTATTCTATGCTTATTGTGCAACATAAGCCGTGTTTACACGGGAAATTGTGAAGCGAATTAGACAAAGCGATTCATATGAAGCGAAGTAGCGGCGCGTTTACACGAAGCGAGTTTGAAAGTGTTTTGGCGCCGGCAACAAGCAGCCTTAGTTCTGCCTGTAGCCGGCGAGCACTGCTATTTGTTTACTTTACACTCGGCGATTCGACGCCTATGCAGCTGCTACGTTAATATCGCTTTTAATTTAGGGTTAATTTAATTAAATTTCATTATTTGAGTATGTAATTCTGTTAAATATGATCACATTCAATAGATTTCGGCCTAATCGGGCCCTAACACTGCCAGGTACAAGCGATTAGTTACTGCTCCCCCTGTTTCCGGCACGCACTACTATTTTATAGTACCGCCGCCCGGGAACCAGCTGAAATCGCTTCATATAAACCACCTAGCAAAGTGGATTACAAAAAGTGAATCATATGAAGCGAATCAGCCCTAATCCGCCTCAGAGTCGCGTTTACACGGCGAATGTGAGGCGAACTAGGCAAGGCGATTTATATGAAGCGAATTAACTTCCCCGTGTAAACACGGCTTTAGTGAAACAGCAAAATACAATTCTGGTATTACTTACTTTATTATAATGTAAAAGCCATCGCTTCCTTCCTACACAAACCAGGTACATGGAGAGGATGGAATCATTGTTCGTTGATCGAATTCGCCTTGTGATACAAAGATGCCATGAGTTTTCTATGTGATGAGTTATCCCATAATTAGTATGCATGTCGAGAGGGTGATAGGAGAATCCTACTTATACTAGCATGGTGATACCTGTGGTGCATGGCATACTAGATGTACATAATCGATTAAATTTCCAAACAAAGCCGTGGCAAATGGATTTGGGTACCAAGGCCCGTGTGGGCCGATGACTTAGATGGGTTTGCTTGAGTCTGGCATGCTGGGCCCCACATGGGTTGTTTGCTGGGGTTGTACATCCTAGCAACATCTAAAATCATATCAGGACAGGTACTGACTTCTGACAGTGAGCACTGATGGCGACTTTATAGTGCTGCCCCACTAGGAGACCCAGCCACCAGCCCCATGACCTGATTTCCCACTCAGTCACATTATCCTGATACTGAGCTAACCAGTCCTTGCCCTATTCTAGTATTCCCAAGTGCCTGGCAAGGTAGCGACAATCATCAAATTTTGTAAGTCATTGGCTTGACTCGGCCAGGTTGTCAAAGTCTCGACCTTCCACACGGGAAGCGTGCACTCTTACCGATTAGGCCACCATGTTCCGTCGGCTCAGTATAGCACCCCGCTTCATTTAGAACTGATCCGAAGCGCTGTAGCACAGATGGTCATTTCCGCTGGAATTAATGAATTGTCCGAATTGCTGGAGTTGCCAGAATTGATGACATCGCAACCAGGCACTTCGGTATCGGACACCACTCGGGTCTCCGAGATGGGACGATGCACTCCAGTTCTCAAAGGCGTAATGGGTGTGAATTAATGTGTGAAATGTCACCCTTCTCAAGTCACAGTTGATCCCTTCCTCAGAGGATTAATCAGAGGGGGGAGGGGGTCAGCGGTACAGTGAGGATGGGGGTGGGTTGGTAGGTGGGGGGAGGGGGGAGTTGCCGAAGTGAGTGTGGGGAGAGGATATCGGGGAGTACTGGCGAACCCGTCATGCTGTTGTTGACAAGTTGTGCTGAAATAGCCCCGTATGATAACTAGGTATATTGTGATTTTTTGTGTGATTAATTTAGCATTATTAGCCCTTATGATAACGAGGTGTATTGTGATTTTTGTTGTGATTAATTAGCATTATTAGCCCTTGTGATAATGAGGTATATTATTATTTTTGTGTGATTATTTTAGCATTATTATCGAATTAAATATACATGATAAAAGAAATTGTAATTGTATATGGTAAAGTAAATCCTCAACAGTCCGAATACAAAAATAAGTCGGTATGGGTAAGACAAATATCAGACAAATCCTTAATCAATCTATTTCAAATGATCACCTATGAGTTATTGGCAATCCAAAGAAAAGAAATTCAAAGTGTCCATGTTGTGCGTAACGTGGGTAATTCGTGGAGGAGGTGCGGCGGCTTGGCACCCTACAGTCGGAACCGCCGGGTGGCGCCACCTGCCGGACTGAATTCTCATAAGAAACCACCGCTGTCTGCGGTTCCCGTGCTGCGGTGGCGCCGCCTTGCGGTTCCGTCCCGAACTAATGACCCCAAATTGTCCCATAGACTCAGGCCGCCGACCCGATGCGCCACCTACACTTAAACGACTGAACCACTACCCATACCTACAGCACTGCGCGAGCGGTCGGAGCGCTAGGGTGGCGCCACCTTCCGAATACGACCTACCTTAATGAGCAATCGGATGACGTAATGACCGGCGCCCGCCAAAAACTCACGTGACCGCGGCTCGTGCCTTGCTCACAACGCACTCACCAGCCGACCGGACAACACATCCCCGCAAAATTCACCCACCCACTCACACCTATGGGAAGGAGAGTGAGGCCAAAGGGTTGATGGTTCGAGTCCGGTCCCCTGGGACATGGTCCAATGGCACAGCGGGGGGCTGGCGCCTTGAGGCTGGGGTGGCGCCATAAATCATCAAACGGAACTGACCCATACTTGACCTAAACCTGAACTTGACTCCAAAACATCTAAACAGACACAGTTGATCTCAAAATTTAAACAATAACTGAACTGATGGGATGTCACTGACCCCAGGTGACCTCCAGTTGACTATTATCCTCTGATCCCACCCATCACCAACTGAACCCGCATGAACCCTTCCTCCCCTCCCCCCACCCCCTTCCCCCTTGATTGACTTGCTGTAAACCACACTGTTATGACACTATGTACTACACCCCATGCCTCTTAATCATGTCTCATTACCCTGAATTGACCGTTCCCATCCTCAAGGGACCAATAAAGCCACATTATACCAGTCGTGCCTCCGCGTTAGTGAATTGTTAATGCGGGCAATAAAGTGTAATTTGTGTCTGGAAGTTTTATCTATGTGAAATATTTGTGTACCCATTAACGATTTATCGGAGCCTTTTATAAGGCAATGGGGATTTTCTTCAATTCCGTGTTTAGGCATGTTTTAACATCGGCAGTGAAATTTTGGGACATCGACTTTTTTTTAATGTTCTTCAACGACTTTTTTTCTTTGTAGAAATACTGCAGAATCTGACAATATAGTGAAACGTATGGGCATGCCAGTATCACGTTAAACTGCTTGCCCATATCAGACATAAAATATCTGGGCAAAATAAGGCTAGGAAACCCCCACTAAGCCGCACTGCAAGGGGGCATGTGATATGTCATGGCCCACCAGCGAGATGGCCAATGGAAGGTCACCATGCCAAAATTAACCAGATAATACACCTAACAACCACGTGCAAGCCTATGATATGTAAATATGAGTAGGCTAGTCTAGTAATAAGAGTAGACAAAATATAATATATATATACCAAGAAAATCCAAAGAAACTAACAGACTACTAACCATACTAAGCAACCACTTACCTGCTACTGTAATACAGGCAATCAAACACCCTATCAGCTACTGTGTGATAAGATAACTCCACCACTACAGCTGGCCAGCATTGAAAACAAGCCCGAGTACTCAAGCTTATATGATATGGACAGTATAAACACAGTTTCAATACAAAAATTAAATAAATAAAAAACGGAGAATTAGTAAATGTGAATTTACTAATCATATATAACAAAATTATATTTCACCATCATATCTTTCTCTTTTACATTATTTTTTCCAGATTGAAATTCTCGCTTCCCTTCTTTTAAAACCTTTAGTTTTAGAACTAGTTTACTTATTCCACCATGCGTTCACCCTCTTACAATACATCACTTCTGAGATACTAACACGGGGCTAAGGAACAGGTTCTATTAAATTGATTCAGTATTCACTTCTATGAGGCAATACATGTTCAATAAGTGCATTAGTATCTCAGGTAAATATGTTGGTTGGTTGGTTGTTGGAGTTTTAAGTCCTGGTAACATCCAAAGTCATATCAGAATTGGTACTGACTTGTAACAGTGCACAATCATGCTGACTTTATGGTGCTGCCCAACTGGGGGACCAGACCACAACCATGGCATGATGTCCCACTGAGTCACATTATCCTGACTCTGAGCCAACCAGTCCTTGGCAATCCCAATAATACCGAGTGCCTGGCTAGGAAGTGACAAGTATACATTTTTAAGTCATCGGTTTGACTCGACCAGAGTTCGAACCCACGGCTTCGAATCCCACGATCTACCAAAACTGCGAGATCGATGCTCAACTTATTCGGCCATCCCGTCTGGTAGTTAAATAGGTAGAATCAAATCTAAATATTTATTTTTATTTTGAAAATGTGCTGCTTCATCGGACTATGCAGTTTTAAATATTGAATTATGATAATGTTGTTTAAACACCCCCCCCCTCACAAGCCCTCATCGCCACCCTCCCCCCCCCCCACCCCATCAATTCCGCCCCAGAATACCCTGCGTCATTGAGCAGGCGTAGATGAGGCTTGCCGATATGCATACATCAATTGTAAACCTGTTACTCCCCCCTGGAGCTGGCCACACAACAAACACCCTGTTGTTGCAGCACCCCTCCTCCAAGGCACCCGCCAGGAGGAAACCAGATTGCCAATTCCTGCCGCAGTGTGTAAGATCCATAGCTCATCGTGCAGAGTTCGCCTTTTTACTATGCCATTCAATGACCTTGTGCAATGTGCTTTTTGTGCAGAAAATGGGCGTATCCTAAATGATTAAATAGCTCAATGTGGCTAATAATGTATGTATATATAGCACTATGAATATAAGTATCCCAAATGATTAAATAGATCAATGCGGCTAATAAGTTACTATATATAAAGATATAAATGTGAGTATCCCAAATAATTAAATAATCAATGTGGCCAATAAGGTACATATATGTATAACATATTATGTACATATAACTATCTTTGTATATATATATATATTATATATATATATAATAAATTACTAATATAGTAAGTTACAATCCTAGTTGGATCAAACATTCAGGCGCTGTCGTTGTCGTCTTTCTACCAGAATACATTGTCCTGTTTGATCCAACTAGGAGCAGCTCTGAGTAACTATGAGCAATCCTAATTATTAGCCACATTGAGCTATAAGTTGAGCAATCTACTGTTAGGTAGTGTAATAAAGAAATAACTTGCATCATGTTTAATCTACTGCAGTAATGTTCAGCTTGATTGTGTTGCAGCATAAAACTGAAATCGATAGTATTTGCTTTAATTAAGAAATGATGTCTTTAACTTTAATTCCACATTCAATTAATTGTATTAATGTTGCTGGGATTGTTATGGAATGATTCCATATTGATAAAGGCGACGTGCAATACTATCCACAGCTCCTCAATGGATGGCCATGCTATCCAATAGTATACGATATGCCGCCATGTCCCTTACCCTGCAGACACCAAGCTATATTGGATGTCCTTCTGGGATGAGGTTACTAAAAAATTACTACGTGCCATCCGTGGAGTATGCTCTCCTTTCACCGCTATTCCGGTCATAATGCCACTGTGGGGTTTAGAGGGGGGGGGGGGGGGGGTAGACATAAGGAAATAGAGGGAGAAAGGGGCATCCAAGGACAACCCATGAGAGAAAGAAATAGAATAATATAAAACTAATCAACAAGAAAAGAAAGGGGAGGAAAACGTGTTGTCTTCCCGCAATTTCATCAAGTTAGTTCCTGTGTCAACGGAGCAAACATTACTTAAAATACTAATAAGATTTCTAGTACAGTGATAATAATTTATGTTATTGGATTATATCGAGAAGAACATGAAAGAACAAATAAAAGCACTTTGATTTATTTCATGTTCGTCGATCTAACTTAACCCCTTTGGATATGTATTGGTGGGAACTGACAGGCTGCATTTTTAGTGTAATGTGCTGCAGGCCGCACCTCTGACCGAGGGAACTACCTTTCATATCTTGCTTCTGATGCGACATGGGCGCAAGCAATATGAGCTCCTCACGACGAGCAGATATGAGCAGTTATGAGCAGATGTGAGCACACTAGGAGCAGCTCGGAGCAACTTGGAGCGCATCGGAACAACTGGGAACAGCTCTAAGCAACTAGCAACAGCTAGGAGCAACTAGGAGCAGCTCTGAGCAACTACGAACAGCTCTGAGCAAATAGGAGCAACTTTGGAGAACTCTGAGCAGCTCTGAGCAACTTGGAGCAGATTTGATCAACTAGGAGCAGCTCTGAGTAACTAGGAACAGCTTTGAGGAGCTCTGAGCGCTCTGAACAGCTCGGGGCCGCTCGAGGTGTCTTTGGGCAAGCTGAACTGCGCCAGGCGCGGGCATGGCCCCCTGGGCGGGCATCTGTTTGGGGAGTGGCGTCTGAAATGATTGGAAGTGGTGTGGTCCGCCCAATAGTTCATATCTCCCCCGAGGAGATAGAAGCCGACCCGGCAGATATATTGCATTGTACTTCTAAGGCATATTACACACTCATCTTATCTCAAAGACCATCCCACGCACTTCTTTGACACGTGCTTAATGTACTTGTCTGGTTGAGCAATGCATATATATTTATATTTAAGATCTGTGCAGAAGCGATAGCGAGTTTTGTTATTGATTAATGCCTAGATGCCACACTGAATGAGTGATGGCACTAAGATATCATCACTGCTAAGAACCAATAGTCCGTCGGTGAGTGCCTCCTCAACGGTGTGGTAGTCTGATAAACCACTCTGAAAACTCAGTCCATTGGAAGCTGGCTTATATTAAATAAACCCGAGAGCAGGAACACGAGAGCAGTGTAATAGCATGATTTCACTATGCAATTTCTTTCGTAATGCTACATTGTCACACTTCTTCAAGGTGACAGGCTGATAGTAAGTGGTAAGTGATAACTGTGGATTTTTGTTGTGTTTTCTTTTGTGATGGGTGTATTTATGTAAGTCCAACTACTGCATGCATTCTTTCTCTGTTTGTAAGCATTCTCCCACACCCCCCAAACCTCTGTGAGTTTGTACGTTCTACAATTGGATAATTGTTTCATTACCAATAGTTAATTTCTCTGAATGTCTTCACCTTGCTGTGTTAGTGGTCATTAGGTTTTGATTTTAAGTTTAAAGTTTACCTTTTGTATGTATCATACCTAGCATCTATACCCTCTAAAACTTTGCTTGAGTGGATGACTTTGAACTTTGAGCTGAGCCAATGGAGGCTTTCACAGAATACCCAGCGCGCAGGAATCGATAATCAAGCCATTTCTTCGTTTCTTTGCTAACTGTTTCTAAGCTCTAAATGTAGTAACAAATGCTTAATAACTGCATCAATATCTGATCTGGATATGTAGGATCTAATCTAGATAAATGTTCTGGTTTTGAAACTGTAACGCTTTCTTCGGACTAGGCAGCTTTAATATTTATAAAATTCAAAATTATGACACCAATTTCTAAGTCGTCTTTCTGCCAGAATATATGAATTTCTATCAGATTGCAAATTATCTGACAAGCTCATCTACAAAATCTGATGAAGCATTTATGCTCTTGCTTTGAATATGTAGAACCAGGATCTCTACCAGGGAGAGCCATTGTTTCTCCTTTGGATATCGGACCCCTCTACAGCTGTGAATAATTAATGTGATATGTATTAGTGATATTATATCCATGTTGCGCTGCCTGGTGGCTACCGTACCAACGTGAGTTAATTACCAAAGATAAAGCCTTAGTCACAAATGCCTTGCGTGTGTTTGCGGCAGCCATAAGTCGCCGCATCGGCCAGGCCGTCTGCCCACTGTGCAGTCAGTTGTGATCACTGTACGGTGACTGTCCGGCTTTTTGCACGCCACAAGGGGTTGCATTTTTTTAAAGTTGAAGTTATCTGAACTTCGCAAAACCGCAACACCGCAAGGATGCCACAACACTGTATGTTCAGCTTTTTTGGCATAAATGAAAAGGGCTTAAGATGAATATCAATATGGTACAATATTCATGTCTGTGTGATCAATATTAATAAAGTTACAACTTTTTTATATATTAAATATGTGTATAAAGTTAAACACAAAGCCCAAGGGACCTTGCGGTGACCGTATGATTTGTGAATAGATAAACTGCAGACCGGAACACCGTAACATTTGCATAAACCGCAAGTCCACACCACAGACCGCAGCATTGTACGGCGACCGGATCATTTGTGACCTAAGCATTACTTAGGTAATGTTGCATGAACCATGCCTATCTAATTATCATATGTTGCCAATGTGTGTTGGTGCTTGCCAAAACTAATTTGATATGCTTGCACTTCAAATATCTCAGAACTTAGCCATTTAAAATAAAAGTTATTTCAAACTAACCGGTCAACGGCCAACCTAATATATTTATCTAAATAAATGACAGAAACTCAAAACCATCGGACTATGCAACTTTAAGGTATTCTCGTCGTTTATAACTGGGACCTCATGAAGATATATAGTCGTTCTTCTACCGTTTTATAATGCAGGTTTTAGCTTCAGTATGTTGATGAATGAGGGACGCCCACTATGGCTCATGCTACTTTATTGATAAAAAAGGTCATTGCCATTTATCTATTTAAAGTTGAGCCCATGAATCAAAAGCTCATATATTTGACCGAATATATCGTGACTAGTTAACATACCATTACGTAATGTTGGAGTCAAGTATCGATTTCTAATCTCACCTGCAAAATATAAAAAAAGAATTTGTCACACAACATGGCATAACACAGTTAATATGAAAGATCATTAAATATAAATAAATATATGTAATACAATATCATGAAATATCTTTTTTCAAATATATATCTACCTGTATATTATATGTTTTATTATATATATTTTATTTGTTTATATCACCAGTACATCCTAGATAAGTAAGTGTCTTAAGTGTGTTAAGGTCCTCTTTTTTGGGCCTTTTTTGTTGTTGTTCCTCAACTTATGATTATAATCACTCTATTCCATCCAACTGACATCGAATGCCCTTTGAATTCAAAGACAATGAAAACAAAACAAAAATACCGTATTTAATTTAGATGTAAACATTGTGGATTATACCGCATTCGCATTGACCTGGTATCAAACCTGAAATCAAATATATCCTACTTAATAATAGCTGGTCCAAGGGGCATTGTGGTGGCAATTGCTTTGGATTAGCATAAGGTTTTTTAAGGACTTCATTGATTTATTTTAATAGTTTAATCTTTTTCTAAATTACTTGCATTATCAGGAAAGGAAGACAACAAAATGGACATATCATTTGCTTAGAATCTCCCTTTGTCAGACCTTTAAGTAGTGTTTATTCCAAATCTGCCATATCACATTCAATGTTCCTTTAATTATCCGCCCCATCAATATGTCATTAAAGCTGTATAATCCAATGCTTTTGAGTTTCTTTAAAAAGATATATTAGGATGGCTGGTCGCTATAATCTACTTCACAATCTGCTTTACTCTTGTTTGAAGTAACTATTATTTTTAAGGGTTTATTTATGAGATATTTTAAATGGAAAACCAAACTCGATGGCCAAATGAGTTGAGCGTCCGCCTTCCATTCTGGTAGGTCGTGGGATTCGAACTTCCTGGTTCAAACCCTGGTCGAGTCAAACCAATGATATAAGAATTGATACGTGTTGCTACCTATCCTGGCGCGCAACATTACTAGGACAGGGCAAGGAGCAGTGGAATGAGGAAGACCAATTGTCCAGCTTAATCAACTAAAGTACAAACAATAATAATAAATAAATAAACCCAAATTAAATTTGGTGGTGGACAGTGAAATGTTGGACAGTGTATACGTCATCAGTGACAAGTTCTCTTAAAGTTGCATAATCTGATGGTTTTGAGTTTCAACTTTTGATATATATATATATATAGTTGGGTGATTGCTATAATCTACATTACATTAATTTGATTTAACGTTTATTTTAAATAACTAACTTATGAAATATTTGAAGTGCAAACAATGTTGGCAAGTACATAACAAATCTGATACCACAGATTTCAGCAGTAACAATTTATATTAAATTGACTCATTATTCCCTTCTCTGTAGCAAGAAATGCTTTATAAGTTAAATATGTAGAATAGAATCTAGGTATATACTTTGTTTTCAAAAATATGATGCTTTCCTTGGACTATGCGGCTTTAACCGTATTCTTTCTCTGCAGCAATACATACTCCTTGGGTGCACTAATATCTAAATTTGGATGATATGTAGGGTAAAATCTAGGTATGTGCTTTTGTTTCGAAAAGCTGATGCTTGGCTTGGACTATGCAGCCTTAACTGCCCGACCAGTAATAAATACTTTATTAGTGTACCAATATCTAAAGTTAGATATGTAGGATAACAAATAGGCAAATTTCACGGTTTAGACAGGTTGACGCTTTCATCAGATTATGCAGCTTTAATGCATGTGGGACCAGACGCGGTGGCTGAATTGGTAGAGCGCTGACTTCCCGTGCGGAAGGTCGGAAGTTGGTATTCTCAGTCGAGTCAAACCTATGACTTACAAAATTGGTACTTATCTCTTCCTAGCTTGGCGCTCGGCATTATTAGGATAGGGGTTAAACAAACAAACAAAATATTAGGATAGGGCAAGCAGTGGGTTGTTCAGTGTTAGAATAATGTGACTCAGTGGGATATCAGGTCATGGTACCAGCGGCCTGGTCTCCCAGTGGGGAAGCACTATAAAGTCACAATGAGTGCATCTCATTAGCACTCATCTCGTACCCAGTGACTTCCTTTTTCTCTCATGTCAGATGAGAAACACCAAGCAGCGATTAAATCCTCAATGATGCCCAATTGCCTCTCTTGCTGCTGCAGATTGGCTCCTCCAGGCCTGGTTCTGACTGGGCGTGTGGGACTAAAAGGTCATCCAATGTGGGTGTGGGGGCGCGTGTGCGCAAGGCTGTGGGATGAGTTGAGGAGAGTGTGTGTGTGTGTGGGGGGGGGGGGGGAGTGACACCATAACAAGTCACCATCCATCCACAATTTATTGTAATCGCCAAACCCCAACTACAACGAAGCTAATAACAATCAACAACAACAACAAAAACTTAGGTCGTGGAAGTGTGTTTTCTGAATACAATCTTTGGCAATCGCTTCTACTCTAGAACTTGCACTACAGTGGGTCAGTGTCCTGGAGATTCTTTTTCGTAGGAATGGACTGTGAATTGCTTAGTTGTTGGGCACGTTGGAAGGGGTTGGAGGAGGGTGATTTGAACGCAGCCTAACCTCGCCCCACCGCCCCCAACCCGCCCCACCTCCCCTCCCCCGCCCCCCCCCCCCCGGGGGAGCAGCATGCAATGACAGCAGGACCAGCTAAATGATGAGAATCAGGACTAGTGCTGTCTGCCATCATCTCATCTTCTCTCCCGCCCCAACTACTCCTACACCCGGCACTCTTGTTGATGCCCTGCCCTGCAGACTGGGTTTGGACGTGATCTTAGCCGGAAAAAAAGTGTGTTTTATTTAATGACGCCTCTAGAGAATATTGATTTTTATCATTGGCTATTGGACATCAAACATATGGTCATTCTGACATATTTCTTTGGAGGAAACCCGCTGCCGCAACATTGGTTACTCTTTCCAATAAGCACCAAGGCTAGGCTCCCTGATACAAATGCAATAATAATATCAGTTTGAAATGGAGAATATCACTTAATATTTTTGGAAGATATATATATCCAACATAAAACAAATATATTAATTACTAATTGTGTATGCATATATATATAAATAATAATGTGTGTGTTTACACACTTATTAATTAATAAATCTATTTTATGTTGAACATATATTACCTGCAAGATCACACCATGTTTTAAATGTCAAACTCATTTTTACCTGGGGAATAGAGAAGTAGGAAGCAGGAAGTGGGAATTACACAACTTTATTTCCCTGATAGGCACGGTATCCAGCTGACTGGTGCAGCTCGAGTGACCAGTACCAAAGTCTGACATGCAAGCGAAGTTATGCGGGAATAATTAACAATAGTTTACATGACAAATTAATACATTTCAATCATAATCACAGGACATTTCAATTATCATAACTAAAGCATTTTTATCATCTGTCAACAATCAATCATCAAACATAAATCGATCAGCAATCAGCAAATCTACATCAATGTATACAGTTCAATGATATCATTTCAATTTGTATCATGTCAATTTCTTCTTTTTGTTCGTTCTTTTTTTTTTGCTCGGGTTAATTTAAGAAGACTTGTTGCTGCTACGGTGGGCGAGTGCGAGTATACATTTCAATAATATCAGTTTCAATTTCTGTCAGGTCAATTTCTTCTTTTCGTTCGTCATTTTTTGTTTCCTCGGGTTAATTTAAGAAGACTTGTTGCTGCCAGGATGGGCCATGTGCGAGTGGCTATTCAGAGGCTTGCAAGGGCGAGCCTGGGGTTGGAGTTTTGAGGTTGAATTTGAGTTGTTCAGGCAGTTTGTGGAGTTGGCCAGTGGGGTGGCTTGTTGGTGTGAGTGGCACGTGGGAGGGGCTGCTTGCCCGTTCTCTGCACCCGCACCAGCAATGACATCAAATGAGTGCCACCCGCTCATTTAACCCAAATGTTATTATTTGTGTTAATATTAATTTTATTGTTGTAAGATGGACTTGCAGCCTGCAAAAAGTAAATAATACCCAAGTAGCAGTAGGGGTGGTTTGTTGGTTATTGGAGTTTGACCTCCAGGCAACATCTGAGGGCATATCATGACAGTGCACACTCATGGTGACTTTACAGTGCTGCCCCACTGGGAAATCATGCCACCAGCACAATGACCCGATATCCTACTCAGTCACATTATCCTGACACTGAGCTAAACCAGTCCTTGCCCTATCAGTGCTGAGCACCAGGCTAGGAAGCGACAAGTATCAATTTTATAAGTCATTGGTTTGATTCGACCTGGAATCGAACTGCCGACCTTCCGCACGGGAAGCCTGCGCTCTACCGATTCGGCCACCGCGTCTGCTGGCAGTAGGGTTGGGTTGGTATATTAATGCAGGCTGTGTCTGTGTTATGTGTAAATACAGGTGGCATTCTGAATGGGGTTAACAAGTGCGGCTCTTGCATGCTGCTCTCACATTGACAACTGGTCAACAAACATAGGTCATACACCTTTCACCTGATCGCAACACAAATGGCCCTTCACGCCATTGTTGAATACAGCACCTCCCCCACACTCCCCCACCCACAACCACATCTGTGTTTGCCAGAGCTTAAAGTTGCATAGTGCAATGATTTTTGCGTTTCTGCCATTTTCCTAGGATACATATATTAAATGGATTGCTACAATGTACTATATTTTAATTTGAAGTAACTTTAATTTTAAATGTTGAAGTTTTTAGCTATTTGAAGTACAAATTATGGAAAATTAGGTTTTGGCAAGCACGTCAAAACACTAACACCATAGGCTTCAGTAGCAACAGGTTCTATTAAATTGACTCAGTATTCCCTTCTATGTGGTGACAAATGTGTACGTAATAAGTGCAGCAGTATCTAAGTTAGGTATGTAGAATCACATCTAGATAATTATTTTGGTTTTGAAAATTTGATGCTTCATCGGACTATGCAGCTTTAAACCAGTGGTTATAGTATGCGTGTAGCCCTATAGTGTGAGGTATTTTGATTTCCCTGGAGAATGTGAGAGGAGTTTAATCCCAACCCAGCTGATCGACACTCAGGAGTCGACGTCTAGTGTGGGATGGCGATGTATCGGGGTGCTTCCTGTGTATTCTTTGTGACCAGATATCCCACTCAGAAACATTATCCTGACACTGAGCCAACCAGTCCTTGCCCTATCCTAATATTGCCAAGTGCCTGGCTAGGAAGCTACCTGAAGAGTAGGAGGTCTGCTACCAAGCAATTCCCCTAATTCCATTCCTGCCCTCCAGGTGGTGCCTCAACCCTCTACATCCAGCCCATTTCGCCTCCGATTTTGCGCAATAAAATGTAAGGGTAGGTCTTTAGGGCCAGCCAGAGTTTTAGGCTCCATCCATTACCCTCTGCCTTGTCTTCTAATTTGTTATGAAAGGAATTAATAATATATATTTAAGTTCTATTAACTAGATTGATCTTCATTATAAATCTATGCTAATTCGATGCAGGGTGAGGACTGAGAATAAATCCATTATGACGTCGATTTATATACACTGGTAATTAATCAGAATAACTTGCGAGTTTAACAGACTAAAAAGCCAGGTAATAAAGAGCCTTGGCTGTGGCTGATGTATGTGTCTACAAGATGGGGATATTAATTAATACAATTAGGCGGTATGAAGAAGGGGCTGGGCTTTACCGGGGTATTTGTTGTGGCCTTATCCAAGGCCTTGTGATACGACTATAGACTCCATTGTGAGTCAGCAAACGCCTACTCTCTCTCTCTCTTTCTGTTGGACAGTAAATGAGTGTTTGTTGTTTAATGTAAGCTAGAGCTGTATTATCTTAAGAAGCGACACTACTGATTGAGAGGGTAATGATGGACATTTAACTCAGATAGCAACAGCTGATTTGTTTTTTGTTAGTTTATTTTGGTAAAGTATTTATTCATCTGAATATGACATTTGTCAGTGCTGGAGCACTGGTCTTCCGGCCATCTTACTATTGGAATTGCCATTCTAAATAATCTAAGTTTTGTCAGTGCTGTATTAGTCACAGCACCGATCCTGTAGAATTAAGGGAGTGACTCCTGCTGTATAAGGTACAGCACCAGTCACTGCGGTTCATGCAAAAATGGGGAGCAGCACCGAGTAGAAGATGTATACTTAGGGCAAATCAAACAATCGTTGTGGGTTACTTTTTTTCTCTTATAAAACAAACTAAGTCCAATGGTTTATTGTTGACAAGACATTTTGTCTGTCTTATATAATGTTGAATGTGTTTAAATGTGTTGGCAATGTAAATGATGAAGAGAGCATCCAGCACATGTATGTTTTATATTGTAGTCTGTGTTAAGCATAGTAACAGACAGTGTTTCATCTCCACCTCCCTCCTGCGCTAATTCCTTCTGACATCATTAGGGGAGCTATGTTAATGTGCGCGTGTGTGTGTGTGGGGGGGGGGGGGGAGGGGAGAGGGTCATAGGGGGACCAGTGGCAACTTTACCCAGAGGATCACCTTCCCCCTTTATGTTAACACCACTGTCTTCTGCCAAGTACAACATACCTCATACCAGACGGGATGGCCGAATGAGTTAGAGCGTCCGTCTCCCGTGCTGGTAGATCGTGGAGTCGTGGGTTCGAACCCTCGTCGAGTCAAATTAATGACTTAAAGATTTATACTTGTTGCTTCCTAGCCAGGCACTCGGCATTATTAGGATAGAGTAAGGACTGGTCGGCTCAGTGTCAGGATAATGTGACTGAGTGGGATATCAGGTCATGGTGCCGGCGGCCTGGTTTCCCAGTGGGACAGCACTATACAGTTGTGCACTGTCACAAGTCAGTACCCGTCCTGATATGACCTTAGATGTTGCTAGGACATAAAAAATACACACAAACAAAAAAACATACCTCATACATAAAACCGAATAGACTACGCACTTCCCACCTCTCCCCGTTGATCCAGAATGAGCTAATGCCATGTAGCTAGATACAGGGTCCATACACATGTGAACATAGGGAATTCAAAGGCTATTTCAAAGGCTTTTCAAGGGCATTTTTGATAGGAATTGAAGACTGTTTTCATTTGGATTTCAGGGGGGGGGAAACAATGGCGATTTCAGACTAATTTAAATTAGTGGGGGCAGTTTAATTGAATTCAAGGCTTTTCAAGACTAATTACACAAAATAAGTTAAAGCCAAGGCCTTGAAATGGGGCAAATGAAGTTCAAGAGTTTTCAAGACTTGCAGGGCCACCTACAGACGCTGTAGATACCACAGATAAATAAGAACCGTGTACATCGAAAATATTTTCTTTTTCATTGGCCTTCAAGAAATAGATAAATAAAAGAAAAGCAAATAAAAATAATACATTTCAATAGCAATAATTTCAAAAATCACAACAACAACAAAATCGAGGCCCTTTTCAAATAACTGCTTCCTTCGTGTCAATAAATTTAGGAGGTTGGGGAAAGTTACAAAATAATTTGGGATTGTCTACTCATCAAAATACCCAATGTATGCTTTCAAAATTATAGCCAACTCACTCTGTGTAAATTATCATGAGAAAATAATGCAAAAGCTAACCAGTCCTTGCTCTATCCTATTAATGCCGCGTGCCAGGCTAGGAAGCAACCAGCATCAATTTTATAAGTCATTGTGTAAAGTGCGACGGCCGGTCAATTTACTCCACTATTGCAAAGCTACTACGGTGTCAATACCATCAACAACATGTCTGTAATCAAACAGTTTTTAGTAACTTAATTACTGGCGTAACTTACGTTACAACGTGTTAATCTTGGCGCTAGTTTAGTAAGGAACATAAACATTGCTTATGACTAAACCTCGCAAACCCTGTCGATTAGATTTAGAACTGTTGACTTGCGCTATTGTTAATTCTTGCTTCGTATTAGCGCAATGGTTAGGCATGGCGCAATCGTTATTTATTAGTGGCGCAGAAACAAAGAAATTTCTTGTCGAATGAGCTGAACTGAACTCCTGATCTCCCGCATGTGAGCCCCGCACTGTACCGATTATACCACTGTGCCCGGTTCCCTTGTTGGCTTCTATGTAAGTGGTAGTGGGAGGACACAGGAGGAACATGGTGGGCATAACCGGGTGCTGGAGGAGGTTGTTTGCTCAGCTACAGGCAAGTACCTGGGTGTATGCTAAAGAAGGGGCTTTTGTCGCCCACCCTCCCCCTCCCTCACCCACCTACCCGGTCACCCTCCCTCACCCCCCCCCCTCACCCTCCCTCACCCCGCCCTACGAGGTAGGCTCTTGGGAGGGGTAAAGCTAGTGCTGAGGCAGGGATGGAAGTGTGATGGGGTGGATGGGACTCGGCTGAGGAGGTGGATAGGAGAGGGGTGCGGTGCACAGAGCCCTTCATATCTCCAGACGCCCTGCTTGGCGGTGCTCCCTCCAGGGTTATGATCCCATTAGAAGGGCCTTCCAGTGTGCACGGCCTCTGGCAGTGTCATATGAAATGTATGCCGGGGCAGTATTCTCTTGCCAAAGTGCTGTACAGATTTCATATAAATTCAGAACCACACACATACACATATATACATATATATTATATATATTCCAGAGAATACAGTTTTCCATGCCACTTATCTTGTTTGTCTTTCCTTCCATGTTGTAGGACATAAATATATTAATATATATATATAATATATATTTACTGACCTATGAATGGTAGAAAGTCAGGATTTCTTGAGAATGGGTCTAACATTGTATCCAGTGCTAGTTCCTCGGCTTCTGTAGCCCAAGCATGCATAATATATATATATATATATATATATATATATCATTTACACCATGCTATGTATAATGTATATATATATTCCATATTATATTAAATAATGTTAGCATATGATATATATATACATTTATATATATATAGATATACATTCATATATATATATGCCTGAGGACGTTGGTTGACCCGTACACTCTACCGTAAAACCTCTCTAAATCGACCGATAATGGGGCCGACATAAATTGTCGATTTAGGGAGGTGGTCGATTCAGGGAGTTAATTTTAATCATTATAATTGTATTGTATGGGCGATCGTTTGGGATCCATATAGGTGAGTGGTCGATTTACGGAGGTGGTCGGTTAGAGAGGTTTTACTGTATTTACTTTGCAAATGATTCTTCGAATACGACTGGTGGTGTGTATATATATATATATAGTAAAATCTCTCTATATCGACCGACCTTGGGATCGACTTTACGTGGTCCATTTAGGGAGGTAGTCGGTTTAGGGAGTTACAATATGGTTACAATGATATTTTGGGGACCCAAATAAAGCGATCGATATAGGGGAGCGGTCGATCTGTGGAGGTGGGCGGTTAGGGAGGTGTTACTGTATGTATATATATATATATATATATATATATATATTCTATTAAATAATGTTAGCATATTATATATATACATGCGTATATGTATATATATGGCTGAGGACGTTGGTGGCAGCACTTGAAACATCACCACGTGTAAACATTGCAGGGTTGCACCGTGCCAGGCCTGTTGACGACGATAGCACGTGACATAGTTGATTACAGCTCCCATCAGTTGATGGTGACAGCGTGCCAGCCGGCCTCCTCCTCTCTCATGTCACACGAGCCCCACCCCTACCTCCCCCCCCCCCACCACACACACACGTACTCCCCACACACACACACAAACTCACCCGCCCACACACACACACGCCCGTCCCCGACCGATCCCACAACACGACTAATCTCTCGGTGGAATCTATATTTAGTCACAGAATTTGTTAGCCATCGCCTTCCTCTTTCTATGACAGAACCCCCCATCCCTCCCGCCCACCACACACTCACCCCCTCACCCCCACACACCCCATCACGTGACCACCGCCACCCCCACGCACAACCACTGTAACCTATAACCCCTTCTATCCACCTCGCTTCTTGTTACTTTTGTTGTTTTCTTTTGCTTGTTTGTTTTCTTTTTTTTAATGGTTTTTGGGTGAAGTCTTATTTGGGGGTGGGAGGGGGGGGGGCTCTTTTCGGTTTCTATCTTTCTTCTTTTCTTTCAATTTATCCCTTGTTCTTTTTGTATTTGTTGTTTGTTTGTTTAGCATCGATTATATTCGCCATCAAAATCACGTTAGATCACGCGGATGATCATAGCGGATCTTTTTAATAAATATTGTTATGTGGTCTCGGCGAACTTGTCGACGCCGTAATAAAGGGGATGATTGCTAAATTCAGCCGAAAATAACGCCTCATACTACTGACCATGCCATTACCCGTCAGGATGTTGCAAAGCCAATCCCTCGCTGACACACAACCCCCACCTTTGATACAGAACTAATAGGTTATAATCACAATCCTCCCCACCCATCGCCCTCACTCCACGCTAGGGCCATCTTAATAGTATGCTAAATTATTGCCATGTTGTTAGTACAACTGCCCCAGTGATATCTTAGTAGTGCGCTAAATGATTATCCTTTTGTTTGTTCAACTGCTCCAGTGCTACCTTAGTAGTATGCTAAATGCTTGCATTGTTGTTCGTACAACTGCCCCAGTGCTATCTTAGTAGTGTGCTAAATGATTACCCTCTAGTTTGTACAACTGCCCCAGTGCTATCTTAGTAGTGTGCTAAATGATTACCCTCTTGTTTGTACAACTGCCCCAGTGCTATCTTAGTAGTGTGCTAAATGATTACCCTCTAGTTTGTACAACTGCCCCAGTGCTATCTTAGTAGTGTGCTAAATGCTCACCCTATTGTTTGTACAACTGCTCCAGTGCTACCTTAGTAGTATGCTAAATGCTTGCATTGTTGTTAGTACAACTGCACCAGCGCAATCTTACTAGTATGCTAAATGTTCTCCTTGCTGTTAGTACAACTGCACCAGTGCCATCTTACTAGTATGCTAAATGTTCTCTTTGAAGTTAGTACAGCTGCACCAGTGCCATCTTACTAGCATGCTAAATGTTTGCCTTGCTGTTAGTACAACTGCACCAGTGCCATCTTACTAGTATGCTAAATGTTCTCTTTGAAGTTAGTACAGCTGCACCAGTGCCATCTTACTAGTATGCTAAATGTTCTCTTTGAAGTTAGTACAGCTGCACCAGTGCCATCTTACTAGCATGCTAAATGGTTGCCTTGCTGTTAGTACAACTGCACCAGTGCCATATCACCAGTATGCTAAATGTTTGCCTTGCTGTTAGTACAACTGCACCAGTGCCATATCACCAGTATGCTAAATGTTTGCCTTGCTGTTAGTACAACTGAACCAGTGCCATCTTACTAGTATGCTAAATGTTCTCCTTGTTGTTAGTACAACTTCCCCCGTGCTATCTTTAGACTGGTGCCATTTTAAACGGGGACTCCACGTCGAGATCGTGGTGAGGGAAGGAGGTGATGTGCTGGCGGTGGAATTGGGGTGAGGGTGGGGGTGTCGGGTGGGGGGAGGGTGATGGGTCGCGTCATCGTGGGCAGTTGTAGACTACATGAATCTCTCATCTGCCAACAGGTCAGTGAGCCACTAACCTTTGACCTCGACATTACGAGTGTACTATTTATGAAAGCGGCTCCTCCCCCCCATCCTATCTCCACTGATGCCGGCATCTCCCCGGGTGTACAGTGAGTAGTAAAGGGACATAGACCAGCTGCTGCAGCTGGTGGTGATGATGCAATCAGCAATGACAAGCCATTACATGAGTAGTTCAGAATAAGCACTGGGAATAACATAACAGTTGGCAATGGCTGGTGTTATTTGTCACAGGCAAAATACTGAGCTTTCTTTTCTTGAAGATTTATACTGCCTATCATGGATAAGTCTGAATAGACTTGTTTTCACCATTAGACAGTTTGTCAATAGAAAGCCCGAGCCTACACTTTTACCAACCCAAGTGATTTTTAACCTCCCACACCACATAGACATGGTATGAGAGCAACTGGCCTTTGATGACGCTGTAAGTTATACACAGCGGTGGAAATCCAAATTGGCAGAGGTGGGTGCACAGGGAATCGAACCACCGACCTTCAGATTAGGAGTCCAACCTAGAAAAAAGTCAGACACTCTAACCACTCCGCCACTCTAACCACTCTGCCACTCTAACCACTCCACCACTCCGCCACTCTAACCCCTCTGCCATTCTAGCCCCTCCGCCACTCTAACCCCTCTGCCACTCTAACCCCTCCGCCACTCTAACCCCTCCGCCACTCTAACCACTCCGCCACTCTAACCACTCCGCCACTCTAACCACTCCGCCACTCTAACCACTCCGCCACAGAGAACACCACAAATCTAATCTTCTAATCTCTTTTCCTTTTAAATTATGTTGACAGGAATAATCTGTATAGATAGCGATGTACCCGCATGGTTGAAGTTGCATAGTCCGATGGATTTGAGTTCCTGTCATTTTTCTGAGATAAATATATTCAATTAATTATTCCGATCTACATTACTTAAGTTTGAAGTAACTTTTATTTTAAATGGCTAAGTTTTGAGATATTTGAAGTGCAAACATGTAGAATTCGTTTTGGCAAGCAGGCCAAAACTCTGATACCATAGGCTTTAGCAGTAACATGTTCTATTACATTGCCTAAGTATTCCCTTCTGTAGGGGAACACATGATTGTTAAGTACATGCTTATGTAAGTTAGATATGTAGAATCAATTCTAGACAATTGTTTTGGGAAAAAGAATGTGATGCTTCATCGGACTATGCAGCTTTAAGTGTTTCAAAACTACATCCTGTTGTTTAAGAGCTATATCTAAACCAGTGTGCAAATATATTTTTGTTTTTAATTGAGGTTCAAAATGAGGAAAATGTCCGATAGTTTATTGTCTATATTACAGCTGCATGGTCAGATTAACGCATCACATTCTTTTTTTAAACAAGACTCTTAGCTAGGTTTAGTCCTAAATATCCAAGTTAGACATTCGTTAAGGATGTGTTGTTTCAGCGAAGGGAATATTAAGCCAATCTTGTTAGTCCTGTTACTGCTGAAACCTATGGTGACCAGCATTTCTATCTGCATGCCAAAATTAAATTTGGATGTTTTCACTTCACACAGAATTTTCAAAAAGTGGTGTTATAGGAGCTGGAATTGTAAAAATAGAAGTTCCAGATGTGGTACCTTTGACACGCAGCACTATGGAGCATAGTACATATTGTGGACAAAGTAAAGGTCGCAGCCGAGCAGGCAGACGCTGCTGGCAGCGTGCGTCAGCTAATTTTGAAAGCACTGTCACATATTTCTAGTTGGCCATTTATAATAAAAGTTACTTCAAATTATTAGATCGTAATAATTAATTGGATATCAGGACGGGGCTTACATTATCTACTTTAATGGGAGGTAAAGTAGATAATGTAAGCCCCGTCCTGATATGACCTTAGATGTTGCTAGGATGTAAAACAACAACAAACAAACAGATAATGTAAGGTAAAGTAGATCATTACGATCAATTTAATAAATGGATCTTTTTTTAAATGCCATAAACTTAAAAGTATCGGATTATGCAACCTTAAAGCTGCATAGTCCGATGAAAACATGAAATTTTCAAAAACCAAAATAATTATCTAGATTTGAATCTACATATCTAACTTAGATAATGGTGCACTTATTAAACATTTGTCACCACATAGAAGGTACTGCTGAGGCAATTTAATAGAATATGTTACTGTAGAAGCCTATGGTGTCCAAGTTTTGGCGTGCTTGCCAAAATTAATTTTGCATGGTTGCACTTCAAATATCTCAAATGTTAGTCGCTTAAAATAAAGGTTACTGCAAACTAAAGTAAGGTAGATCAACCTAATATATTTATCTTGGAAACCCAAAGCCATCGGATTATGCAACTTTAATAAAGGCATTTTTTTATTCTCTTTTTTTTTAATGGCATGAACTCAAAAGTATCGCACTATGCAACCTTAAGCTGGCCTGATATTTTGGGAATTATTTTCGTATTACATTTGTTGAGTAGGTGCGGTAAATTTCAATCGCGGCCAATTTGACTTCCTTATTCCACTGCTCCTTGTCCTATTCTACAAATACCATGAACCAAGTTAGGTAGCAACAAATATCTATGTATTCATTGGTTTGACTCAGCTGGGGTTTGAACCCCATGGATTCGAATCTCGGGACAATCTAATTAGTTCTAGCATAAACAGAGATGAATAGAAACCAATTTCAAAACAGGGCTTAAGCTAAGATTCCTTACACACGGTAAGCGGCATGCGGTATGCGGTATGCGAATGGGAGGATTCCTTCTATGCGGTATACAAACCCGTAACCCCACCACCACCACTACCATATGTTTCCCCTCTGCACCCTTGTGTGTGACCATTCCGTAATGCTCAGTTGCCTCTCCTCGTCTAAAACTAATGGGCAAGTGCGACTGGCGTTTCTATTCGCATACCGCGTGCCGCATGCCACACCGATCGCTACAGGGACCGATCGAGTTGCCGCATTCGCATTCACATTCGCATTTGCATTCAGACGTAAGGAATCACCCCCATTGACTTAGATGCTTTCCGATTTTTTGCGCATTCGCATTCGCATACCGCATACCGCGTGTAAGGAATCTTAGCTTAAAGCAAAAAGAAATGTCAACATCTTCGCGTTGCTAGATATCTATCGACTGCCGCATGCCTTCCCAACTAAGCGCCTGGCATTATTAGGATAGGGCAAGGACTGGTTGACTCAGTGTCAGGATAATGTGACTGAGTGGGATATCAGGTCATGGTGCTGGTGGCCTGGTCTCCCAGTCCCAGTGGGGCAGCACTATAAAGTCACCAAAAGTGTGCACTGTCACAAATCGGTACACGTCCTGATATGACCTTAGATGTTGCCAGGACGTAAAACTCCAACAACCAACCAACTGCAGGATGTGCATTGCCTGTCGATGGATTAGTGCGACTGGGCTTTATGGAATGGACAGTAAGCACACTCTAGACTCTTTAAGTTAAACGCACAGTTAATGCGCCCAGGGCGACTAGCGACCACCATCGACACGACAATGCGTCCCCCCTAACCACATGTAATGATACTTTTATTGATTTTTCATCTTCACTAAAGGGCAGTTTTGTTGTGGGAGTGCGGTTTTTTCGAGCAAGTGTTTAAAGCAACCTGAGTGGGCCGTACGCATCTCATTGAAGTTGCATAGTCCGGTGGGCATGCGTTTCGGTTGTGTTTTGCTATAAATATATATTTATTTCATAGACTTTTATTTCAGACTTTTAATTATGAAAAAAAAAGACTTCTATTTTATAGACTTTTATTTTATAGACTTTTATTCATCAACTAAATGTATAGACTTATTTTATAGATTTTTATTTTATAGACTTTCATTTATACCTTTATTTACTATGGACTTTTGTTTTACAGACTTATTTCATCGACTTTTATTCATAGACTAATTTTAGACTTTTATTTTATAGACTTTTATTTTATAGACTTTTATTTTATAGACTTTTATTGTATAGACTTTTATTTTATAGACTTTTATTTTATAGACTTTTATTCATAGACTAATTGTATAGACTTTTATTTCATGGAATTTATTTTATAAACTTTTATTTCATATACACTTTTATTTCATCTTTTTATTTCATACACTTTTATTTCATCAATTTTGTTAATTTAATATAATAATATTACTTATTAGGTTCGATAGTTATTATCAATTTTTAGTTTGAAGTAAGTTTTATTTTCAATGTTTTTTGTGGGTTTTCTTTAGCGATTTTGAAGTGAAAACATGCCAAAATAATGTTTGTGTATGTTTACCGACATTCAGTACGTGCGCTCTGCTTACCCATTTTCGAGCATCGCGCAAACACATTAAGGTGTAAGAACTACTTAGTGGGTGCACGAGAATCTAAATTATGCAGCTTTAACATCACGGGGATTACTTGGACGCTATAATCATGCGGAAAGGGGGTTGGGGTGAGTGTGCGTGGTGAGGGGAGAGGAGGGGGAGGGGGAGGGGGAGGGGAGGGGGGAGGGGGAAGGGAATGAAGCAGAGGGGGTGGAAAAGGGAGGGTTGGGGAGAGAGAGGATGGGAGAGGATGGGAGAGGAGGAGACGGGAGGAGAAAAGAGGGGAGAAGAGGGGGAGGAAGGGAAGGGGAGGGAAGGACGGGACGGAGGGGAGGGGTGGGGAAGGGAGGGGAGGGGTGGGGAGGGAGAGGATAGTAGGGGCTGGGAGATGGGGATACGGAGGAGACGGGAGGAGAAAAGAGGGGAGAGGAAGGGAAGGGGAGGGGACGGGACGGGACAGGAGGGGGGGGGAAGGGAGGGGAGGGTTGGGGAGGGAGAGGATGGTAGGGGCTGGGAGAGGAGAAGACGGGAGGAGACGGGAGGAGAAACAGGGTAGAGGAAGGGAGGGGAGGGGAGGAGAGGAGGAGGGGGAGAAGGGAGGGGAGGGGGGGGGGGAAGGGAGAGGACGAGAGGGGATGGGAAGGGAGGGGCGGGACAGAACGGGAGGGGGGGGGGGGGAGAAAGGAGGCTACGGGAGGGGAGGGGCGGGGTCGGGAACGGAGGGGAGGGGAGGGGTGGGGAATGGAGAGGAGGGGAGGGGAGGGATGGGGAAGGGAGACCAGTGGGGGTGAGGAGAAGGGAGGGGAGGTGATGGGAGGGGAGGGGACGAGGAAGGGGAGAGGGGGAGGGGATGGGAGGGGAGGGGTGGGGAAGGGAGAGGACGAGAGGGGTTGGGAAGGGAGGGTACGGCACAGAACCGGAGGGGAGGAGAAAGGAGGATACGGGAAGGGAGGGGCGTGGGTGGGGAGGGAGGGGAGGGGAGGGGAGGGGTGGGGAAAGGATAGTAGGGGAGGGGAGGGGAAGGGAGACCAGTGTAGGGGAGGAGAAGGGATGGGGAGGTGATGGGAGGAGACGGGGAGGGACGGGTGAGGAGGAGAGAGGAGGTTAGAGGAAGGGAGAGGAGGGTGGGTGCAAGAGCGGGGTGTAGTGTGTCGGGAGAAGGTCTAAAGGGAGGCATGTGTAATGGAGTAAGGAGGGTGGAACTGGAAATGTAATGGCATGGCGTACAAGAGAGGTTGTTTATCGATGTGTTCTGTCAATGTAACGCTGAACTGTCTGCGGTGGTATGAGAGCGCGCGTGTAAACACAGTAGCGCTTCTGTGGGTGTGAGAGGGATGGGTGGGTGTGGGTGTGGGAGCGGAGGTGGATGTGGATGTGGCATGTGATGGAATGTGGCATTAAGCTGTGATTTAAAGAGTGCTTGGTGTGCCCATTACCTGACACAACCCCCCCCCCCCTCTCCCGCCCAATTCCGGTGTCATTATTTGTGATAATATGTGCATACATATGTATATATGTGTATATATATATAAATATATTAACAGTGAGATATTATATATGCGATATATAATTAATTATAACAACATAAATAACATACGGGTTACCTACATTAATGTTTATATAATCATTGTATAACTTAGTAAGTTATTAAGAAACTAACTGGTGGCGCCATCACGGCAGTTTAGCTCACTAATTGCTTCCCCAAAAATAGTTATATATCATCCTCAGCCATTACATATGAAACTAACCGGTGGCGCCATCACGGCAGCTTTGCTCATTAATTGCTTCCACAGAAATAGCAATATATCACGCTCAGCCAATACCTGTTTTGAAGATGTAATCTTTAAAAATTGGTATGATATTTGAATATTTGACAAAGAAAAAGAAAACCAATCGAATGCTGCTAGGTTTTTTTCCCCATCGAAAGGACCTATTTGCTCTAATAACTTGAGTTCGCTAAGTATTATGTTATATGCATATACCTCCAATGGAATTGGGTTATGTTTAGAGATAGGTTTTATAGGTTAAAAACCAGCCAGGTCAAAAATACACATAAATAGCCGAAGATATCATCGATGGATTTGCAGGAGTGCATGAAGGTTAGATTGCCAACAGCTGTCTGCATGCGTCCCCATTCACACATTTAACTTGCAGACTACACCTTCCCTTGGAGAGCTAAATTTATTCATGGACCTTCTACAAATAACACTGTTCACGTTATAGTGTTTCCAAATGCAATAATTGCCTTCCCAAATAGATTAAGTGGATATATCTATTATGCACAAGCACTGTCAGCTGAGAGGGGAGAGGGCTGGTTTTTCAATAGCCATGTTTGGTTGAAGAATCTCCAATACATAAAGAAAATGGAGCCAGCAATCCCCCTCCCCTCTCCATCACCCAACCAGATGGGATGGCCGAATGAGTTTAGCGTCCGTCTCCCGTTTTGGTAGATCGCGGGATTCGAACACACGGGTTTGAACTCTGGTCGAGTCAAACCAATGACTTACAAATTTATACTTGTTGCTTCCTAGCCAGGCACTCGGCATTATTAGGATAGAGCAAGGACTGGTTAGCTCAATGTCAGGATAATGTGACTGAGTGGGATATCGGGTCATGGTGCTGGCAGCCTGATCTCCCAGTGGGGGCATCACTGTAAAATTGCCATGCGTGCGCACTGCCAAAAATCGGTACCCGTCCTGATATGACTTTAAATGTTGCCAGGATGTAAAACTCAAACAACCAACCTCTCCATCACCCAAGTTCACCACCTGTCTCTTTCACACACAAAATGCATCGCGCTTCATCCATTACCACCACCAGGGGGCAGTCCATCCATCCTCCACGTTCCGTATTAATTATCCCCGTATATCTCAGCAGGTGTTGCACGTGCCCTCACTTGTCCCTATTATCGCTCACCTCGTTCCATTGTTGCGTTTCTTTCACAAGTCTAAGGAGCCAACCACTCACTAATGGCATGTTTAACCCCGTATTCCTGCATCCCATAATAATCCCTCTGGCGGGATGGCCCTCTTAGCGTCCCACCTGGCGGGATGGCCGAATCGGTAAAGGCCCTGTCACACGTTACCGGACTGGAGAACCGGACACTGTCCGGTACTGTACGGCGATGTCCGGTACATGTCCGGTACCCATCCGGCGGTCTCCGGTGGTGTCCGGCGGGTCCGGTACAAGTTTTGAACATGCACAAAACTTCTACCGGACACCGCCGGACTGATGTGTCCAGTTGGTGTCCGGTATGTCCGGTACCCATCCGGTACCCATCCGTACATGTCCGGTACCCATCCGTTGGTGTCCGGTTTGTCCGTTTTGTCCAGTACATGTCCGGTTCTCGTCCGGTACTCGTCTGGTACATGTACGGTACTTGTCTGGTCGCCCGGCGCCAATTGACCCAATTCCGCTCCATTTCGATACATTTCGATACATTTTGTCATCGGAAAGCACCGGACTAACACTTCTTTGTCCGGTGGTGTCCGGTGCTCAGTCCGGTGAGGTGTGACAATGGCTTTAGGGGCAC
The DNA here is from genome assembly GCA_030323885.1 of Branchipolynoe longqiensis. Lineage (NCBI taxonomy): Eukaryota > Metazoa > Annelida > Polychaeta > Phyllodocida > Polynoidae > Branchipolynoe > Branchipolynoe longqiensis. The sequence goes on from CM059189.1 coordinate 33,339,809, forward strand.
TGGGTGGCTTCCGGTGTGGAAGGTACCAGACGCTTAACACTCACTCATCATCCCTTATCCCTCAGTCCTCACCCCTCATTCCTCACCCCCTCATTCCTCATCCCTCATCGCACATCCCTCACCCCACATCCCTCACCTCTCATCTCTCACCCCTCACCTCTCATCCCTGATCTCTCATCCCTCACTTCACATCCCTCACCTCTCACCCCTTACCTCTCATCCCTCATCTCTCATCCCTCATCCCTCACCCCACATAGGCTCTGCTGTAATGTAAACCTACATCCCTCATTACGAGACACACTGGCTTCAAACACCCCTCAACTCATCGACCTTTTTCTCTTGCCACCAGTTCATGACGTTCCCCTGCTACTCAGACCCACACCCCACCCCTACCCCCACATACCTAACCACCCACATACCCACACACCCACTCCGGAAGGGGCGTAATGAACCTATTTATTTCTGAACGTGGACCAGCGTCCTGGTAATATTCGTACACACAACACCAACACCATTGAGCGGTAAACCTTGCTTACTTTAGCTAGTGAACCGACATCACTCAGCCATCTTTAATGTACCGTAATAACTCCAGCGTCCTTGTATAATTAAGTGGGTTTTTTTATTCTTCCTTTTTTAAAGTTTCTTGTGAATGAAAAATCTAAGTAAGTATACAGCAATTCGGTGTTAGTAATAGCTAAAAGCAAATTGAAATGTACTAAGATTATAATAAGATGGAATGGGACAAAAATAGACAATTTTGGCATCATAAATAGTCCACTTAACAAGCAAAACTGGGCACTAAAGTGTGACATGGAAACCAAAAATGAAAACTTTCCAAATAATAGCAAAAATACTTCCAAATAATAGCCTAATCCAATGTCCCATGAAGGTTTGCATGTTGTGTGTATGTCAGAGTTGAAAAAATGAATTTCACTTTTTGAATTAGATCTTATAGAAATTGAGCAATACAATAATATCACTGGCATAACATGCAAATCAAAGACACATCCAGAACCTCATATACAACACTTATTTTACTGATTACTGTTAAAAGGACAAGGTTATGACTTACAAGAAAAAAAGTTGAAAAATAAGTTGAAAAAGGTTTGGCTACATGCAAAGTGTAAAATTTTCACTTTTTCACATTAGCACAAAATCATATAAGTAAACTTTTAATGTCTTTCTTGGGATAGCTTCAATAAATGTACTATTGCTAACATACTTAATAGACAGAGGATGTGTGTTATATGCTCTATATTGAATTTTGTGCGTATTTTATTTGGAAGCATCGAAATTATTTAGTAAACCCACCTCAATAGTAATATTTTAACGTCAATTTTCTTAAATAATTCTTTTTTTAAATAAACGTATTTAAAGCAAGTTCCCCCTTATGACAACTACCTGTCTCATTTTAGATATACGTATATAGGTAATCCGATCTGCGGAGGCTCTTATGGAGACCATTTACAAATAATACTAGTCTGGTGATGTTTTATTCTGTCGAAAAAGACTGATGCATTGTGGGTAAAGTGTTCCACGGGTTACTGTTGCTCCCGGTGCAGCTGCTTTGTTCTCCTAGCTTCCTCCTAGTGCTGTGAACTGAAGGGTGTTCGGAAGGCAAGTGCATGTGTGTATGTGTGTATGTGTGTGTATTGGTGTGTGCATTAGTGTTTTGGGGTTGTGAGAGGCGTCACGCCTTCCTTAGTGTGTTCCTTTTATCACCCCACAGTCAACCCTTCTGCTTTCATTCCCTCCACACAGTGTGCAACCACCACCACCACCATTCACCACCACCACCACCACACATCACCACCTCCACTCCCACCTCCACCATCCACCACCACCGCCACCATCCACCACCACCATCCACCACCACCACACACCACCTCCACTCCCACCTCCACCATCCACCACCACCTCCACCATTCACCACCACCACCACACATCACCACCTCCACTCCCACCTCCACCATCCACCACTACCTCCACCATCCACCACCCCCACCCACCACTTCCACTCCCACCATCCACCACCACCTCCACACACCACCTCCACTCCCACCTCCACCATCCACCACCACCACCACACACCACCACCACCACCATCCTCTACCATCACCACAAACCACCTCCACTGCCACCTCCACCATCCACCACCACCTCGACCATCCGCCACCCCCACCCACCACTTCCACTCCCACCATCCACCACCACCTCCACACACCACCTCCACTCCCACCTCCACCATCCACCACCACCACCACACATCACCACCCCCACCCACCACTTCCACTCCCACCATCCACCACCACCTCCACACACCACTTCCACTCCCACCTCCACCATCCACCACTACCTCCACCATCCACCACCCCCACCCACCACTTCCACTCCCACCATCCACCACCACCTCCACACACCACCTCCACTCCCACCTCCACCATCCACAACCACCACACACCACCACCACCATCCTCTACCATCACCACAAACCACCTCCACTCCCACCTCCACCATCCACCACCACCACACACCACCACCACCATCCTCTACCATCACCACAAACCACCTCCACTCCCACCTCCACCATCCACCACCACCTCGACCATCCGCCACCCCCACCCACCACTTCCACTCCCACCATCCACCACCACGTCGATCATCACCACTACACACCACCACTTCCACCACCACCACCACCCACCACCTCCACTCCCACCTCCACCATCCACCACTACCTCCACCATCCACCACCCCTACCCACCACTTCCACTCCCACCATCCACCACCACCTCCACACACCACCACCACTCCCACCTCCACCATCCACCACCACCACCACACACCACCATCACCATCCTCTACCATCACCACAAACCACCTCCACTGCCACCTCCACCATCCACCACCACCTCGACCATCCGCCACCCCCACCCACCACTTCCACTCCCACCATCCACCACCACCTCGATCATCACCACTACACACCACAACTTCCACCACCACCACCACCCACCACCTCCACTCCCACCTCCACCATCCACCACCACCTCCACCATCCACCACCCCCACCCACCACTTCCACCATCCACCACCACCTCCACCATCTGCCACCACCACCACCCCCACCCACCACCTCCACTCCCACCTCCACCATCCACCACCCCCACCCACCACCTCCACTCCCACCATCCACCACCACCTCGATCATCACCACCACACACCACCACTTCCACCACCACCACCCCCACCCGCCACCTCCACTCCCACCATCACCATCCACCACCACCTCCAGCATCCACCACCCCCACCCACCACCTCTACTCCCACCTCCACCATCCACCACCACCACCTCTACTCCCACCTCCACCATCCACACACCACCTCCTCCACCACCACCAAGGGTAACATGTACATCCTATATTTCCTGTGTCTGCATTGGTGGAGTGGACCCCTCCATTTGAGCTGTTGGGTAAATTGTCGGGCGGGGATCCCCCCCCCCCTCGTCTCAAACACTGGAGTAATATATATATATATATATATATATGTGTTGTATATACGGTATGCAGGTATTGCAGGTATTGCAGGTATTGCAACACCTCAGGGAGTTTGACGCCCCTGCCCTGCAGAGTTGTAAACCACTGCCTTGTGGTACAGGTTCTTGACAGAACCAAAGGCTAAACAGAAAACCATGTCACTGTGGCATCATTAAGGTCGGTTGATGTATGGAACTCCCAACATCTCCCGACCAGCCACTGCAGGGACAAATAGTTTTGCGCCTGCCTTGACATGTTCTTGCTGGTGTGAAACCTCTATTTGCTCCCCGAGAGAGTGCCGCTGGTAACTTGCAAAAGCCAGCAGCATTTCAACACTTTTGCAGGCAGCTTTCATGAAATGTACAAACGCACAAGAGCGGCAGTCAAGTAATGAAAGCAGTCTTTGTCGCATCGCGACCGACAGCATGATGATGATGATGATGATGATGATATACGACAGCCATGATCAGTACATATGCGCTCTACATTCGATTATGGGAATTTAAACAAGGACAGGCCCATCTATGTTAATCCCATATTAAATGCAATCTACATATATTAGCAGCACATTATTTATATCGACCGAACGTGGTGGTTGAATCGGGACGAGTTCATGCTTTACATGTGAAAGGTCAGAAATTCTGAACCTGTCTGAGTCAAGCTAATTATTTACAAATTTGATTTGTGTTGCTACTTAGCCTGGTTCTTGGCATTATTAGGATAGGGCAAGGATTGGTTTGCTCAGTATCAGGATAATGTAACTGAGTGGGAAATTGGGTTATTGCGACAGCAGCCTTATCTCCCAGTGGGACAGGGTTATGACGTTGCATTGAATGTGCACTATCACAAATCCGTACCCATCCTGATATGACCTTAGATGTTGTCGGGATGGAAAGCCCCATCAAAAAACCCCTGTGCATATATATATATATATATATATATATATTTATTTATTTACATACGTATATATGTCTACATATAAACACTGAATATTTACATATGTATATGAGACTGTCTCAAAGGGTGCTAAGCAATATGGGACAAAACTTTGTCCATTGTAATGATCAACATACTATCTGATGATGCATTTGCTCACGATAAACTGATTTGTTTTGTACATGGTGTTTCATAATCCCAATAGAATACACACTGATTTGAAGCAAATGTCCTTGTGTTTTCAGTGTAACCGTTTCTGTGCTGTTTTGTGTCAATCGTTACAATGGACGAAAAAAAAGAAGAGTTATCACCTTTTGAGACAGGCTCATATATATACATATATAAATATACAGTAAAGCCTCTCTAAATCGACTGACCATAGGACCGACTTGAAACGGTTCATTTAGGGAGGTGGTCAGTTTAGGGAGTTTTGTTATTGTTACAATGGTATTGTATGGCCGATCCTTTGAGACCCAAATAAAGCGATCGATATAGGGGAGTGGTCGATCTGTGGAGGTGGTCGGTTAGAGAGGTTTTACTGTATATATATATATATATATATATATATTTATATATATATAGAGAGAGAGAGAGAAAGAGAGAGAGAAAGGGAGGCGCAAATATTTCAGATATATATATGTATATATATATTATGTCCAAGCCAGAATACGCATACCAGCACAGCGCTGCTGTTAGGATGTAGATAGCAGGTTGACCGGGCAGGAATGCTGAGTGGCCAATGGAGCGAGTGGGTTGTCACTATAATGCCCACCGGCGACATCAGATGGCGGGGCACAGTGTTGGCATGGAGGAGACGGCGTGTGAGGGAAGGGGTGAGGGGGGGGGGGGGGTTGCGAGGTGGAAAGTGGTTGATTGAATCAGGTCTTCAGCAGGGTTGCTCCAACAACTTTGATGAATGGCTTTTCGTTGCCTTGGTGATGAACGCCTGGAGCGCTGGACAAAATAACATTCAGTGTTTGGTTGTCTACATTCCGGAACCAGCGCAGATGGACTCAGCATAGTCAGAAGCAGCTCGGTCTTTATTAAATATATATATATTTGGATAGTGATAAACCCTTTATCGCGTGTAATAAGCCCTGTAGTGGTCCTCCCCCCTCCCCTCCGGGTGGGGTGGGGAAGGGTACCAGCATGCTCTCCCCCCTCCGCGCGGGGCAGGACTCGCCACTCGCTATGCTGTATAAGAATTGTACGAGTATAATAACCCGGAATTATATACTCGCTCCTCACACCCACCCACCAGTAATTGGGTGGTGGAGCCTCGGGCTAGTTATCCACTGCTCCAACCTACTCACATCACTCCGACGGTGGCGCAACCGCTCACCTTGCTCATTATCCTGACTCACATATATATATCCACACATGCACACACATATATAAACACATATACAGTAAAACCTCTCTAAATCGACCGACCTTGGGACCGACTGTAAGTGGTCCATTTACAGAGGTGATCGGTTTAGGGAGTTAGAATATGGATACAATGGTATTGTTAGTACCCAAATAAAGCGATCGATATAGGGGAGTGGTCGATTTGTGGAAGCGGTCGGTTAGAGAGGTTTTACTGTATATGCTATATAATTCTGTTGGGGGTAAATATGTTTATTCCGCTAGATAAGTCTTTTGTCAATGTCGAAGAACTGGTCTTCCAGCCATTTTTCAATTCAGGAGTATTTACACAAAAAAGGTATATAGAGTAAGGTATGCAATAACTGTTGAATACACAATTTGCAGCATAAACACAATTAATGTGGATTAGTGGTGCTGTGAATTATGGATTATTATTCCTTGAATTATTATTTATCTAATTATTATTTATTACTCGGGAAACCTGTACATATTGTCGTGGGGGTGATGAAAATGGGAAATATTGCGCCTAGAGCGGGACTCGAACCCACATCTCTTTGCATTCCGGGCCAGTGTGCTAACCATTACACCACCTAGGCTCCCTGATATCAACAGACTACCCACACCTACCTGTCTATGTGGTTACTTGCCTGAGAGGTCAGTGCAGACCACTACACTCGTCCCCCTGGAATTGTAAGTCTTTTAATACTTACAATTACATACATACAGGCAATGCACTAACATATCCATACACATGGTAGGTTCAACAACCATACATCGCGTAGCTTGTACAGGATCATGGTCACGGCAACCAGTGTCATGGGGGTGATGAAAATGGGAAATATTGTGCCTAGAGCGGGACTCGAACCCACATCTCTTTGCATTCTGGGCCAGTGTGCTAACCATTACACCACCTAGGCTCCCTGATATCAACAAACTACCCACACCTACCTGTCTATGTGGTTACTTGCCTGAGAGGTCAGTGCAGACCACTACACTATCATACCTTTATACACATATATTACACATACATTTACATATTAAAATCCTCCAACGCCAGTGATGTTTTCCCGCGCCAGCAGGTGCGGGGGAGCGCCAAAGGTGGCAGCACCAGTCATGAGCATGAGGAGGAGGCACTACAGAGTAGTCGCTATAATAAAAATAAGTGAGGTATAAAGTACTTATGCAAATATTAAATTTGTATTTCTCCTGTCTTTATTGTTCTTATATCCAATATTGATCCCGTAACCTGTCCTTTTGATATGCTCGTTTCTACTATGGGTTACTGGAGGTTTGTGTACGACCTGGAGACCGGGAGGCCTGCTTCCAAGCAGCTCCCCTAATTCCCCTCCTTTCCTCCAGGCGGCGCCTCCCCCACCTGCTATCTGCTCATTTCGCCAACGATTTAGTTCAATAAAATTAACGGTAGGTCTTAAGGGCCTGCCAGAGTTATAGGCTCGATCCATACAAATCTGTCTTGTCTCCATTTCTGTCTTTGTTTATGTTATGAAAGGAATTATTAATATAACAAAATAATTCCCCATCCACGCCTATATACTCACATAACACGTTATACATCACATATATACATAGCTTACCACACTATTACTTCATGTCCACCATCAGGTGTCAGTGTGCCCTGTCCACAAATGTTATAAATTCCAAACCGACAAACTATAGTTGCTCTACATATATAAACCATTGCTGCCTCCTGTCCATTATATAGACTTATACTATCGCCACCTCAGACTGCAATAACGAATGGCGGAAATCTTGGGATGCTTTCAGTGTGTTGCTTAGGAACGGAGGGCCGTGAGGGCGGCCATGGTGGGGACCAGAGTTCTTGGTGAGCTAAAGCAATTGATGGCATTCCAGGGGGCTGAGGCGGTGAGTTCTGGGGTGAGACGAGGGTCGGGGATTGGAGTGGGGAGTGTCGTGCATATTGTGTGAAAGTTTGTTTTAATTTTTAATGACGCCTCTAGAGCACATTGATTTTCATCATCGGCTAGTGGACGATAAACATATGGTCATTCTGACATATTTATTTGGAGGAAACCCACTGCCACCACATAGGCTACTCTTTCCGGTAAGCTGCAATGGGTCTTTTATATGCACTTTCCAACAGAGAGGACATCACATACCACAGCCTTTGATGAACCAGTTGTGGATCACTGGTTGGAACGGAAAATAGTCCAATCTGTAAATGTGTTTACTGAGCAGGATCGATAGGATGATCCACATCTTCACAGGTGGACACTCTACCGCCTGAGTTGTGTGAACCTATGTGTAGATGTGGCCTAGGGTGCTGGGCTGGATTCTATCGCTGTATGGGATGATATGATGACATTATTTCTCTTATACACTAATCACCGGGAATGGGGTGTTGCTGGTTCGGGGTATGTCATGGGATCAATCCCTGACCGAGTTAAAGACTTACAGAAATCAATAATTGGCACTGCATTGCCTGGTGCTCAGTATTACTAGGATAAGGTGACAACTGGTTGGACGTATAGTCATGGTGCCGGCAATATGGTATTACAGTATGGTAGCACTATAAAACTGATATCAGTGCGCACTGTTACAAATCGGTACCCGCTTCATATAACTCTAGCTATTTTCCGGGAGGGAAAGCCGAAATAATCCAAGCCAAGCTCATATAGTAATCAATTTAATACAATAGTAATATTTATAAATTATGTATTAACTCATCAAGGGACTGGATGTAGTTGACTTTCTTGTATTGTTGTATGTTTCTGCAGGATGTTCTTAACATTGGTTAATTAAGCAAGGGAAGCCACTTCAATGTTAAACAGGTGTGATTCCTCATCCCATAACTCCTTGCCTATTCTAGTAATGTCGAATGTCAAGTGTCAATATCAATTCTGCAAGTTATTGCTTTGATTCGTCTAGGGTTCAAATTCCACGATCTGCTGCTACATGAGAAGCAAGAGCTTCCGCTGCTTCTCGAGCCACCACCACTGGACGCGGTAGCCGAATCGGTCAGAGCACAGGCTTCCCTTGCGGCAGGTCGCGAGTTCTAATCACAGCCCAGTCATATCAATGTTTTATCAAATTGATAATTGTTACTACCCAACCTGGCGTTCAATATTACTAGGATAGTACAAGGACGTGTTAAATCACTGTCAGGATAATGTGACCAAATAGGAAATGAGGCCCTGGTGCCAGTGGCCTGGTATCCCAGTAGGAGAGCAGTATAAAGTCACCACGGGGGTGTACTGTCACAAGTCGGAGGCACTGACCTTAGATGTTGCTAAGACGTAAAACCCTGACAAACAAACAAACATTCAGCCATCCAGTTGCGCCTAATAATAATAATAACAAAAACAGTAGTAGTTATAGTAGGAATGTTAGTAGTTAGTAATAATGCTTTTCGGTAGCAATGACAAGGTGGTGGCTGGCCGGTTAACCAAATAAACTCCCACAGACGGCGCCACCAACCAACGCGATCCCACAGCAAACCGAGGGATCGAATCCAACTCACTTAACTATTGGTCGGATTTGGCAATACATTTCTATTGACATTCTACCTTTCGTATATTTATACTAATATAAATACACGAAATATAGAATGTCAGTATATATATTTGCTCCCCGAGAGAGTGCCGCTGGTAACTTGCAAAAGCCAGCAGCACTTCAACACTCTTGCAGGCAGCTTTCATGAAATGTCATGGACGCAACTCTCACAGCAGAGAGCTAAATGGAGAGCGGCAGTCAAGTAATGAAAGCAGTCTTTGTCACATCGCGACCGACAGCATGATGATGATGATGAAATATATATATATATATATATATATATATATATATATATAAATTCCGAGGATAAGTGACAGTGGTAATGCCAGAAGTTAATGTCGGGGCCAGTGGTGGCACCACCAATCCCCGTATCAGTAAGGACCAAATACATGAAGAGTGCCCATTGGCTAATAATATAACATAATAATAATATAATATAATATAACAATATAACAGAATAATCCCTTCTGCCACTTTATACTCGCATAATGCTTATCCTGGTAGGTCTGAGAGCGAGCCAAAATATTACAAAATATCCGGGGCTGTCCGGGACAGTCCGGGGGAATGGTCCGGGGGTGGCCGGCTAAAAATCCGGGGTTAGTCCGTGTAGGTGTGACTTGGGCTTAAAGTTGCATAGTCCGATGGTTTGAATTTCTGTATTTTTTCTGAGATAAATGTATTAGATCGATCAGTACTATCTACTTCTACATTAGTTCAAAGTTACTTTTATTTTAAATGGTAAACCTTTGAGATATTTTGAGTGCAAACATGGAAAATTAGTTTTGGCAAGCTTGCCAAAACTCTGACACCATAGACTTTCTGCAGTAACAGGTTCTGTTAAATTGACTCAGTATTGCCTTCTATGCAGAAACAAATGTTTAATAAGTGCATCAGTATCTAAGTTAGATATGCAAAATCAAATCTAGATAATTGGTGTGGTTTTGAAAATTTGATATTTCATCGGACTATGCAGCTTTAAGCTATTGCAGCTTTCTAAGCATTGCAATTTCTGGTGCACCTACAACTCATTACATTCAGCTCATGCCTCTCTCTGCGTCCATCTCCACGCCGGATCACTCACCTCGTACGCAGTTTATCTTATCACATCAGATCTCATCCATCTGCCTCGCTCTGCACCCAATCCATCACGCCTCTCTCTCCTGACCCATGTGTACTTCTTTCCCCCGCTGAGACTGCCACAGGTCTAGGGCAGGGTGAGTGAGGTTAGACGCTGGGTGGTGGTAGCGCTTGATGAATAATTAGCGAATACAATCAAACCTCTCTAACTGACCTCCTCCACAGATCGTCCACTCCCCTATATCGATCGCTTTATTTGGTTCCCAACAATACCATTGTAGGGAGCGGGACGTAGCTCAGGCAGTAGAGTATTCGATCCTGCTCAGTGGACCCATTTGCAGTTAGGGCTATTTTCCATTCCAACCAGTGGTCCACAACTGGTTCATCAAAGGCTGTGGTATGTGATGTCCTGTCTGTGGGAAAGTGCATATAAAAGACCCCATGCTGCTTATCGGAAAGAGTAGCCTATGTGGCGGCAGCAGGTTTCCTCCAAATAAATATGTGAAGAGTTCAGGCGCAAAACCACGTAAACGGCAATCCAAAAATGGAGATAAACATTGGAATCAATCCCTCAAAGACTTCATTTTTTTATATTCCTCCTGTTGTTTTCATTTCTCCAAAACCATGTGATCATATGAAAAGTGGAATTCGTGAGAATTAAAATTATTTTCAGGTAAAAATCTTTGATTTAAACTACATTTTTGGATAGGCGTTTACATGGTTTTGCGCATGAACTCTTCATGTCAAAAGGATCATATGTTTGACGTCCGATAGCCGATAATAAAAATCAATGTGCTCTCGAGGTGTCGTTAAATAACAAAACGTTCTTTCAATACCATTGTAACCATATTCTAACTCCGTAAATCGACCACCTCTCTAAAGGGACCACTTAAAGTCGATCCCAAGGTCGGTCGATTTAGAGAGGTTTTACTGTAAGTGATAACACGTAGGAACTTCTCTTAATTTATACTCGCATACGTCCTTACTCATCACATATGTGATGCATAGCGTATTATGGAAGTATAAAGATATGGAAGGGAATATTACTTATTATTATGATTATTGTTATACTCCGTAAGACACAACACTGTACCGGTGGCGCCATCTCAGCCCACCTCGTATCCACCAGATGTTGACCAATGTCAGTCGCACTGCATATAATCTGAGTTACCTCCTCCCAACAAACAGGAACAATATTGTTGATTCCAAGCTAAATATAAACTAAAGCGTCAATATAACGCTAACATCAAAACCAGACCGGATGGCTGAAAGAGTTGAGCGTCCGCCTCCCGTTTTGGTAGGATGGGGGATTCACACCCCAGTCGGATTAAATCAAAGGCCCTGTCACACCTCACCGGATTGGGGGAAATGGACAGAAACCGAACAAAGTTCATTTTGTGTCCGTACAAGTTTTGAACATGAACAAAACTAGGAATGGATGCTGCCGGACTGATGTCTATGGTTTTTGTCTGGTTTGAGTCCGTTTAGTCTGCTTACCATTCATTAGCTATCCGTTCATGTCTGTTTCATGTCCGTTTCATGTCCGTTTCATGTCCGTTTCATGTCCCTTCGTCCAGTGGCCTTTGACCCGATATCGCAACATTTTGACACATTTTAATACATTTTGATACTTATGACGCCCAGACTAGACAATTCTGTTCATTGCTCAATCCGGTGTCGCACTTTCAGCGCCCGGTCAGTTTCCACCACCCGTATAGACTCAAACTGAAGGCATTGTCAATGGTCGTGAGCAATCTTCATACAGAAAATACAGCAAAAGTGAAATATCTCTAAAACTACACCACCTATTAACAAATCGCTTGGTACACATATAGAAAACATCTTTACCAAAAAGACTGCATTAAATTTATAAGGTTAGGGTTCTTGATTTGTATTAATTTTGAATTAAACTAAGGTTTTGCACTGTGCGTACCGTCAACCTCAAGGCATTGTCAATGGTCGCTAGCAATCTTCATACAGAAAATACAGGAAAAGTGATATATCTCTAAAACCACACCACCTAGAAACAAATCGCTTTGTACACATGTAGAAAACATCTTTACCAAAAACATTATATAAAATTCATAAGGTTAGTGATGATGATATTAGATTTTGACGCATGCGCATGAAACTGGCCGGGCGCTGAAACTGACCGGGTGCTGAAACTGCGACACCGGCGAGGTGTGACAGCCGCTGATTTACGCTTGTCACCACTTCGCTTGACATTCGCCATTACCAGTGATTACTAGGATATGGCAAGGAGAAGTGGGATCAGAAGACCGACTGTCCACGATTGAAATTTCCCCTGCTTTCTCAACTAATAATGTACACAAAAAATACCTTTGTCAAAATACATATCGTGAATATAAGTATAAATGATAGAGGTAAATCAAACCATTTTTCTGTATATTCTTCGTTAAATAGATGATAAAAGTCCGTTTCTTTCACAATCCTTTATGTTATACATGATACCAGGCAGTCGTTGTTGGATACAATATGACTTAAAAATTGATACTTGTCGTTTCCTAGCCTGGCCCTCGGCATTATTAGGATAGGACAAGGGCTGGTTGGCTTAGTGTCAGGATAATGTGACTGAGTGGGATATCGGGTCATGGTGCCAGTGGCCTGGTTTCCCAGTGGGACAGCACTATAAAGTGGCCATGAGTGCGCACTGTCACAAGTCGGTACCCGTCCTGATATGACCTTAATTGTTGCTAGGACATAAAACAACAAACATACAAACACACACACACACACTCACACACACTCACACACACATACTCACACACACTCACACACACTCACATCCTGTGCCAGACTTCACATATTACCCGGCCATACCCTCTTCCCCCTTGCAACCCCCGCACCCTCCCCGTGCCCCCTTCACCTGACCCTATCTGTATTGATCCGTTGACCAACACCGATTAGAGAACGCTCGGGGCGTGGGTAACTGCCCTGCCATGTTTCCCTCGTGTGTGAGGGGGGGGGGGGGGGAGGGGGGGGGGATGCGGTGGAGGGGAGGGCGGGGGAGGTGGGGGGAGTAGATAGGAGCTGGTGGGGTGGGCGACGGGGTGTGGAGGGGTGGGCCCGGGGAGGAGTGTGATTGATGGAGGTGTACTTGTAGGGGCGTGATCGTGATACAGCCGTGTGATGTTATGTGATCTGGATCAAGCCCTCCCCTCCACACACACCACACACATACCTACACACATTCTACTCAGGCGTTGTCCACTATCGACAACAGGCATTCTAGCATGTCCATTCACCAATGCCCCCTCCCTCCTCCGCGCACACACACCATTCCCCTTCACCCCACACGAGCTACATGTGCCAGCCTATGCTGATACCCCATGTTTTGGGAGCCCCATGATCCCGGATCCCACACATACACAGCCAGCCTGACGACCACGTGATCACACACACACCAAACGCTACACCACACAGACCTCCCACACCGCCCACACCGCCCACACCGCCCACACCACCCACACCACCCCACACCTCCCACACGCTCCAGACCTCCCACACGGCCCACACCTCCCACACCTCCCACACCACCCCACACCTCCTACCCTGCCCACCTCGCCCACCACTGCCCCACACCGCCCACACCGCCCCACACCGCCCCACACTCGCCCCACACTCGCCCCACACTCGCCCACACTCGCCCCACACCGCCCCACACCTCCCACCCTGCCCACGTCGCCCACCACTGCCCCACAAGCCACCACATGGAGTATTACACCTTGAACGAGGCGGACACAGGCATTCCTTCCTGAAAGGGAGTTGTCCAGGTGACACCGACTCACTACTCAATTAGACCTCTTTTTTTTTTTCCCCGTTGAGCATGCGCAGCGAGGTTGTACCCCCATTTCTCCCACTGCCACCAGAGGGCGGGTTAGGTGGAGGAAGTCATTCCAGTATAAGACCTTTTCCACAAAGAATGCTGCATCGTGATCTGCTACCCACAACACTAGTTCTTGCCATAGCCATCATATGTCAGGTTGATAGTGTAAATTCAAAAATAATATCCCCTTTTCTATTGATGGTATATTTACCCTGTTCCTAATACCCCTGTCACACTACGACGTAATGAGCAAACGTGAGCCTAACGTGGTGATATTTCGTCATTACGTTGATGTACGTTGGATTACGTTATGATGACGTCATAATGATGTTAGACTGACATCGAGCTACGTCACATTACGTCGTGTTATGTCAAGTTACGTCGAGGTTTTGGACATGTTCAAAAATGTTGACGTAGCTCGAACGTAAGGGTTTACGTTCGCCGTACGTTCTGTTCACGTTCAGCGAACGTCAATGACGTTAAACAGACGTTAGGCAAATGTTCCTCACTACGTTCCACTACGTTCCACTACGTTCCACTCGTTGACCCACATTAAAGCCAGTGGAAACGTCCATGCGGCGTAATGGGAAAGTCAGGAGAACGTCAGGAGAACGTCAGGAGAACGTCAGGAGAACGTGAATTCAACGTACGTTCAACATCTCATGACGTAATTAACGTCACGTAACGTTCTTCTGGTGATGGAATAACGTTCATAACGTTCCGTGAGCGTCATTACGTTGACCTCTCTCGTTGAATGACGGTATCACTACGCTTTACCGACGTTATGCTCTCGTCCACTACGCTGCATCCACGTTCAACTTGTGCCCAAATTTGCATACTACGCCGAGAAGTTCAACGTTCTTCACGTTCTCCCTATGTTGACGTCGTTACGTCGTAGTGTGACAGGGCCATAACACATAGGTTCATGATAGAACTTGTTTTCAATGCCGAACAGGGTGTATGGCTGACTTCAGATAGATGAGCGTGAGCACGGTAATCAAGATTAAAATGCATGGAGTAGGTGTTCTTGGGTGGCCACTAAAGGGGCTGTCACACTACGACGTATGGCCTTAGGGTATGCCGAAGTATGCGATTTTCGACCAACACTTCGGCATCTAGCATCATATGTTATGTATACGTTGGGCATATGTCGAGTATGCTCGGGGTACGGCATCATAGGTGGTCATAGGTCGGCATATGTCAAGCTGCTAAAAAATGTTGTGCATGTTCAAAATTGTCAATGTATGTTGCCGTATGGCTCATATGTTTCTCTTATGCTCGGCGTACACTCGGCGTACGTCAGTGTACATTATGCACATGTTAGGTGTAGGTCGGGATGGGTTGGAACACGTTAGCCGTACGTTCAGCCGTGCAGACCGCGTACAGCCAACGGACGCGTAATGTACTCCTAACATACTTCGAACATATGCCTGCCATATCTCCAGCGTACTTAACGTATATGCCGTTCTTCTAGCGATGAAGTAATGTATGTAACCTTGGTAAGCGTACCGTGAGTGTATGCGATAGGTCTGAGATACATTCTTCATATGCTACGTACGTTGTGTGTACATTGTGTTATGTTGTGTGTACACCCATTTTTATCCCCCACCCCTGCAAAGTTTGATGAATGCTGACGTACTGTCAGATTGTCGTACGTTGGGCACCCGCTGACGCCGTACGTCTTAGTGTGACAGGCCCTTGAACAACCCAGCCCTTCTTTCACACGCCACATCAATTCAGCCAGGCACTGTCAGAATCCTGTTTCCTGTTTACTCCCTGCTGACCTTTACAACAACCATACCCTGCACCGGGCACGGTGGCCGAATCGTTACAGCACAGGCCTCGCGTGCGGAAGATCGGGAGTTCGCGAGTTCAGTTCCCGGTCGAGTCAAACCAATGACTTAAAAATTGATACTTGTCGCTTCCTAGCCTGGTGCTCGGCATTATTAGGATAGGGCAAGGACTGGTTAGCTCGGTGTTAGGATAATGTGACTGAGTGGGTTATCGGGTCATGGTGATGGCAGCCTGATTTCCCAGTGGGGCAGCACTATAAAATCACCATGAGTGCATACTGTCACAAGTCGGTACCCATCCTGATATGACCTTAGATGTTGCTAGGATGTAAAACAACAACAAACAAACAAAACAAAAACCACACCCTGAATCAGGTTTCTGTTTGTTTTTGTTTGTTTTGTTGTTATTTTACATCCTAGCAACATCTAATGTCATTTCAGGATGGGTACCGATATGTGACAGTGCGCACTATGAACTGATATCACACTCAGTCACACTATCCTGACACTGAGCCAACCAGTCCTTGCACTATCCTAATAATGCCGAGCGCCTGACTAGGAAGCGACAAGTATCACTTTTTAAATCATTGGTTTGACTCGACCAGGGTTCGAACCCACAAACCCCCTAAATCAGGGGCCCCCTTTAACACACGCATACGCAGCTCACCTTTTTCCATGCGGAACAGCCGGGGTGGCCGAATGAGTTGAGCGTCCGCATCCCGTTTTGGATGGGGTTCGAACCCGTTACAAATTTGATTCTTGTCACTTCCTAGCCAGGCGCTCAGCATTATTGCCCGATAATATGACCATATAATAGGGCAAGGGGTGGTTGGCTCAGTGTCAGGATAATGTGACTGAGTGGGATATCAGGGCATTGTGCTGGTGGCCTGGTCTCCCAGTGGGGAAGCACTATAAAATCCCCATGAGTGCACTCTGTCACAAGTCGGTGCCCATCCTGATATAACCTTAGATGTTGCCAGGACATAAAACTCCAACAACCAATCAATCTTTCCATGCGCCACCAATCCCAACCCACCCACTCCCCATTTGTCTCTCTGACCAGACGGGATGGCCGAATGAGTTAGAGCGTCCGTCTCCCGTGTTGGTAGACCATGGGATCGTGGGTTCGAACCCTGGTCGAGTCAAACCAAAGACTTAAAAATTGATGCTAGTCGCTTCCTAGCCAGGCGCTCGGCATTATTAGGATAGGGCAAGGACTGATTGGCTCGGTGTCAGGATAATGTGACTGGGTGGGATATCAGGTCATGGTGCTGGCGGCCTGGTCTCCCAGTGGGGCAGCACTATAAAGTCGCCATGAGTGCGCACCGTCTCAAGAGGGTACTAGTCCTGATATGACCTTAGATGTTGCTAGGACGTAAAACAACAACAAACAAACCGTTTGTCTCTTACCATGAATAATGCGGTAATATCTAAACACCACCACCAACCCACCACCCCACCACCCCACCACCCCACCACCCCACTACCCCACCACCCCACCACCCCACCAGCCCACCACCCCACCACCCCATCACCCCACCACCCATGTGTCTATCTATCCTCTGGGCCGTTGTGGTTGGTTCGTTGTTGGAGGTTAATGTGGCAACATCTACGATCATATCAGGATGGGTACCACCGACTCATGATAGTGAACACTCATGGAGATATTTTAGTGTGCCCCCAGGCCATCAGCACCATGACCGAATATCACTCAAATTATCCTGACACCGAGCCAACCAGTCCTTGTCCTATCCTAGTAATGCTGAGTGCCTGGCTAGAAAGCGACAAGTATCAATTTTGTAAGTCATTGCTTTGACTCGACTGGGAATTGAACTCCTGACCTTCCACATGGGAGGCCTGCACTCTACCGATTCGGTAACGAGCATTGCGTGTATCTGATACCTGCATAGTGCTAGGCAATTGTCTGTACCGATGCTATCTTATTAAATTTCCGGGTACCAGCTTCAGTTCTTCTCGGGAATCAGCGGACGTATTCATGTGCACTCCTCGGCTCCTAACCACACGTATTGATTGCCCCAGCATATTCTGCACACACACATACACACACACTCACACACTCACTCACTCACACACTCACATACACACATCCGGTACCAGACTACACCAGTATCTAGAATGCAATCTAGATAATTGCTTTGGTTTTGAAAATGTGATGATTTCCTCGAACTATGAAGCTTTCAGTAGTGAAATGGAATTGACCTGTTTTTCGCCAGTCATGAAGATAACCCTTGTTGCTGACATGATGATAAATCACCATCACCCACTCTCAGCCCAGCTGCTGCCAACAGTGTGTGAACACAAGCCTCTGGAGTCCTCTCTGCTCCATCCTCTTCATTATACTGGTCATCTAAATTCATTGTATCCTAGTGTGTGAACACCAGCCTCTGTAATCCTCTCTGCTCCATCCTCTCTATTATACTGGTCATCTAAATTCATTGTATCCAAGTATGTGAACACCAGCCTCTGGAGTCCTCGCTGCTCCATCCTCTCCATTATACTGGTCATCTAAATTCATTGTATCCTAGTGTGTGAACACAAGTCCTTGGAGTTCTCTCTGCTCCATCATCTCCATTATACTGGTCATTGAAATTCATTGTATCCGAGTGTGTGAATACCAGCCTCTGGAATCCTCTCTGCTCCATCCTCTCCAGTACACTGGTCATCGAAATCCATTGTATCCTCATTTAATCATCTTCTTTGCCGCAACACCACCACCCCCACCCCCACCCCCACACACAGTCTTCCCTTCCCCACCCGTATTTCACTGCATAGCTTTGGATGGAAACACTGTGATAAAGCAATCAATGTTGCTCCATGAACCAAAACTGATAAATCGATCAGATTTAGCTTTGAACCCTTGATCAACATAGTTGGGTTATTTTGCTTTAAAAATATATCAAAACTTAGCATCCTCCCAGTTCCTGAACTCTGTGTACTCATCAAAGCTACATCCTTCTAGTCTTTCAACTTCCCTAGTGGTAGATTCTCCTTGTTTTCAACATTACCTCACAATGGCTCCCGAGAGCCAGACTTCGACAGCTACTGACCTACATCTTGGACAGTAGTAAGTACTGGTGCTACACAAACGTGCTACATTAACGATTCGACCCCATCACCAAGCAAACACAAATTTGAATCATGTTTTTTTGTTATCAGTATTATTTCAAGTTGCATAGTCCGATGCTTTTGAGTTTCTTTCATTTTCTTAGATACCTGCTCGTTATAATCAACGTTATTTTAGTTTGGAGTAACTTTTATTTTAATTGGCTACCTTTTGAGATATTTGAAATGTAAACATGCAAAATTAATTTTGGCAAGCTTGCCAAAACTTCTACAGCATAGGCTTCTGCAGTAAGAGGTTCTATTAAATTGAATCAGTAATCCCTTCTATGTGATGACAAATGTTTGATAAGTGCACCAGTGTCTAAGTTAGATATGTAGAAATCAAATCTAGATAATTGTCTTTGTTTTGAAAATTTGATGTTTTCATCGGACTGGGCAACTTTAACCACCATCTGGACAGGACTCCGGCTGTCCCTCCACAACTAAATGTAA
Source organism: Branchipolynoe longqiensis (assembly GCA_030323885.1). Taxonomy (NCBI): domain Eukaryota; kingdom Metazoa; phylum Annelida; class Polychaeta; order Phyllodocida; family Polynoidae; genus Branchipolynoe; species Branchipolynoe longqiensis. Next base: position 33,359,473 of record CM059189.1, read on the forward strand.
ACAGAAAAACACAAAATACAGAAATACAAAAATAAATGCTCAAATCTCACAGTAACCAATAAACCACCTAACCACACCACACCCTTCAGATATTTACATCTTATCTAAATTTTACATTAATGAAGTAGTCACATTAATGAAGTAATCACATTAATGAAGTAATCACATTAATGAAGTAGTCACATTAATGAAGTAATCACATTAATGAAGTAGTCACATTAATAAAGTAGTCACATTAATGAAGTAATCACATTAATGAAGTAGTCACATTAATAAAGTAGTCACATTAATGAAGTAGTCACATTAATGAAGTAGTCACATTAATGAAGTAATCACATAACTGAAGTAATTACATTAATGAAGTAGTCACATTAATGAAGTAGTCACATTAATGAAGTAATCACATTAATGAAGTAGGCACATTAATGAAGTAATCACATTAATGAAGTAGTCACTTTAATGAAGTAATCACATTAATGAAGTAATCACATTAATGAAGTAGTCACATTAATGAAGTAATCACATTAATGAAGTAGTCACATTAATGAAGTAATCACATTAATGAAGTAGTCACATTAATGAAGTAATCACATTAATGAAGTAGTCACTTTAACGAAGTAATCACATTAATGAAGTAATCACATTAATGAAGTAGTCACATTAATGAAGTAATCACATTAATGAAGTAGTCACATTAATGAAGTAATCACATTAATGAAGTAGTCACATTAATGAAGTAGTCACATTAATGAAGTAATCACATTAATGAAGTAGTCACATTAATGAAGTAATCACATTAATGAAGTAATCACATTAATGAAGTAATCACATTAATGAAGTAGTCACATTAATGAAGTAGTCACATTAATGAAGTAGTCACATTAATGAAGTAGTCACATTAATGAAGTAATCACATTAATGAAGTAGTCACATTAATGAAGTAGTCACATTAATGAAGTAGTCACATTAATGAAGTAGTCACATTAATGAAGTAGTCACATTAATGAAGTAATCACATTAATGAAGTAGTCACATTAATGAAGTAATCACATTAATGAAGTAATCACATTAATGAAGTAATCACATTAATGAAGTAGTCACATTAATGAAGTAGTCACATTAATGAAGTAGTCACATTAATGAAGTAGTCACATTAATGAAGTAATCACATTAATGAAGTAGTCACATTAATGAAGTAGTCACATTAATGAAGTAATCACATTAATGAAGTAGTCACATTAATGAAGTAGTTACATTAATGAAGTAGTCACATTAATGAAGTAGTCACATTAATGAAGTAATCACATTAATGAAGTAGTCACATTAATGAAGTAGTCACATTAATGACGCATTTAACTCCAGCATATTGTACCTGAGTGTCCTAGCTTTGGAGAGAAGACAAATGTTAAATGGAATAAAATCTTGTAAACACTTCCCTAAAAAAAATCCATTACATCTTAAATTAATCAGATGAACTCTCCCTCCTCAATTATTAACTATATTGAGTTTAGTGAAGCGGTGATGGTGATTTGGTTCAATCGCAGGCCCCTACCTGTCTGTCTATTTGTCCCTGCAGTGGCTGGTCGGGAGATGTTGGGGGTTCCATAAATCAACCGCCCTTGATGCTGCCACAGTGACATGGTTTTCTGTTCATGGTTTGCTCCCTTAGCCTTCGGTTCTGTCAAGAACCTATACCACAAGGTAGTGGTTTATAATTCTGCAAGGCAGGGGCAAACAACTCCCGACCAACCACTGCAGGGACAAATAGTTTTGCGCCTGTCTTGACATATTCTTGCCAGTGTGAAACCTCTATTTGCTCCCCGAGAGAGTGCCGCTGGTAACTTGCAAAAGCCAGCAGCACTTCAACACTTTTGCAGGCAGCTTTCATGAAATGTACAACCGCATTAAATGGAGAGCGGCAGTCAAGTAATGAAAGCAGTCTTTGTCGCATCGCGACCAACAGCATGATGACCTGTCTGTCTAGACCTATTCCAGATAGCACCTGTCAACGCAGCCCTCTTAAATATCAACACTTCTTCATCCCGAACCTGACCTAGGCTAGAACCTGAGACACTATGTCAACACCATACCACATCATACCACACCACCCACACACTCACAACACCCACATTACTGAATCCCACACCCCCACTCAAGTCCCATTCTTCACCCATACCTGACCAGACGGGATGGCCGAATGAGTTAGAGCGTTCATCTCCCATGTTGGGAGACCATGGGATCGTGGGTTCGAACCCTGGTCGAGTCAAACCAATGACTTAAAAATGTATAATTGTCACTTCCTAGCCAGGCGCTCACCATTATTAGGATAGGGCAGGGACTGGTTAGCTCAGTGTCAGGATAATGTGACTGAGTGGGATATCAGGTCATGGTGCTGATGGCCTGGTCTCCCAGTGGGGCAGCACTATAAAGTCGCCACTAGTGCGCACTGTCACAAGTCGGTACCCGTCCTGATATGACCTTAGATGTTGCTAGGACGTAAAACAACAACAAACAAACAAACAACATAATCCATACCTCACACACAACCTTACAGCTCCACACAAGCAACAGACCCACACCCTACCCAACCCCTCCGCTCCCACCACCTCCCCCCGACCCCACACACCCCCACACCCACCGCACCTCCCACACACACACACGCCATACTGTGTCGGACAAACCACAGGCACAACTAGGGTGCAGATTGATTGCGCCTGTGCACGACTTCACCGCATGTGATGCAGTTATCGAAAACGTGTGCCACGTGAATAGAAAAGACACCCCCCCCCCCCCCCAAACACCCCCTGGCTGCGCGCTGCCTGTTGGCGGTGTGACAACGGTGTCTACCCATTATGGGCCTATTATCGCCCGCTTAATTAGCACACAAAGCCGGGCAGGCAACCCTTTCGGCGTGCCCCGGACGTGCGTTCGGCCTCGTAGTGGCGACATGCTGGGAACCGGCGAATTGGTGCGAAATGCACTGCGGTTAGTTCAGAGACAGTTGTTAGTTGTTGGAGTTTTACATCCTGGCAACATCAAAGGTCAGAGACAACTCGGCCGCTAATAATAAACAAAACGCACGGCAGACACAACACTGCGCGTCTCACTCACTGCTGTCGGTAGTGACGTCACTCCATTCATAAATCGCCCGCGTAGTAGGGTTTTGATTCAGGATCGGACGGTATTGGAGAGTGAGGTGGGTGTGAGGGGGGGAGGGGAGCTTTTTGGGGTGGGTATGTATTGGTAGGGGGGGGGGGGTGGAGGTTGATGTGTGTGTTGTTGTTTTAAGTCCTATCAACATTTAAGGTCATATCAGGATGCGTACCGATTTGTGACAGTGTGCACTCATGGCGACGTTATAGTGCTGCCTCACTTGGAGACCAGGCCACTGGCACCATGACCCAATATCCCACGCAATCACAGTATCCTGATACTGTGAAAACCAGTCCTTGTCCTATCCTATTAATGCCGAGTGCCCAGCTAGGTAGCGCGACATGTACGGATTCTATAAGTCATTGGCTTGACTCGGCTGAGATTAGAACTCCCGACCTTCCGTATGGGAAGTCTGCATTCTACCGATTGGGCCACCACGTCCAGTGTGGGCTCAGTGGAAAGGGGGATGTCGGGGGGAGGGGGACTGCATGACATTGGGGAGGAGGCTTGTTGTGGGGGTGGAGGGAGCTTTTTGGGGGTGGGTTGGTGGGGGTGGGGGGTGTAGAGGATGGTGACTGAGGTGAGTAGGTGGAGAGATGGGTGGAAAGGGAGGGGGGGAGGGGGCGACATGAGATTGAGAGTTGGGGGCTTGTCGTGGTGGGTGGGTGCGTGAGCGGGTGGTGAGGGCTGGGGTGGTAGATGTGGGGCTGGGGTGGGGGGTGGGGTGGGTGGGTGGGGGGTGGGGGGTGGGGGTGGGTGGGGGGGGGTGGGGGGGGGGGGGGGGGGGGGGGGGGGGGGGGCTGGAAAGACGCAGGTGGCTGCAGGAAGGGTGGGTGATGGTGGATCCATAAATTTGAGGATTTAGCGCCAGGGAATTATTGCCTGTCATAAATGGAGAAAGGCGGGCCCCGTCTGCACATAGGTCTCATATGTGCATGACCAGTTCGTTTGTTATTGTTTTATGTCCTAGCAACATCTAAGGTCATATCAGGACGGGTACCGACTTGCGACAGTGCGCACTCATGGCGACTTTATAGTACGGCCTCACTGGGAGACCTGGGCACTAGCACCATGATCTGATATCCCACTCAGTCACATTATCCTGAGACTGAGCCAACTAGTCCTTGCTCTATCCGTGCCCTGCCCTAATAATGCCGAGCGCCTGGCTAGGAAGCGACAAGTATCAATTTTCAAGTCATTGGTTTGACTTGACCAGGGTTTGAGCCCACTAACCCATGGGTTCGGATCACCCGATCTCCCAAAACAGGAGACGGACGCTCAACTCATTCCGGCATCCATTCTCGTCTGCATGACCAGCTGAGAAGGAATGCCCACCAAGCCATGACATCAGTCAATGGTATGTAACTGCATATACTCCATCCGTGAAGTATGTGGCCTTATTTTAATTGTTTTTTCCTCAATTTAGATGTTGTCTGCCGTGAGAATTAGACGACCACCCACACCCCACACACAGTCACACAGACTGACCATCACCCACACCCCACACACAGTCACACAGACTGACCATCACCCACACCCCACACACAGTCACACAGACTGACCATCACCCACACCCCACACACAGCCACACACACTGACCACCACCCACACCCCACACACAGTCACACAGACTGACCATCACCCACACCCCACACACAGCCACACACACTGACCACCACCCACACCCCACACACAGCCACACACACTGACCACCACCCACACCCCACACACAGCCACACACACTGACCACCACCCACACCCCACACACAGTCACACACACTGACCACCACCCACACCCCACACACAGTCACACACACTGACCACCACCCACACCCCACACACAGTCACACAGACTGACCACCACCCACACCCCACACACAGTCACACAGACTGACCACCACCCACACCCCACACACAGTCACACAGACTGACCATCACCCACACCCCACACACAGTCACACAGACTGACCATCACCCACACCCCACACACAGCCACACACACTGACCACCACCCACACCCGACACATAGCCACACACACTGACCACCACCCACACCCCACACACAGCCACACACACTGACCACCACCCACACCCCACACACAGCCACACACACTGACCACCACCCACACCCCACACATAGCCACACACACTGACCACCACCCACACCCCACACACAGCCACACACACTGACCACCATCCACAGCCACACACACTGACCACCACCCACACCCCACAAACAGTCACACAGACTGACCATCACCCACACCCCACACACAGCCACACAGACTGACCATCACCCACACCCCACACACAGCCACACACACTGACCACCACCCACACCCGACACATAGCCACACACACTGACCACCACCCACACCCCACACACAGCCACACACACTGACCACCACCCACACCCCACACACAGCCACACACACTGACCACCACCCACACCCCACACACAGTCACACACACTGACCACCACCCACACCCCACACATAGCCACACACACTGACCACCATCCACAGCCACACACACTGACCATCCCACATCCCACACACAGTCACACACACTGACCACCACCCACACCCCACACACAGCCACACACATTGACCGTCACCTACACCCCACATACAGCCACACACACTGACCACCACTCACACTCCACACACAGACGCACACACTTACCACCCCCATCGCACCCACACGCTCTAACCATCACACACAGCCACACACACTCAACACCACCCACACCCCACACACAGCCACACACACTGACCACTACCCACTCCCCATACACACACACTGACCACTACCCACTCCCCATACACAGCCACACACACTAACCATCACACACCCCACACACAGCCACACACACTGACCACCACCCACACACAGCCACACACACTGACCACCACCCACACACACTGACCGCACCCACACCCCACACACAGCTACACTTTACTCGGCATTACACACATACAATAAGTACACACACCCCAGGTACACACACAGAGCACAAACTAAAGGTCAGTCACACACACCCTATATAAAAACAGCCATATAGCACGCTGACTCTTTCACACACACACACTCTACTACAGACACACACATACAACACACTGACCCTTACACGCACACTCCACATACAGGCACACATATATACAACACACTGACCATCACACACACACTCCACATACACATACAACACACTGACCGTAACACACACACTCCACACACACACATACAACACACTGACCATCACACACACACACTCCACATACAGACACATACATATACAACACACTGAGCATCACACACACACTCCACATACAGCCACCTACACATACAACACACTGACCCTCATACACACACTCCACATACAGACACACATATACAACACACTAACCCTCACACGCAGACTCCACATACACATACAACACACTGACTGTCACACACACACTCCACACACACAGACACACATATACAACACACTGACCATCACACACACACTCCACATACAGACACATACATATACAACACACTGAGCATCACACACACTCCACATACAGCCACCTACACATACAACACACTGACCCTCACACACACACTCCACATACAGACACACATATACAACACACTAACCCTCACACGCAGACTCCACATACACATACAACACACTGACTGTCACACACACACACACTCCACACACACAGACACACATATACAACACACTGACCATCACACACACACTCCATCTACAGCCACATACACATACAACACACTGACCATCAGACACACACTCCACATACAGCCACATACATGTACAAGACAGTGACCATCACACACACACTCCACATACAGTCATATACACATACAACACACTGATTTTCACACACACACTCCACATAAAGACACACACATACAACACACTGACTGTCACACACACACCACATACAGCCACATACACATACAACACACTGACCTTCACACACACACACACCCTCCACATACAGACACACCAATACAAATCACTGACTGTCACACACAAACTCCACATACAGACACACACATACAACACACTGATCGTCACACACATACAACACATACAGCCACATAGACGTACAACACACTGACCATCACACACACTCTACATACAGCCACATACATATACAATACACTGACTGTCACCCACGCCCTCCACAAACAGACAAACACACATACAACACACTGAGTATCACATACACCCTCCACATAAAGCACACACACATAGAACTCACTGACCGGCACACACACTCCACATACAGACAAACACATACAACAAACTGACCATCACGCACACAGTCCACCTACAGCCACATACACAAATAACACACAGACCCTCACACACACTCCACATACAGACAAACACATACAACACACAGACCCTCACACACACTCCACATACAGACAAACACATACAACACACTGACGCTCACATACACTCCACATACAGCCACATACACATACAACACACTGACTGTCACACACACTCCACATACAGACAAACACATACAACACACTGACCATCACACACACACTCCACATACACATACAACACACTGACTGTCACACACACACTCCACATACAGACAAACACATACAACACACTGACCATCACACACACACTCCACATACATATACAACACACTGACCATCACACACACACTCCACATACACATACAACACACTGACCATCACACACACTCCACATCTAGCCACATACACATACAATACACTGCTACTCACACATGCTGCATGCTTCCACACACACACATTTCACGCATGTCCCTACACTACACCCACATATACACGTAAATATAACACACACACACACTCCAGATACAGACAAACATATACAACACACTGACCCTCACACACCCACTCCACATACAGACAAACACATACAACACACTGACCCTCACACACCCACTCCACATACAGACACACACATACAACACACTGACCCTCACACACACTCCACATACACATACAACACACTGACCATCACACACACACTCCACATACACATACAACACACTGACCCTCACACACACACTCCACATACAGACACACACATACAACACACTGACCCTCACACACACTCCACATACACATACAACACACTGACCATCACACACACACTCCACATACACATACACCACACTGACCCTCACACACACACTCCACATACAGACACACACATACAACACACTGACCCTCACACACACTCCACATACACATACAACACACTGACCATCACACACACACTCCACATACACATACAACACACTGACCATCACACACACACTCCACATCCAGCCACATACAATACACTGCTACTCACACACGCTGCATGCTTCCACACACACACATTTCATGCATGTCCCTACACTACACCCACATACACACGTAAATATAACGCACATAGATTCCCGTCACATAGAGACAACCCACGCAATTTGGGCGTTGACCACACACCATGCCGATACTCGACAGCTCTTCACTAAAATAGCCTTATGGCCCTGTCAGACTATGACGTAACATGCCAGCGTAGGGACAACATGAAAATAAATTTTACGCATCAAAATTCTCGGCGTAATATACAAATACGGGGCCAAGTTGGACGTCAATGCCACATAGTTGACATGAGCGTAACGTCGGTATAGCGTAGTGATGACGTGGTTCAATGAGTGAGGACAAAGGAATTATTAATTGTGTCAACATGAGGCTAGCGAAACTGCAGCGCGCATGGCGCCAGCCTAGCATGACAGTAGCGGTGGCTTAGCATCGGCCTGGCATGATCACGCCAATCCTAACGTTGCCAAGTCCGACTCGACCATTTTTCGCGACGTGAGTCGATGTCGCCCCACCGAGAGAATAGCATTAGGCTGATGTGAGTTCAGCGTGACCAGTGTGAGGACATCCTACGTCTTTATATACTTGAAGGCAACACATTCACACCACGTTCACAACGCATTCGACAACATTTGAAGGACGTCACAGACGTTATGCGCATGCTAGACTTTGTCAACGACGTCAACTATGTCAGGGCATGTTTGCGAAATGCCTGAGCTACATTAGGCACGCGTCACAGACTCGTTTGACCTACGTTGAGATATGTTAACCCCATGTTGACTTAGCATGGGCCGCACATTCCTCCCACCTGTACGACACTATGACGTAAGGCAACGTTGATCTAATGTAGCCGACGCAGCTCTATCACACGCCTAACATCGCCGTAACGTGAGTGTAACGTCATTCCAACGCAACTTCATCATGTCGAGCTACGTCAAAAGTTTTGGACATGTCCAAAACCTTGACGCGTGCTGCCGTAACTCAATGTAACCTGACGTATCTCGACATAACTCGACGTCTCCCTAATGTAAGCATGACGTAACCCGCCATACCTCAACGTAATGACCAAAATTCACCTAAGTTAGCTCATGTTAGCTTGTTACATAATAGTGTGACAGGCCTATTACACACACACGCCCACACACAGATGGGCCCACCCACAGATGGGCCCCTCATGGATACAGCCTCCTCAACTGCCACGTCCAGCTATCCCAAAGACACTCAGACACAGCATAGCTACCCTCAGCTCAAGCCGTCACTTTCCTTACCCCCGGAGAATACATAATCAGCATGAATCCTTAATCCTATGTAATTAGACCCCATACACATGCGCGTCCTCTCCCCACATTCACACATGCGCACATGTATATCATATGTAAGACAAATCCCTATAGACCGCTATACATGGGCCACCCTCACTAAAAATCCACACACCCCGACATACACCCCCACCCCCCAGCCATGCAGAGACCTCGCCCACACATCCCATTCACTGCGCACACATAGATATAGACACACGACGCTCCTCCCTCCACCCTCCCTCCACCCACCCCCCCCCCAACCTGCCATCCCACCCCGCACACCCTCACATACACCACGGCACACAGGCTCCCTCCCCCGGCACCCATGTCCCAGTGGCCCGGTGGAGCAGTAGCCCAGGGCCCCGGCATTTTATTTTATTTATTTTTTATTGAGGCCAAAAGAAAGCTAATACATGGAATTGTAGAGCATCAAGGTCACTTATGCAACCTGATGGTGCTTAGACCTATTTACATATCAAATTAAGTGATTTGTGAATTTTATGGAAGATTAGATGGGTAATATGAGGCAAGAGAGAAAACAACCAAAATAAAATAATAAAAAAACACTCACAAAAACACCTGAACCACAACAGATGTACAAATAGCAATTTGATGTTCTAAGAAATAGTACATAGCAGTCCAGAATAACAACTTCAAGAAATGAAACAGTACATACTTAGAATTGACTAATACTGAGACCCACACAAGGAATGTATTAGTTGTTAGGCACATTTATAAACAAATGCTTGGAGTAATTCTTGAATGCATCATAGGTGAGTACGGTCATGTCTCGAGGAGCGCCCCTTTCCCTGCCACCCGGCCAGCAGTACACCGGCACGCCCGCTCCCCTTCCCCTTCTACTCCCCCCCCCCCCCCATCTTCCCCTGTTCCTCCTCCCACGTCCCGCCCGGTCTCCCCCGCCTAGTACCGGCCGGGCACGGGCACAGGCACCGGCACGGGAGCAGGGGCACACGGGCACGGGGGCACTGGCAAACGGGCAGTCGACGTCACGATACAACCCTCTCAGTGTCCTCCATGTTCCAGAACCTGAAACCGCACAAGGGAGACACTGACGACCACGGCACGGGCCGGGCACGTACCTACCTCAGCGTGAACCTGACGGCGGGTCGGGGCGGTATGTCCGGGCGACGGATGCTCCTCCGGGCAGCCGGGCAGCCGGGCCGCTCCTCCAGGGTGAGGGTCAGCGGCAGCAGTAATCACGGGAATCTCCGGCGCCGTGCTGGAGGGAGGCTTCCTCCTGGTACTGTGGTAGTGGGGTGATAGTGATGGTGGCGGTGCTGGTGGTGGTGGTGGTGATGGGCTTTCCTCCAGTGCAGGCTGGCTTGGTGGTGTCGATGGTGGTGGTGGTGGTGGTGGTGACGGTGGTTGTGATGGTGGTGGTGGTGCTGGTGGTGGTGATGGTGGTGGTGGTACAAGGGCCTTGTTGATGTGCACAGCACTGGAGGAAGCTACTGACCGGAAGGTAAGAGCGGGATGAGCAGGCAGTGGGTGAGGGAGAGGAGCAGGAGGTGTGTGGGCAGGAGAAGGTAGTGGGTGGTGGTGAGGCTGGCCGGGTGGTGTGGTGTGGTGTGGTGTGTAGGTGGGTGTGTGGGTAGGAGAAGGTAGTGGGTAGTGGTGAGGCTGGCCGGGTGGTGTGGTGTGGTGTGGTGCGTGTAGGTGGGTGTGAGGGAGGCGTGAGGGATAGATAGCGGTTCAATAGATAGACAGATGAACAGCGGGTGACGGAGGCAGGGGATGAGACTGCAGAGATATGGCTCAGAGGGTGGTCCGGGGGTGCTGGCAGATTGGAGTAGAAGCAGCAGCAGTAGAAGTATATAGCAAGGGAGGGCCCTACTGCGAACCGGCAGCAGCAGCAGTCAGTATGGCCGCCCTCCGAGTAGCTCCGAGCAGCTCACACTAGGCCCTGTGAGACGGCGGCAGGGTGAAGCAGTGGGTCTCCTGTGTCCACACCGGTACCACGGGCAGCAGCACCACGATGAGAGCGACTCGCGGAGCCACCCTCGGCACCCACCAGCATGCAGCCCGGCGGCAGCTCCCGGCAGATCCCGGCAGATCGCTGCGCACCGCCCCGGCCCGCGCTTACTTGAAATTGGATTTCGCAGGCGGGGGTGGCGGTGGCGGTGGCGGTGGCGGCGGCTGCCTGCCTGCATTGACGGCGTGTAGGGTAATAGAGTGGGTGGGCAGGTGGTAAGAAGCGGAGTGGCGTGGTGATGTTGTGGGAAGAGAGAGAGAGAGATCGGGCGGAGGGGGGGAGGGGCGGGGGTGATGGCACTAGCCCTAGTCGCAGTCCTCCCCCGGCCGGCTTGCTGACAGGAGCGGGGATGGCCAGGACTGCCTGCCCGGTGCCTCCTGTACCCTCTACGGCATGTGATGATCAATGGACAGGGGCCTCACCCTCGTTCCGGGCTAGTATCCACACCCACAGGTGGGTGATAGCCTACATAGCAGACACCATTGTCGGACTTGTTAGATAGATATAGGCCTACACTAGCACAGCTGGTCCACGGGGCCCCGAAGATGGCAGTACTGGTACTAGGGTCTTTATGTGCTGGAGTACCCGTGTTGTTGTGCCCTGGAATACAGTGAGTTACTCGCGGGGAGCTCCTGTCAACACTGAGCAGCTCAGACAGGGCAGCTGGTCAGCCCACACAGTCACTACACTGGTCCCGCCCGCCACTCGATAGTAACTGCGTGTTTCAGCACTACGCACACAGTGCATATATATGGCCAGTAGAGTGGGAGGGATCGGGCCGGGGAGCAGGGTCCCATTTGCAACGGCATAAATTAACTTCTCGCCTTCTAGTTTCTACGCCAGGTGGGGTGATCGGTCCGGCTATATGGCGCGTCATCTGGTGTGTGCTGGAGGAACTACTGGCCTGCGTGACGGGTTCATTTCGTTGTACTACTTACACTTTCGATGAGAGTAGTAGTACAGAGAAAGTAGCCGCTGAATCGGGGAGCAGGCACTAAATTGTACTCAAAGCCAGTCAGACACCGAACTAACGTCGTTGTTGTTTGTTGGAGTTTAACTACCTGGCAACATCTAAGGTCATATCAGGACTGGTAGCTACTCGTGACACTGTGCATTCACGGTGCCTTTGTAGTGCTGCCCCACTCGAAGACTGGGTTGCCGGTGTAGGACGTTCAAAACACTACCCCGTTGAAAACACTACGGTAGTGTTTTGAGCCTAAGTTCAAAACACTACTGTTAAGTTCAAAACAGATTGTCGATTATCGACATGGTAATACCTCAAATTCAACAACAAAATTACGATGCTGTGTAATTCCCCATTAAACCGAGTAGGGATATCTAGATGAACCTTTATTCGGATAGCTCTGAAGTTGGCAACTTGAATGCAGTTCATTGGGTTTGATGTTCGCTTTCTGTGGGTTTATATGAATGTATATACATAGTTGTGAGTTTATATATATGCATATATATATATATATATATAGTATAGTTATACGAATCTTACCTTGGTACAGATGATAGATAACTCTTGTTTTCACGAGGTTTACATGAATAACTGTGTTAACATGTTACTTAGTATTACAAAAAGGATGTCAATCTGTGTTATATGCATTGTTATCAATCCTTGTAAGTTTTCATCCAATAGTTACTCTGGAATTGTTGGTATTTGTTGGAAAAAACTGCTGAACCTGCTCGTAACGTCCTCCCGTTATGAATGGAATATGCTAATTGCTGGACCCGGATGTTGCTTCCTTCTCCCTCGACCTCGAGTAGCCAGAGGCTTAGTACCGAGGTCAAATATATATATATACATCAGGTTAATTAGGGTCCGTAATTATCCGGTTAGTGAACGAGGTATTCCTTTTCATGATTATGCTTACATGCATTAAATATGACTGCTCGACCTTGTATTCCTCACTAACTGCTATAAAAAATACCAACACCATACAATTAGTGGTTCTAGGGCATCAGGCGTTATAACATAGTCTGCACAGGAAACCCTCATTTGAAGTCGTGAAATACTTTATGTATAACACTACTGTTCCAGAGGATGAACACTTATCATATATATTTCATAGTGCAGTACACCTATATTCAAAATAGTGTAAAAACAAAGAATGATCACACTGTATTACTTAGTAAAACTGTATTGTGCATAAATATACCTGTATCCTAACACAATATAATCGACCACTAACTTCTCTGTGGCGAAGTGGTTAGAGTGTCTGACTTTTTTCTAGGTTAGACTCCTAATCTGAGGGTTGGTGGTTTGATTCCCTGTGCCCTCACCTCTGCTAATTTGGATTTCTACCGCTGTCTATAACTTACAGTGTCATCAAAGGCCAGTTGCTCTCATACCATGTCTATGTGGTGTGGGAGGTTAAAAATCCCTTGCATCGGTAAAAGTGGGCTTGGGCTTTCTATCAACAAACTGTCTAATGATGAAAACAAGTCTATTCAGATTTATCCATAATAGGCAGTATAAATCTTCAAGAAAAAAAAAGAAAAAACTGACTAAATCATGTTGATGGTGCATTCTGTATGATGATATCCATTATAATCGCCATTGATATTGCTTTGTTTTTGTAAAAATACAGTTCTACTACTACAAATCGCTAGAGTTAGAAAACAAAAGACATTTATTAAATGTGTTATCGCCGTAATACGGGACTTTAGTTCATCGAAGCTGTGGAATATGAATCGACCTCAGCTATAACTCGGTCGATTCCGATGCGGAGTTCCTGATGCTTCAAAGCCAATATCAGGCAATAATAACTACTGATTACATTTCCTCATATTAGTACATAGCTTACCAACCTGTGCCATGGTACAAACGGGGCTGCTGCTGCATTAATACCCCTCTCACACTATGACGTAACAGGCCAGTGAGTGGGCAACATAAAAAAATCACTTTTTTACGTCGAAGTTCTCGCCGTTTCAGGGCCAAATTGGACGTCAGTGCAACATAGTGGACATAGGCGAAACGTTGGTCCAACGTAGTTGTAACGTGTCTCAACGAGTTAGAACGTAAAAAAAAAAAGGCCCAATGTAAGGCTAATGAGCCTCCAGCGTGCACGGGGTCAGCCTAGCGAAACCCTAGCGACGGCTCATTTTAGGACTCACATAATTACGCCTGCCCTAATGTTGCTATGTGTGACTCTGGCATAATTCGTAATGTGAGTCGACGTCAGGCCCATGAGTGAGCACTGCCAGTCTAACGACAGTTCAGTGTGCTCAGCGTCCGGACACCGAGGCAAAACTTTCTCACCACATTCACAGCACATTCGCTTATCTTCGAAGAACATTGAAGCGCGTTACATATGTTACTCACGCACCAGCCTTTCATCAATTACGTCGAATACATCAAGACACGTTAGACTTACATTAGACTAACATTAGGCACACGTCAGAGGCACACTAGACCTACGTCAAGATACGTTAACACCACGTTGTCAGCGCGCGGCCTGCTTGTTCCTCCCGGCTCTCCGTCAGTCTACTGTAAATTGACGTAGCTCAATCTAGACCGACGTAGCTCTAATGAACATCTAACTATCTCGACGTAAGCCTAACGTGAGCGCAACATAAACCCAACATAACCCAACGTAATGGCCTTTATGTCGAGCTATGTCGAGCTACGTCGAAAGTTTTGGGTATGTCCAAAACCTTGATGTGTGTCATTGACATATCTTGACGTAGGCTTAACGAATGAGTAATGTATCTCGATGTATCTCGATGTAATGGCCAAATTTCACCTACATCAGCTTACACTACCGCATTACATCGTAGTGTGACAGGGCCATAAGACATTAAAATATTAAGACATTTTTATTCACAATTTCCATATACAATACACAAACGCAAATTAAAATGTTGACAATGATAGAAATTGTAGGATTTTGGTTGGTGGCTGGAGTTTTACGTCCTGGCAACATCTAAGGTCATATCAGGACAGGTTCCCACTTATGACAGTGCGCACTCATGGCGAATTCATGGTGCTGGGAGACCAGGCCACCAGCCCCATGACCTGATGTCGCATTCAGTCACATTATCCTGACATTGCCCTATCCTAATAATGCCACGCACCTGGTTAGGAAGCGACAAGTATCAATTTTTAAGTCATTGGTTTGACTCGACCAGGGTTCGAACCCGTGGGTTCGAATCCCACGATGTACCAAAACGGGAGACTGACGTTCAACCATTCCGTCTGGTGAAACTGTAGGAACAGTGTAACCATTAATGGTTGTCTACCTACTGCCCCATATGCATGTCATATATGGGATTCCATTTGGGACACCAATAGGCTTACTCGCCTATTATAGGCTCGGTGCCGCTCCCCCAGCTCACACGGCCGTGCATCGCCTACCTACTCGCTTGACACACGTTGTCAACGAGCCTGGTTGTCAAGTTTTTTGTTTGTTTGTTGTTTTACGTCCTAGCAACATCTAAGGTCATATCAGGAAGGGTACCGACTTGTGACCGTGCGCACTCAAGGCGACTTTATAGTCCTGTCCCACTGGGAAACCAGGCTGCCGGTACCATGACCCGATATCCCACTCATTATCCTGACACTGAGCCAACCAGTCCTTGTCCTATCCTAATAATGCCGAGCACCAGGATAGGAAGCGACAAGTATCAATTTTTAAGTCATTGGTTTGACTCGTCCATGGTTCGACCCCACGATTTACCAGCACGGGAGACGGATGCTCTAACTCATTCGGCCATCCCGTCTGGTCCTGGTTGTCAAGTAAACAAACGCTGGTACCGACGCCACTCGTATAAGGGATGTCCCGGGAACCAGTCAGAAGCTGTCAAGCACGCGTTGCACGGCAGGTCGATATTAGGTGAGATTCCAGTTCTTACCGCTGTGTGTGTAAATTTCACAGACCATCTACCACTTACTGGCAAGGTGAGTGAGTGTGTGTCTGAATGTGTGTGCGTGTGAATGTGTGTGGGTGTGGAGGTTGTGGATGTTGTTTTGTTTGTTGTTTGTTGTTGTTTTACGTCCTAGCAACATCTAAGGTCATATCAGGACGGGGAGGTTGTGGAGGGTGTGGAGGATCCTCTGATGGCATGGTCTCAATTAGCAAATGCCCAATTCTCAAACAGAGACCTTGGCAGTTATCATTCAGGTATGGAAGAGGAAGTAGATAACATATTCATCGCTGACTCAGTTCAGAGGAACAGTGCTGCGCAGACGTTACAATACCGACTGGTGCTGTGTTACAATATCGTAGCACAGGATGCCATATGCACCTCACCAGGAAACCAGTCGGGATGGCCGAATGAGTTGAGCGTCCGTCTCCTGTTTTCGTAGATCATGGGATTCGAACACATGTGTTCGAACCCTGGTCGAGTCAAACTAATAACTTCAAAATTTATAGTTGTCACTTCCTAGCCAGGCGATCGGCATCATTAGGATAGCGCAAGGACTGGTCAGGATAATGCGACTGAGTTGGATATCAGGTCATGGTGCTGGCAGCCTGGTTTCCCAGTGTGGCAGCACTATAAAGTCGCCATGAGTGCGCATTTTCACAAGTCGATACCCATCCTGATATGACCTTAGATGTTACCCGGATGCAAAACTCCAACAACCAACCAACCTCATAACATGCACATAGTAGTATATATGCATTGCGGACACGCCTATGGATAATCGGCATGGTATAATTGCGGTAATACTAGTACAGTACAACCCCGTTAAACCAAGCTCGGTTAAACCAAACGATCGGTTAATCCAAACTTTTTTCGGCGGCCCGGCAAAATACTACCATTTATCATATAAAAAAGTTGCTTAAACCAAAGTCGGTTAATCCAAACTATCGGTTAATCCAAACAAAATTGTCGGACCCCATGCCACTTCCGGTATGGTTAAACCAAACTTCCATGTGGTTAAAAGGTAATCTGGGACTTTTATATATGATAAATTGTAGTATTTTGCTGGGCCACCGATAAAAGTTTGGATTAACCAATGGTTTGATTTAACTGAGCTTGGTTTAAATGGCTTATACTGTATATACATTTTTTTTTAATCAAAGTGTCCACATACATTGTATATTGCATTCATAATGCACCTGCATTTTTGCCAAAGCCAAGTCAAAGTCGAAACCAAAGCTTGGTTAAACCAATGATCTGTTAATCAAAAAGAATTTCTAGGGTCCCTTCAAGTTTGGTTTGAGGGGGTTATACTGTAATAGTACCGACCTTTCATGTGTATAGACATCGCCGATACGACATAATATGCCCATGGTCGTAGACGTGGCACATTTTCATTGAAAAGCATGGTTTGTCATATTCTTAAAGAAATTGAACCATCTGTGGGAAAGCCACCACAGACTCATGCAGGAGGTCGGCGGGACCAAGCAGTCCTTAGCCGCTGCCGTATTGGCCACTCATGGCTTACACATGCTTTTCTGCTCAAGGGGGAACCTCCCCCTGAATGTATTGGGTGTCAGTCCCCGCTAACACTCAAACACATTTTACTAAGTTGCGTTGATTTTTTGGCCCTACGCCAGCAGTTCTACACTGTAGACAGTATGCATGACCTTTTTACTAAGGTAAAACAGGGAAACATTTTAGCCTTTTTGAGGGCAGCAGGACTGTACCACCTCATATAGTTTACTAAATAGATTCTATCAATTATTAATAAAACTTTTCTTTTTCTATGGGAATTTGTTTCCCTTAACCACACATATATGATTGTGAGCTTTCTAATTTAATGAGTGTCTATTGGCACATAATTGATTGTCTGCTTTTACATGTAAAAGCGATGGTTTGAACAAAAAACAAACATTTCTCACCGTGAATATGGCCTATGCTGCCGACACGGCGTAAAGCAACCACCAATCAATCAATCAATCATGTTTACCACGCCCTGAAATTCAAGAGAGAAAAATGACAAGAAAGCAGTACTGGGCCTACAGGTTCAGAAACCCGAGACAAGCCTTAAGACGAATAAACAAGACATAATAAAAGATCTATGAAATAAAACAAGTTAAAACAAATGTAAAAGCAAAATTTAGATGGGTGGGCGAAAGTTCACTCAGGCCACCAGCTCTCCAGAAAGTGCGGCGGCGCAGCGCCAATGGACAAACGGTTGGGAAACATGGTAGCCAATCAGGGAGCCTAGGTGGTGTAATGGTTAGCACACAAGCCCTGAATGCAAAGAGATGTGGGTTTGTGTCCCGCTCTAGGCACAATATTTCCAATTTTCATCTCCCCGACAACACTGTCTGCATTGACCATGATCCTGTGCAAGGCATTCGCTGTATAATCGTTGAACCTACCCTGTGTATGTATGTGTTAGTGCATTGCCTGTGTGTATGTAATTGTAAGCATTAAAAGACGTACAATTCCAGGGGGATGAGTGTAGTAGTCTGCACTGACCTCTCAGGCAAGTAACCACATAGACAGGTAGGTGTGGGTAGTGTGGTGATGCCAGGGAGTCTAGGTGGTGTAATGGTTAGCATCCTGTTTTTGTTCCAATCTCAAATATTTGTTAAGCTATTTTAGCAACGCGTGCTATATATGTCTGCTTGTTGGGAGTTTGCGTCCTAACAGCATATAAGGTTATATCAGGATGGATACCGACTTGTGACAGTGTGCATTCATGGCGATTTTATAGTGATGCCCCATTGTGAAACTGTACCGCGCACCCAGTAACATTATCCTGATACCGAAGTAAACCAGACATTGTCCTATTCTAGTAATGTCAAACATCAAGCTAAGTACAAACCAATTTCATTTGCCATTGTTTTAAATTTAACTCGGGGGTGGGTTCAAGCCACGACCTCCAGCATGTGGATCCATCGCTCTACTGATTCGACCATCATGTCCGGTTCAGTAGGCTACGTCTGATTTGTTAGATAAAGGATTCACCCTGTACTCGCAGTACACGGGTGAATACCAGCCCTATATAAAAGCTGTTGAAAAAGCGAAATGAGAGCCTAATTTCACAATCTAAGAAGCAACAATTATTCTTTTTATATGTCTTCATATTTCCCCGCTACTGTTGAGTTGAAAAATATAATAAAACATTGAATTTAATAGAATTTAAAGGTGAAATCGATGGCTTCTATGGCCGCCATCTTGTCTTTCTGCATTCTCTCCCATTTCACCAACTCTGTGCCAATATATGTAGCCATTTGATCCTGTTACCACAGTTTCTACTTCCTGTTCCATACTAAAGCTATTTTCGCCCGTATTTACACTATGTTCTCGTTCACCTGTGTACTACAAGTACAGGGTGAATCTTTTATCTATTGATTTGTATGCAACTTATAGTTGCATAGCCCGATGGTTTTGAGTTTGTCATTTTCTGAGATAAATATATTAGGCTGGTTGTTATAATCTACCTCACTTTACTTTGAGGTAATTTTGATTTAAGATAACTAACTTGGGAGATATTTGAAGTGGAAACATGAAAGAATAATTTGGGCATGCTTGTCAAAACCCTGACCCCATCAGTTTCAGCAGTAAAAGGTTCTATTAAATCGACTTAGTACGCCCTTCTATGTACCAACAAATGCCTAATAAGTGCACCAGTGTCTTAGATGAATATGTCGGTTTAAAGGGACCAGCTATAGGTCGCTGAGAGATGACCCGTACTCCGACAAATTCTCTCCAAGCATTCGTTTGCCTGTTTTCAGTTTATGCAACTACATATCTGGGGGGAGAGTGCTGACATTGCTTGCTTCTGTTGTGTTTTATTTAGTCCAGCAGCACTGACACTTTTAGACAACCATATAGAGAAATAAATGTTAGAAATTGTAATCTAAGATAATAAATATAAAGTTCCAATGTTTTTTTATCATAACCAGCTACTTTTTGTGTGAATAATTGATTAAATTATGTAGATTAATAGACTTTAAAAGTTGAATTGAGAGCTTTCTGTGGCTGCCATCTTGGTTGTTGTCATGGCTTCCCCTGTGTGTGGGGAACCCCTCTAGGTCATGTGATGAGGGAATCCCTCCTATGATGTCATTCATACATCACAGACCTCAATTCTCCTCCCACATGTTCAGTGGCATGAACTGAACAAACTAAGCAAAAGTATGTTTGGAGAGCTTTTGATGCTGGATTCGTTTGTATCTGGGTGAGGTATAACCGGAGACTTTAATGCTAGATAAGTGTTTTGCTTTCGACAATTGTATGCTTTTATCGGACTGTGCAGCTGTAAAACTGACACAAGTGGCAATATTGCCAATTCGGATCGTTCAAATAGAAATTCTTCAGTTTCAAGGTCAGGTATTAGTCCTAACTGAATTCGGTATGTGGGTCGCAGATAATAAATCCTATATGTATCGGGCTTCCCTATAGTGCACTGCCTATAGGCTACAGTAGTAACTGTCTTCAACGGACAGCTCTACACACAGATCAATGTTGTCCTGACATAGCATATGTCCTCTTCTCTTTCCCACAATGGGCAATTTAAATAAACAAGGACAGTGTGTACATTGAGAAATTGTCCGCACATGGCAGGGGTCCACAGGGGTCGCTGCAACCCGATACTACTGTTTAACTCAGGGGTGAAAGTGGTCTCTAGCATAGTAGTACCAACAAAAGCGGAAATCTATGGTCAGGTTATTTGTAAATCAGGGATGAAAGTGGTACCCAGCAACAACAAAAAGTGGAAATGGGGTTGAGACCTTGGCGCCATCTAACGGGTTCCAGCAGAACCAAGCTGTTGTTATTACATAGACGACAAATTTCCGCAAAAACGCGGATTTCCCCCCATAGGGAATCAGGAGAAAATGCTGGAAGTGAAGTGTATTATCGACCATATCAAACCTATTTCTTTTTATGGTTTCATGTTCTAGCACCATCTAAGATAATATAAGAAGGGGATTGCAACTAATCAATTGCTCTCATGTAGGATATATTGGCATTTTGTGAAGTTAATCGGTGAATATAAAAAATAGCCGAAATCGACAAAATCGTGGAGATCTTTCATCGCTGAATTAACTGGTTGACCTTCATTTTGCAGGACATGTGGTCGTGTACAATCTACAGGACTTGACGCAGCTCTCCTGTCTGCTTCCCGCCAGCACAGTCTCTGTGGGGCGAGGCATGCGCACCGTGAGCCTCTCACCAGATGGCGTTCTGCTCGCCATCCAGTTCAACCAGCTTTGCAGAGACCTCCTTGTCGTCGATGTCATCACCAATAAGAAGTGAGTGCACTGAAATAGTAAATGAACGCGTAATGGTTGGTTGTTGGAGTTTTACGTCCTGGCAAAATCTACGGTCATATCAGGACGGGTACCGACTTGTGACAGTGTGCACTCATGGCGACTGTATAGTGCTGCCCCACTAGGAAATCAGGCCACCGGCACCATGTCCCGATATCCCACTCAGTCACATTATCCTGATACTGAGCTGACCGGTCCTTGTCCTATCCTATTAATGCTGACCGCCATGCTCGGAAGTGACAAGTGTTAATTTTAAAGTCATTGGTTTGACTCGAACAGGAACCGAACTCCCGACCTTCCGCACGCGAGGCTACCGCTCTACCGATTAGGCCACCGAGCCCCGGTAGCACCTTATGAGACCGCGTACCAGCTGGTAATTGTCACTCTCATAGCAATTATAATATATACCAGCTAGGTTATTTATAATACTTATGACAATAGGCCTCTAAAACACACTCTGTGAAATGTTGCTGCATTTCCAGAAGAATAGGGCCTAGACTAGGCCACTACGACTTGACTTTTTGTGGAATTACAAATTAAATCCCTTCAAATAAAATAAAGGTATGGAAATAGTGTGATGGGACCCTTTCTCGGCCACCCGGAACTTGACCCTCACGCTGTAGACCCCCCAAGAAAGCAGGAGAACAAGTATGTTTGCTTCTTTCGTTTTTAATCTCCGCTCAATGCGGCATCCATGATCAAGTGACCCGCCTCTACCCTGCCAGGTCCCACATCAAATTCTGGGGGTGGTTACGCTAGCCACACGCAGTAGGTGGCAGCCCTGTCACGGCGCTACCCGGCCGCTACCGTACCACCACCTATCGCTATGAACTGCGACAGTGATGGAGCAGTCCTTGCTGCCACCGTATGGTAGTGGAGCTCATGTCTGGACTACTACAATAGCAATAGCATTGTCATAGGCTATTAACAATGGTATTGTTATTAGCATTGGGCAAAGCACTGGTAATAGAAATTACAGAGGCATGGACTAAGGCAATAGTATTGTAATAGTAATGAGGAAGTCATAAAATGATGGCTCATGCCTACTGGAATTATTATGAAAGGCTATTGTAAAGGTAAGTGCAATTGGAAAAGCACTTCCAGTGGCAATACTAAAGGCTGGAGAAATGATGACAGAAATGGCTTAAATTGTGATCCCTTTAATCCTTTAGATGCGAGTACGCAAAGCTTCTTTTGCAGTCGATCACTTAGTAATTTATTATCATAATCTAGTATCCAATTATGTAGCTGTTGGTTAAAGAGCCGGGTAAAGGAAACAGGGGCTGGTGTTGTACCCTGTGATAGAAATAAGCAAAAATTGCTACTTGTCCACATATGACAAGTCTGGTGTGATTTTTACTTGTCTGTCAACATTTTCACTTTTTGAGTGCTGTAATCTTCAATATTTTATACTCACATAATTTTGTTATACATCACAAACATATGTACCGTATATAGTTATGTTTGTGAGGTATAGCATATATTATAAATATATATATACAGATGAACCTCGATCCAACGGACTAATAGGGGGGAGCAGTTGTCCGTTAAATCCGTTTGTCCGTTGCAGCGACGAAATTTTCCAGGGGCTCTACCCCACGCACATTCACCTTTACTTTACTCTGGGGATCTTTCATATGCTTACGTACATGAATGACCCCTTTCTTATCCTTACTAGAGTCAACATTAAACTATACAGCATATTTTCTAAGCTTGTCCTTAGCCTTATGGATATCACTTGGGTGTTTTAAACGTTCGAACAAGATATTCACTCTAGCGGATTGTGTCCGTTGGATCCGGAATCCATTGCATCAGTGTCCGTTGGATCGAGGTTCATCTGTGTATAAATATATTTATATATATCCCAGTGTAAAGCACAGTTTTCACTTGTCCAATGGAAAAGCTCAAGCCATATTCTATTTGTCCGTGCCTATTCTCACTTGGCTCGGACAAGTGGACAAGCCTTATTTCGAACACTCACCTAGCCTTCTGAGAACAACAATACCAGAAAACCCAAGTTCTAGTCCCACGTTGATTCCATTCGCAGTTTCTATGCATAGATGGTGAGAAAATGGTTGAGACCAGACTAAAATGGATTAATGTTCTTCTTCAGGGTCGCCACATTCACGTCCAACACAGAGGTTTCCGGGTTTGGCTGGTCTGCCGACAGCTGCTGCCTCCTAGTGGGCACTAGGGGTGTTAAAGCCGTCCTACAGTTGTATTTCCAGCGTTCCCCTGGTGGCGCAGGCTCACATCACGACTCTGAGAGACATTACCTTGACAATTTAAGTGGCCTGAATGATGAATTCGGGGCACCTAAGGAACTGTCGTTCCGTTAGTGCAAACATGCCCTGTAACTTACTGATTGGTCTATCTCTTAGACAAATTTTACCAGAAACAAGTTATATGACGGACTGTGTTGTGTTTGTGTGTGTGTGAGGGGGGCGGTTGATGAAAATGGGAAATATTGCGCCTAGAGCAGGATTCGAACACACACCTTGTATTCCAGCTAGTGTGCTAACCATTATATCACCTAGGCTTTCTGATGTCATCACCCTATCCACGCCGACTGCCTATGTGGTTCCTTGCCTGAGAGGTCAATGCAAACTACTACACTTGTATCCCTAGAAATATAAGTTGTTTTTTTATTGGTTTACATTCATACATTTATTAATGCTTACAATTACATACATGCAATGCACAAGTTTATATTACATATAGACCCTACATACACAGGGGTAGCTTCAACAACCATACAGGGCATAGTTTGTGGGGAATCCTCGTCATCGCTCTGGACGGTATCGTGGAGATCATGAAAATGGGAAATACTGCACCTAGAGCGGGATTTGAACCCACACCTATTGCATGCTGGGCTAGTGTGCTAACCATTTTACCACTTAAGGCTCCCTGGTGGCATCACCCTTTCCATGTCCACCTGTCTATGTGGCTCCTTGCCTGAGAGGTTAGTGTAAACACAGACAACTGTTACAGAAGGACAAAGGGTGGGACAAAGTTGCCATTATAATTACGATAATTATATTATTCAGGAATGAAAGTGATCGCAGATTTTTTTTAAATAAAATAAAATAGGAGGAAATCGATCGATAGGTGGGCGATAATATTGTCGTAACAATCACAGAATATTCCCTAAGCATAGCTTGTATTTTTTGTAATGGGAGTAGACAGTGCAAAGACTATGCTTGGAGAATACTAAATAAAACCCGACTTGGGGGTTGTTTTTTTCATGTTAACCCTATGAGACTCCGCAGTTTTTCGTGGAAACCGAACCTCAACCAGTACAGTAGGAGTAAGTGTGTGTGTGTGGGGGGGGGGGGGGGGGGGGGAGACCCCAAACCAGCCGGCTGATGCTCCAAACTTGTCCCAATGTTGGTCAGATGGTGGACCCAACACCAGCGGTGCCGGACGCCATATCTTAATCGGCAGAGCGCAGGCTTTCCTGTGCGGAAGGTCGGGAATCCAGCAGAGTCAAACCAATGACTTACAAAATTGATATGTCACTAGCTAGCCTGGCACTCTGCATTACTGGAATATGGCAAGGTCTGGTAAGCACAGTATCGGGATAATCTGACTGTGGGATATCGGGTCATGGTGCTGACCGCCTGGTTTCCCAGAGGAGCAGCACTATCAAGTCGCCATGAGTGCACACTAACAAGTCATTACCAGGTCCTGATTTGACCTAGGCTAGAATGTTAAACTAAGTTTGTTTGTTGTTTTACGTCCTAGCAACATCTAAGGTCATATCAGGATGGGTACCGACTTGTGACAGTGTGCACTCATGGTGACTTTATAGCACTGCCCCACTGGAATACCAGGCCACCAGCACCATGACCTGATATCCCACTCACATTATCCTGACACTGGGCGAACCAGTCCTTGTCCTATCCTAATAATGCCAAGCGCCAGGCTAGGAAGCAACAAGTATCAATTTTAATGTCAATGGTTTGACTCGACCAGGGTTCGAACCCACGACCCCACGATCTACCAACACAGGAGACAGAAGCTCTAACTCATTCAGTCATCCCGTCTGGTCGTTAAACTAAGTTAACATCGGCTGTCACCAAGCGTTTAAGACATGGTTGAATGTTGTTTTTTTAATTTTCACTTTCCACTAGTGCCAGCCTTGTCTTAATTTGTTCTTCAATAGAAAAACGAGAACAAAATCAAGAGAGAAAAAACGAACAAAGCCAATGTGTATTTCAAATTTGTAGGTTTATTTTCCCCATATCGCTAGTAACGACTTACAGCGTTTCAATCACAACTCATATGAGTCGATATTCTTTTCAAAGTAAATTGAATGACATTCTTCGTATGGCCTTGTCAGACAATAAATGAGCTATTTATCAAACAATAGTAGTGTTCACCACTCTTTAAGAGGAAATAAAGGATGCGATATCAAATGATTGCAACCGATGATGCATACATTTGTCGAAAGTAACAAAGCAATTTAATTGTTCCTGATTTCAACACAAAATATTGGGATGGCAATACTATACACATGCTAAAACAGCTGCTGACTACAAAATAGAGGGAAGATCGGGTCTAATTTTGGGACACCCCAAAAAAAAATCAATCAACAATATGGTGGCGGAGGTGTGGGGAAGCTAGTCTGTGAAATGAACAGTAGTGAGTGGTTTCTGGGCATCAGTGAAAGAAATTTACTCACTTTATAATATGATTTCTTTTTCCAAAAATAAAAGAAATGAACAGAAAAGCGACTAGCTCTTTGAATAACTGGTTTCTCGGCGGAGATGTCTTGCCCACGCCTTGTGTGACGTCACTCCCCATCGCGTCGGTTTATACAAAACCCTGGCCCACCACACACGAGCGTCTATGGATGGCTTCAAACAGTGGAAACGCATCTAGTTTATGTACAACTCCCCCAGGAGCGCCCCACGGCTCTGGCTTTCCATTTTATGCGCGGCTGGCGGCGCGAATGGAAGGTAATTGACTTGGTGTAGATTTATCAAATAAAATAGAAGATAGCTTCAAATGGGGGGCGGAGGGGGTGCGCACATAGGGCTCCGACCTGCAGCCTATAGGCAAAGCTATTATAACGGCGTTAAAAAGATTAAAAGAAGCATCCAGTGTGTGTGTTTGTGTGTGTGTGTGTGTGTGTGTGTGTGTGTGTGTGTGTGTGTGTGTGTGTGTGTGTGTGTGTGTGTGTGGAATGAATGTCCCAAAATCTGACAGAAGAGGACATTCCTCCGCGACTTTACATGTATTCTCTAAGTGCAGGTTTGTATCGTAATAAACTCACTCCTTCGGAGTGTTAATGAACAAATTGCACAGGGTTTAGGTCATATTTTCCTTTGTTCGCTTTAACAGCTTTTCTTCTGCGTTGAAACAGGCAAGAAGCTACTAAGAAATTCGACTTTGCGAAATCAGGATTCATTCCAAATTGGCACAAAATACTCTGTACATGATCATACAGAGGGTTAACCGGAGATCTGTCGAATCGATTTTCTAGCCGATGTTAAGAATAACAAGGCTAAACATAATTTGAGTTTGGGTTTTTTTTTTTCCATTTTCCAATGTTAAAATCCCATGTCATAGAAATCCCATTACTTTACATCAACCTATAAGTTAAATGGTCCTAGCTTTGATAAACACAGAAGAAGACGACAGCAGAGTTGCATCATTCTAAGCACCCTCTGGAGGAACACATAATTTACAGGACACTTAGCTCACTGGCTTTACACTTCGTCCCTCCGTGATACAAGGCGGCCAATCGTGGCTATAGACACTCACACCAAGAAAGGGGTGACTTTATCTGGTTTTCACATCGCACGTCGTCTGTAGTGGCTAAATGACATCGCTTACGAAATGCACACTACTCATTTAGTAGATTCGCGATTTTGTCATAATCATTGGAGCGAGGGGTGGGGTGGGGGACGAATTTCTTGGAAGCCGCCATTTTAGTCAGAGCAGATAATTTTCTTAAGTTTAAAAAAGAAGTATTATTAAAAGTCACTCTTTCTTGGTAGTAGACTCTATAGGCTTTCAATACAAATAGAAGCTCATTTCTCTCTTATCTTTTCACGTTTCTCTTTGAGAAAGCTAATTAACAAGAGTTGGGTTGCAGGCTGGGCTTAAGTGTCAGTTCAATACCACAACACTAGGCGGCACACCACGGGAGAGGAGGCCAGAGGAGGACCACACTACTGACCAAACAGTAGCCATCAAGTGGCTGGCACCGACAATGTACTAGTAGACTGAGTAACATACGTACACACGCAACTCAACATGGTCAGTGAAGGTAAACATGTTGTAGTGGTTGTTAAGATGATGCTGTTTTTGTTATTATTATTATTATTATTATTATTAACAGGACCCTATTTAACTTTCATCTGATTTTTGTTACATGTAATCATAATCATCTTCAATATTCACGACAAGGCATTTTGATTTCTGGAAAATTAACTCATTTGCTTACAGCCACTAACTCATCTATTCCTCTTGTACGTACACTTCTCTCACACTCAACCTTCCATGCAACCAACCATGCTTCTATTTGCGCTTATTTTATTACTACCCTCCCCCCACCCCCACTCCCACTTCTTCCCCCCCCCCCCCATGCCCATATTTTCTCTGGTTTGTGCCTCCCTGTAACAGCCTCTATTGTAGTGTTGTACCACGCCGGGACCCCGATCACGCCCCGCCCCCTAGGGGGCGTACCACTAAGACATTAGTGGCGCCACCTGGTGTTTCCTCGTCGTACTTGGACTTGCCGCGGCTGCCTATGTGCCTATTTAAGCGCGCCCATGCTCACGCCATGTAAATGAACATGTTGATGTTGTCCTCGTCACGCCGCATGTACTTGTGCTCGATGAGCCATTCGATCTGCTCCTTGATCATCTTCTTTGACGGCAGGAACATGTTCTTGAGGATCTCAACCAGTTCTGTTTGTAGCTGAGCGTTTGTGATTCGCTTCCGCATCTTCATAATTTTGACGATTGCCTCCTGTTGGGATCGAAACGAGAGCAAACGAGTGAACACTACTGATTCCAGTGGGTAGTTGTTGGAGACATCAGGGGGTGGCGGGAGGTGGGGGTGGGGGGTGGGGGTGGAGGGAGGTGGAGGGTGGGCAGGCAGTGTTAGGGGGTGGTGAGAAAAATGTAATCTAGGAGCCCAACCTCGGTCCTCTAAGAGAGCCGGGGTAGGTTGGTTGATTGTTGTAGTTTTACACCCCAGCAAGACCCTAGGCCATACCCGGATGGGTACCGACTTGCGACTTTATAGTGCTGCCTCACTGGGAGATCAGGCCGCTTCACCATGACTTGATGTCCCACATAGTCACATACTGACACTGTGAATGTCGAGTGTACATTGAACACACAATTTATTTGATATATTATGTTTATGCATATATGCTTTCTAAACGACATGCTATCCACACATGGCGTCCAATGGCCGTAAGTGGTTTGTGAAAGATTGTCTATAGGCACATTGGCATTTTTGTGTGTGTGATGAATTCATTTACCCTGCTCGTAACTGATAAATGTGTTAATCAAAATTAAATTCTAAACTTGTCAAGACTACATTATGCAAAATTCGAAGCTTTTAAGGACTTGGCTTAGTTCAAATGAAACTCAAGGCGTGTCAAGATTTCCAAGGCGCCCTGAGTATAATCTATCAGATTAAAGCTGCATAGTCCGATGAAGCATCAAATTGTCAAAACCAGAAGAATGATCTAGATTTGATTCTACATATCTAACTAAAGCCCCGTTCACACAGCACAAATTTTAAGCCGAACTAGGTAAGCCGAACTAGATGAGGCGAACTACGGCGCGTTCACACACAGCGTTTTTGAAGGTGGTTCACGTCCACACATTTATAACGTTTCGAGTGTATTTCTGCTAAACTTTACAACAGACCGGATGACAACAAATCTATCGCTGAGTGCGCACGCGTGTGACGTCATTAATCCGCCTCATCTAAAACGCTACTGTCCACACACGCAAGATAGGCCGACCTAAGTTAGTTCGCTTCATCTAATCTACCTCAAGAGGTGGTTTAGTTGAAGCGAACTAGCTGAGTCGGCTCATGCCTAAGTCGCCCCAACATCACGTCCACACCACCAATTTGAGTCGAACTAGACAAGCCGAACTGGTTAGGCCGGCTTAACTCGCCAGTGTGAACGGGGCTTAAGATACTGATGCACTTTTTAAGCATTTGTTGCCACATAGAAGGGAACACTGAGCCAAATTAATAGAACCTGTTACTGCAGAAGCCTATGGTATAAGAGTTTTGACATGCTTGCCAAAACTAATTTGACATATTTACACTTCAAATATCTCAAATGATAGCCATTTAAAATCAAAGTTACTTCAAACTAAAGTAAGGTAGATCATAACAATCAATTCAATATAATTACCTAAGAAAAATTACAGAAACTCAAAACCACCGGATTGCGCAACTTTAACAAAGAGGGTGGCGGAACCTACCTGGACACGCAGGATGCGCAGCTGTACGATGCCCTCATTGTCCTCCTCCTTACTACGCTCGGTGGACAGCTGTAAGCGTCCTATCAAATTGATCTTCCCTCGCTTTTGCACTTTACTGTTTTTGCTAGAAGACAAAGCCAGTATTGGTTAGTTTTGATTTAATGCACGGGTATGAAAGTGGTCTTGGAGGAAAGAGTGGAAATCAGTGAGTGGTCATTTCTAATGATACCAGCAATAAAAACAAAAGCCTCACAGTCAACAAAAACACTGTGGGAAGGAAGTCCTTCTGTCCGAGGAGTCCAGCTCTTCAATACAATACCAGCTTACATAAGAAAGCAATCAAATTGCAGGGTACAATCAGTCAAAAGGCAGCTTGACGAGGTGTTAACAGCAGATGAAACACAGATTCCAGGATACGCCCAGCAAACACTAGCAGATTCAAATTCATTGCTGCACATGAAATAACTGAACAGAGCGTCCTCACCACATGTAGTGGGTCATCCTGGTGGTAGTCTCCAAACTGGCCTGAGCATACAGCTCAAACACTCTAATCTAATCTAATCTAAAAATCAGTTAGCTGTGTGTTACTTACATGAGCGCGAACTCTTGGTTTGCCCAGAACTGCGTTGCGTCTGTGAAGTCCTTAGTGTTCTTTGCCTCGGGGAAGGCTATCAACACCTGGCGTTTCATTTTAGGGAACTGTACAAGTGACTGTAGGAGAAAATAGGAATTGTCAATTACCGCACAGCCAGGTAAGGTCAATCAAGGAGCTGTGTAAGCAGCATCCTGAATGGTTTCAGTAACTTTCAGTAAGACAAACACTCACTTTACTGATGGTGCTTGTGTGTTCTTGTACAAAAAGTATTGTTAAACACACAAGGAAACAACTTTCTTTTTAACGGACTATCTTTTAAAAACGAAACCGTAAGCAAACCATATGAAGAACCTCATATTGTACTCATATATCAGTTTTAAATTCTATCAAATAAAATTGTATTTTATTATATGCGGTACTCCAGTGATTTTTTCTATTTAAATGCTGCAATTTATATATTGGTGTACAGATCGTTTAAATTGGATTCCAGTGATATAAGATTCATGTAGATCCCTTTTAATAGTTCCAAAGTTGAGGTTTTAAAGGTGCTTACCCCCCCCCCCCCCATCCGCCCTTATTTGTGCACATTTCCTACTTAGGGAAATCTAGGTTTATAAGGCCCCACAAGAAGCTATTTTGCATATAATCTGTGCAATATTAAAGAATCTCACTGTATATAACAGGCTCCATCTTTTGCCGTCCATTATCTTTGTTAATCTTTGTTAATCTTTCAGATAATTCATGTTAAACTTGCTGAATTAATTAATTTCCACCTGAATGTCATCAGTGTTAAAGATAAATTCTTTAAAAGAAATTCATACCTCCTGTACTCACTTTTAAATATATCTTAGGCCCGCTCAAAGTATCATAGGCTTCATCGATCATCATAGGATTGTATGATTTTAGTATTGACAGGTTCTATTCAATTTGACTTTAAAACCTTTTCGCTCAGCTTTTCCAGCCACAAAAAAAAAAACAGTGTCGCCATGCTGCCACTTACCAAGAGTGTTTTTCTGAGTTCGGAGTCAGGTAATTCCGTGGCGAGCCGCAAGCTCTCGTACGAGATTTTCTCCTTGGGTCTTTGATTCCACGAAAAGAGCACTGCCATTTGGAATGTCGTTACTTCCAAATCAAACTTTCCGATATCGTTTGAAAATGTGATCTGAAAAAAAGAAAAAAAAGAATGGTGGTAATAACAGCGTAGTATGTAATCATTGCGGGATTTTTTTCTCTCTTGTTTTTTAATACAGGGATGTGATTGGCCGTCAATAAAAAAACTGAAAGCCAGGTACCATTTCCCTTAAAATTACATCAATGAAATTGCAGTTAAGACTTGGAAAATTCTAAACGCATTATTCACCCCCCAATAGCCGACGTTTACTTTTTTTGCTGGGGGGTCGTTAAACAAACAAACAAAATGTTCAACCCCATCATACCTGCCAACTTTTGTTCAACGAAAATCCTAATAATAGAAATCCATCCGAGCGAAGCGAGGCGCGCAAGCGTTCTAGGGGGGTCCGGGGGGCATGCTTCCCCGGAAAAGTTTGAAAAATACATAAAAAATGGTGCATTCTGGTGCATTTTCAGAGACATTTTAGGCACATTATTAAAGAAATTATTACCAGTAATCGGGACAGGTGTAAAACCCGCATACTCCGCGATGCGGGCGGGACGCAGGATTTTTTTTCGAATTTGATTTTGAAAAAGCGGAATAATATGTTTATAATTCGTAGGGCGGAATGAGAATAAAAAAATCGTAATTATTCCGCAAAAATCGTAATAGTTGGCAGGTATGCACCATCCCCCCCCCCCTTTTTCTAAACCGAACCTATATCAAGATTTAAAATGTGTGTGTGTGGGAGGGGGGAGGGGAGGATGACGGCAGTTGGAGGAGGAAATTATCACTAGTTTTTACTGTTTAATTGTCAAAGTACAACCACTACCTATTTAAAAATGTTTCTACGTTGAACCATGTTTACTAGTACTAGTACATGACGGAAAATTAGATTAGTTTAAAAGGGGTTTTTTGTTGTTGTTTTTTTGGTTTAAGAGAGGGATGTGAAACCCAAGACACCTAAGCAAGTGCGAAAAGAACTGAATTAAAAGATTTTCCATCAAGATCTCTCCCTGATAAGAAGTGCTTCCCATTACTTACAATGCCATTAGACATGAGGTGGTGCCACTGAAGTTTGCGGCCGCTGTGTTTTTGGCGGTAGAACTCTTCCACCTGTGGGATGTAGTCCTCTAGCTCCATCGGTAATGTCACTGTCACTCGGTCACTGCTTCGCGCCCACGCACCCGCGTTCAGGATCTTTATGTTGATCGAGTCTGAAAATACATGGCCAATCCAATGGATTTATATCTGAAACTACTGCCTAATTCATGACAGGATTTTTATTGTTGATCAAGTCTGAACAAATATGGCCAATCCAATAGACTTCTCTCTGAATACTACTGTCTAGTTCATGACAGGATCTTTTATGTTGATCGAGTCTGAAAATACATGGCCAATCCAATGGAATTAGCTCTAAAACTACTGCCTAGTGTATGACCGGATTTGTTTAATGTTGATCGAGTCTGAAAATATATGGCCAATCCAATAGACTTCTCTCTAAATACTACTGTCTAGTTCATGACAGGATCTTTTATGTTGATTGAGTCTGAAAAAATATGGCCAATCCAATAGACTTCTCTCTGAATACTACTGTCTAGTTCATGACAGGATCTTTCATGTTGATCGAGTTTGAAAACACACAGCCAACCCAATGGACTTTTCTCTGAAACTACTTTCAGCTTCACAATAGAATGATTATGTCGATCAAGTCTGAAAACTAATGGCCACCCCTATGAACTTTTGTATCCGTTGGCTGACGGTCCTTACTCCTTTCTATACATAGCACCATGTATGCACGCGCATACCTGCGATGCTGGAGAGACGCTCCAAGGCCTTCATCTCGTGCAGCCCGACAGCCTCATTGTTATTGCGGTGCGTCTCCTTG
The DNA here is from genome assembly GCA_030323885.1 of Branchipolynoe longqiensis. Taxonomy (NCBI): domain Eukaryota; kingdom Metazoa; phylum Annelida; class Polychaeta; order Phyllodocida; family Polynoidae; genus Branchipolynoe; species Branchipolynoe longqiensis. Next base: position 33,393,557 of record CM059189.1, read on the forward strand.
AACTCCATGTTCAGGTCCTCGCTCACTTTAATGTCCTGGAACATGCGCGCCAACTTGTTCACATAGTCAGCCGGCATGCCCACCTCCTGGAGACGAGAGCAAAGAACAAGTGTGAAAAGCACAGCAATCAGTTACTAGACATCATTACTTTTAAAAGCTGAAAGATTGTTGCTATTACTTGACCAGATTTGATAGCCAAATGAGTTGAGCGCATGCCTCCTGTTTTTGGTAGGTCATGGAATTTGAACCCATGAAAGAGTAAAACCAATGACTTAAAAATGTATACTTTTCCCCACCTAGCTAAGCGTTCTGCATGACTAGGATAGAGCAAAGAGCAGTGGAATGAGGAAGACCAATTGTCCACGATTGAAATTTACCCTGCTTAATCAACTAATGTACAAACATACACACAAAATTAGATAGATAATCTCACCCATATTGTCCAAGTTTGATGTCTAGGATTTAACATTCTAAGCCACAGGGATATCCCCGATAACCAGCAGGCAAGTTAGTGACTGGAGAGTATTTATTGGAGGTTTACGCTTTGACCAAACACCTGATTTACAGGCCACGATGAATACTGACAGTGCACACTCATGGTGAATGTATAGTGCTGCAGGACTGGGATACTATGCCATTGACACCATGACCCAATATCACATTATCATGACGCTGACGTAACCAGTCCTTACTATATCCCACTAATGCCAAGCGCGTAGACAAGGTAGTGACAAATGTCAATTTTGTAAGTCTTTGGGTTAACTTAGCTAGGGTACCAATCCAATGACGTGCCACACGCGAAGCAGACGTCTATATTTTATTGAGAATGTGGAGATAGTTGTGGATGTGGATGCGGATGCGGATGCGGATGTGGACCCGTTACGGTTATGGTTACAATTATGATTGTGATTACAATTATGACTATGGTTATGAAAGTGAGTAAGAAGTATAAATTGCTATTCTAAAGTCTTCAAGTTGCTAAGAAGGTGGCGCCTACCCGGAGCCACTCGACCATGTTCTCTTCCTTCTCGTTATCCGCTGACGTGTCGAGGATGAGGCGCCGAGTTAGATGCGCCTTGTGGTACCGCATGAACACGTCCTTGTTCTGCACGTACTTGAGCACCAACAACTGCAAGACGAAACAAGCACTCGTCTCAATAGCTGGCCAGGGTAGTTATACACACAGTCCACACACAAATATTCACCATGGCTTAAATCTGTATAATCCTCCATGATTGTTTTGTTTGTTTGTTGTTTTACGTCATAGCAAAATCTAAGGTCATATCAGGATGGGTACCAACTTGTGACAGTGCACACTCATGGAGACTTTATAGCACTACCCCACTGGGAGACCCGGTAGCCAGCACTATGACCAGATATCCGACACAGTCACATTATCCTGACACTGAGCCAACCAGTCCTTGCCATATCCTAATAATGCCAGGCACCTGGCTAGGAAGCGACAAGTATCAATTCGAGCCCACAAACCCATGGGTCCGGATCCCCCGATCTCCCCAAAACAGGAGACGGACACTCAACTCATTCGGCCATCCTGTCTGGCATAATTCCATAAAATCAAAACCAAAAGATCTACGCAGATGTGATTCAACATATCCGGCTTAGATACTAACGCACTCATCCTTCATTTCTTGAGGAGGGGGGGGGGGGGGGGGGGGGGGGGGGGGTTGTGTCCCATTAAGAACCATAAGACTGGCTGGTTTTAATTTGACCTAGTTAACATAGCACTGGTGTATTGTACTTCGCTTCAACTGGTGTGCCAGTTCCAGTCACTGAGCATAGCTTAGTTCTATGCGTAATAAGATACACAGATTATCTTAGCACACAATAATACATTACAGTGAAACATCCAGATAATACAAATGCCCTAGCGGCAGATCCAAACAATGTAAAAGTAATTACCACATCTCGTAGCTTCAACTCGACTTCCTCCGAAGTAAGCTTTTTGCTGAGGGCCGTTTTCCTGAGCAACATATCACAGTAATTTGCGAGTAGTTCTGGACACTTGGACTCGGGTTGTGTCTTCCCTCCCACTCTGTTGTTAAAAATATAAATGAATAAATCAATGAATAAATACAATAGTTTTGTGTAAACAAAATATATAGAGAGAAGAAAAGGCGATTTGTGATGAGGCTCTATTATAACTGAGACTACATTTTAGTGATACCTAATGGCCTTATTCTAGGGAAATCATTTCCCAGTCAATAGGTAATGCTTAGTTCTATGACAATTACGTTAAAAGCGCAAATAATTTCCATAGAAAATTATAAACTGCTGTGCAACGCAGCACGGTGGATAATTGTTTACTTCTAATCTTTACCATGCCATAAACCTAAGTCTGATTTGGTTCCATAACTAAGAATTTTAATGGTGGCCTGTGTTACACAAGTCGATACTTCAATGGGAGACTTTCGTTGCAACGCCTTTTGCAATATACTGCCGGCAGGTGGCGACACGTGAGGGACCAAGGTCTTGCGTGGTTTGCCACGCTGAAGTCTGTGGTGGGGGGTTTAGGTGTGTGTGGTGGGGGTGTAGGGGGTAGTGGGGGTATAGGTGTGTGTGGTGGTGTGTATGGGGTGGGGGTATAGGTGTGTGGTGGGGTTTTAGGGATGCTAAAGATCGTGGGGTGCCGCTCTGCAAGACACCCCTTCACCTCCACCACAAACCACCTGCACCTCCATCACACCAACCCCCACCACACAGACCTACACCGTCCCTACATCCCTAAGCCTCCACCACATACACCCACCACATCCCTAAGCCCCTACCACACCCCTACACCGCCACCACACAGGTTTGTGTGTTGGTGGTGTAGGTGTGTGGTGAGGGTTTACGGGTGTGGTGTAGGTGTGGTGGTGGGTGTAGGTGTGTGGTGGGGGATGTAGGTGTGTGGGAGGTTTAGAGATGTGGTGGGGATGTAGGTATGTGTGTGTTAGTGGTGTAGGTGTGTGGTGGGAATGTAGGTGTGTGTGGTTGAGGTGTAGCTGTGTGTGGTTGAGGTGTAGCTGTGCGTGGTTGAGGTGTAGGTGTGGGTGGTGAGGGTGTAGATGTGTAGTGGTGGTGTAGGTGTGGTGTGTGGTGGGAGTGTAGGTGTGTGGTGGGGGTTTAGGGATGCAAAAGATGGTGAGGTGCCACTCTCCAAGACACCCCTACACCTCCACCACAAACCAGCTACACCTCCACACACACACACCTACATCCCCACCATACCCACCTACACCCCAACCACTGTCAACCCCCACCACACAGACCTACACATCCCTAACCCCCACATGCCCCCACCACATCCCTAAGCCCCCACCAGACCCATACACCCCACCACACAACCCCACCATGCCCACACCCCTACACCCCCACCATATGTGTGGGTGTGCAGGTGTGTGGTGGGTGTGCAGGTGTGGTGGGGGTGTAGGTGTGTGGTGGGGGTGTAGGTGTGTGGTGGGTGGGTGTGGTGGTGGTGTAGGTGTGTGTGGTTGATGTGTAGGTGTGTGTGGTTGATGTGTAGGTGTGCGTGGTGAGCGTGTAGGTGTGGTGTAGGTGTGTGTAGGTTAGTGATTGGCGCAGAAGACCCGTCGCCTGCTGCCGCCTAGCATGTAATCCGACCAAAAAGTCTCCCATTAGGTAGCACAGATATCTCTTTTCGATAAACAACTATTAAACAGTTATTCAGATAACAAAGTTGTTTTGAAATAACTGTCACTACTCACCCTTTATTCTTAGCCGGTAATTCTAACCTAAACACTGATGTATCGTTTACTACGTTTTTATAAGCCTGTAAATGAATCAGAGGATGACGTCATTAGCAAAACTGAACAAGAGTAAATATTGAATTGATAAAACAATCATGTTATTTTGATTACATGTACAGCTGTTTAAGCTAAATTGTTAATAAATTTAACTATTTTAAAGGAAATATTCATCTGTTATCCATATAGGTAGCTATTTCATACCAAAATAAAACCTCATATTTACTTGAATATGACAAATCGAATTTAATTACAGTATAAATATATTTTCTAACATAAAAACGAAAGCGCTAACTTACCTTATCTCTAGCTGTTAAGAACCTATAGTCGTCGTTAAACGCATCTTTTACGAGCAAACTAAATCTGTTAAATAATACTAGGAGTTGTTCTACGTATTTTTCTGAATCCTGAAAAAAAAAGAAAAAAACATTATAAATGTGATCTCTCTCTCGCCGGTATCAATGTCCTGTAAATATTTTAAGTTACATCAAGTACAAACCTTGTTGGAATACAAAGGATTCGGTTTATTCTGTGAATATACTGTGTCATTAAATGATTGGTCTCTTGACAAAAAAGAAATCCTTCAGACCTAACTGAATTATCTAATTTGCTGACACAATAATGTCAACAGCAAATATGTGCACTTCTCTGATGGTGTCTGATTGGTTTATCAACTAGTTTGGTAATAGCTAAATGAAATGTTTTGTTATTTAACCATCACTTTTACACAGAATGTTTGGTTGTTTCACAGCATGGTAACATCTACGGTTATATCAGAACGGGGTATACACAGAATGAAAATGCTCACCAATGTGTGTCAAAGTATAGTTACAGACATGGTAAAAGTTTACAATTAATTGTACAATTTGTGGTATGGGGAGCAACAATTCAAGTTCAGGCCCGAGTGGCGGTCTAATTTAAAGGGGCAGAAACATGACAAACACAACTTTGATTATAAATTCACAATTACCGGGATCAAATATGACCATTCATAGCTTGTACATCTCTAAACTATCTATTATGTGAAAATTATTTAGAGCCCAATCAAGGCTGAGGGTCCTTGTGACTATTATCCATCCAGTCCCAATGACCCTTCTCAGCTGTTAGGGTGGTGTGCACCAGGGAATACTTACAGTTGAATGGGATTTCTCTATGAAATAGAATTGTCACATGATTTAGACCCATGGGCCACTAATTATAGAGAAGGTTTATAAATAAGTAGTTTAGTCCCCAATAAAAAATATCACAAAGCCTACTTTGACTAATTGTGAGCTAATCTTACTAAAGGGGTTCCAACCCAGTAGGTAGTGACCGTCTGTTCAGAACCATTATATCAAGCACCCCACGACTAATCTTCAGAATTTCTAAGTGCAATAGAGTTGATATTTCTAGAATCAGGGATGAATGTGGTCTCTGACAAAAAAACGTGGAAATCAGGCTGAGACCGTGGGACCTCCTAGCAGGTTCTGGCAGAACCAACAGTGAATTTCCGCGCAAAATGCAGATCCCCCCCCCCCCCACCACCACCACCACCACCACCACCACCATAGGATTAGCACTGTTACGGAATCATGGGGGAAATGCCAGAAGTCAGGTTTCAACTGTTCTTATTGTGATTGTATTATCGCCCATTCCTAACAATTTCTTGTTTGCGTTATATTAGTTGCCCCCTTACCAGACCAATTCCTGAGAGAGATGAATCTTTTATCTAGGGTTTGATGTTCTAGCAGCGTCTAGTCATATAAGAAAATCGTGGAAATCCACGAAAACGTGGAAATAGAATAGAAACTGTTTGCTATGGCATAGATAAAAAGATTCACCCCGTACTTGCAGTTGGAGGGAATGACAGAATCAAAGGGCACAGAGTTGGTGAAATGAGAGAGAATGCAAAAATACAAAATGGCGACCATAGAATGCCATCGATTTCACTTTTAAAGTTCATTAAACTAAATGTTTATATGTGAAGAATATATTCTGCTTCTTAAATTAAGAATTCATCTGCTCATTTTATTTACCCAGCATATAGATATTTTTCGCCACTTTTTCTAATCATCTAATGGGTTGGTTTTCACCCATAGTTAAGGCACGGTGAATATTCATGTGCCTAGATTTCTAATGCCGCCTTACTGAGGTGATGCAGTCGGCAGCGGCGATCATGTCGGCGAGCCCGGCGCTGACGATGTGCTCCTCCAGGGCGTGCAGCATTGGGTCTATGCCGTCCGGCACGCGGTCCATCAAACTGAACATGAGGCGCAACTCTGCACAGCGACATGAAGCACAGCGTTAGACAACACCTAGACACACCCTGGGTTCCCACTCTTTTTCAGGCTTCTTTTTTACTGACTTTTTAAGTACTTTTTACGACAATTCAAACTGGATTTTTAGGGACCAAAATGAAGAAATTCCACAGCCTTTTCAGCATGCAATAACTCCAGGTTCTGAGTACGCTCCACTAGTCATATTGCCCATCAGGTGGAGGGACATTTCAGTATAATCTTTGGAGGACAGCCAAGGTTGGCCCAAAATTATTGTCTATCTGCAGCAACCCTGAGAAATTATTTCAAAATGACACCAAATGTCACCTTTGTTCTGTCACTGACAGGCCAATCTTGAATAGTACTGGTGTAAATAAGAAGGGAACACTCACTTTCAGTCTCGTTACTTTTGATCATGCAACGACACTCGGCTAGAATGGTTTCTTTGAATGCTGTTACCAAGACATTCACACAACATTCGGTGAGCTGAAATAAACAATGGCGTCAATGTTATTTGTCTGGCCTAACCTACAGTGAAATAGTTATTTGTGTATATAGTTCTATAATAGCTACTTTTTTTATAGTTAATGCTTAAAGTTGATTTTCTATCTATTTTTTTTAATTACCACCATATTGCGGCAAAGCCTAATGCTATCAGTGAAAATTAAGACAGTAGTAGCTAGATGTGGACCTACCGCTGCGACAGAGTTGCATCCCTTGCGTGTTTCCAGGTAGCGCATAGCTCGCTGCTCCTCCTCCTTGAGCTTTGCGTCTGCGTACCGCATGTAGTTCTGCACCCCATTCGCTGCCAGGTACTGCGGTGCCTTCGTCTTATAGAAAGCCTCTGTCGCTTCTATGTACGCCTTTTCGAAATTCACACGGTATATCTTGAGTTTGTCTTCAATGTCGCTGCTGAGATTTACTGCAATTCAAACACTTATGCATTAGTATACCAGCTCTACTACATTCTCAATATTAAAATAGTGAGCGAGGATGGCTGTTCATGTTTCCTTCTACACGAGATGGGAAGTTTTGCTGCTAATTGACGAGGATTTGCAGATATATATTTACTGAATGTTTCATTTAATTCGATCTAACAATTCTTGCGATATCCAATAATGGAAAAGATCGGGGTAGTGTAAGTGTACAAATAAAAACCTATATTAAACATCGGTTCAATATGACACTGACAGAGCATGCACACATTTACAGTAGCCAGTAGTGGCACCTACGTTCTTCATTAAAGCTGCCTAGTCCGATGAAAACATAGATTTGATTCGACAGATCCAACTTAGATACTGATGCAATTATTAAGCATGTGTTGCCACATAGAAAGGAATACTGAGTCAATTTAATAGAACCTGTTACTGCGGAAGTCTATGGTGTCGAGTTTTGGCATGCTTGCCAAAATTAACTTTACACGTTTGCACATCATATATCTCAAAAGGTAGCCATTTAAAATAAGTTACTTGGAACAAAAGTAAGGGAGATTATAGCGATCAATTTAATATCATTATCTAAAAAAATATATATGCAGAAACTCAAAACCATCGGAATATGCAACTTTGATAAATACGCAGATATTCAATCGTTTATTGCATAATATGGGTAGTAAGCACTCTGGAGGTAGGGGTGGTACAACAATTGGCGATATCATCAAAACTAGAAAGTATGGAGATTCAAGTTTATTATACGATAAGAGTATCAGGTACGAAGAGGGCATAGTTCCTTCGTCAGTAGTAGTAAGATTGTGGATTGGATATCGTTGAGCCAAAATAATAGCCCATAAAATTATTTGTGATTTTAAAAGTGGGTGACATACCATAAGATTCGCGAACACCAATAACAAGCTGAGAGTCGAAAGCCTCCCCATTGCGCTCAGCGTGAACCAGCTTCATTGCGCTGTCCTGAAGACGGTGCTTGATATTGGAGAAGATGCTGTGGTTCCAACTGTCTAACATCAACTGCAGGTACAACATTACAAATTTGCAAACACAGCGTTATGGTAGGAATAGGCCATAATTGTTATAACATTTACATATCATTTTTATATTTTAATTATATATATAAGGTTCCTTTGTGATAAGTCGATGAGCAAAAATATATCATATTCGCTCATTGATTTACATATCATTTTTATATTTCAATTATATATATATAGTTCCTTTGTGATAAGTCGATGAGCAAAAATATATACATATTCGCTCTTTTTTTTTTTTTCCTACTTTTTTTCTTGAAGATTTATACTGCCTATTATGGATAAGCATGAATAGATGTTGTTTTCACCATTAGACAGTTTGTCGATAGAAAGCCCGAGCCTACACTTTTACCGACCCAAGGGATTTTTAACCTTCCACACCACATAGACATGGTATGAGAGCAACTGGCCTTTGATGACGCCGTAAGTTATCCACAGCGGTGGAAATCCAAATTGGCAGAGGTGGGGGCACAGGGAATTGAACCACCGACCTTCAGATTAGGAGTCTGACTTAGAAAAAAGTCAGACACTCTAACCACTCCGCCACAGAGAACACCACAAAATTATTTATATTTGCCCATCGACTTATCACCTCTGAACTTTATTTAAATGTCTGTTGTACACATTTCCTCACTTAGTGAGAGGTGAACTTCTTAGTATTTTTAAACCTGTGTTCAATACCGAAAATGCGTCCAATATTTCCGCAAATAGCTATACTCTTTCGAAATTGGACAAATTATTTGTCATCGACGAATTTCCACACTCTTGTGACATTAAAGAGCAGTTGTCAAATGGTTTGTTTGAGAAGGTCGCGTCAGCATCAAGTGTACCTATGTATTTTTAAAATCATAGTAATTAATCAAAAGTGGTTAAATTGAATGAGCCATTCATCCGACATACCTTCCTGACGATGCTCTCTTCACCCTGGTTTTTCTTCTGCATGGTGTTGTGTGCCTTTCCGGCCAACGTGGTTTCCAGTTGGCCGAAAGGCTTGGGCAGATAGTCGCACTGCGTAAAGAACTTTCCCCATTCTGCAATGTAGGCCTTCAGCAGGGCCGAGTCTTCCTCGTGTGTCAGAACTCTCTGAAATGAAAGAGGGTGACTTTAAATTGAAAGCATTGTGCTGATTCATATACAGTAAAACCTCTCTAACCGACCACCTCCACAGATCGCCCACTCCCCTATATTGATCGCTTTATTTGGGTCCCAAACAATCACCCATACAATACCATTGTAACGATAAAAGAAAAACTTGCTAAACTGACCACCTCCCTAAATGGACCATTTAAAGTCGGTCCAATAGTCGGTCGATTTACAGAGGTTTTACTGTAGTACACCAAAAATCCATCTACATCATCGAGTATTGGACGGCAAGTTATCAAAATGGGATGTTATAAGTAATTCAGGCATGTGATTGGGTGCAGGAAAAGAACCCTGAAATGTTGTTTAGGTTATCGTGGGGACATCGTGGGGACCACTGAGTCACGAGAGGGATGCAGATAGTGTATTTCAGGTGTTTTGTCAGCCAGGGGAAAAAAACACAATGAAAAAAATTAAACAAATTTAAAGGAATTGCAGTTACGGCGGCCAGAAAAAACCCACGGAATTCCAGTTTAAACCGGAGAAATCACATGCCTGGTAATTATAAGGATACCATCAACATAGCAAATTGTCGCATAATCGTGGGAACACTCACCACTTGAGCTTGCTTTATAAAGTCAAGGATGTCCTCTTGAAGTGCCTGATGAACTTTGGTAGCACCCTTCTCGTCCCAAAGACACACTGAGTGGACAGACCTGCAATAAGTAATGTATTAAATTACCACATACGAAAAACAGGTGGACATAAGTCTTAACAGTTTAAAATACATACATACATACATACATACATATACATACCTACATACACACACATACATATACACACATACATACATACATACTACATACATACATACATACATACATACATACATACATACATACATACATACATACATACATACATTAGTTCCCTCTAAGAATGCCGACTATAAAAAGCACCTGGGAACTGGCTGAAATTTAAACATACGCTCGTATCTAGATCTCCAGTAATATAGCAATAAAATATATTACAAGACGAAACAACCCTTCAACATTTTACAAAGAATATTCATCAGCTAGGTATTAACAAATTAGATCAAATGATAACGGTCCTATAAGTATAAAGCTCAAGTTCAAGAGCACTGTCTTGTATGTAGTTTATCACAGCTCCATTGGGCTAGATGCTGCAAGTTGTGTATTTAACAGCTATTTTTAGCTCACTTTTATACATGGATAATCTACATACCAGTTTTTTTTTGTAAATAATACTAAATTGAAAAAAAATAATAAAGGGCTGGAAGATCAGTGCTTTGCCGCTGAGAAAAGAACATATTCAGCAGAATAAACATATTTACCACCAAAAGAATTATATTAAAAAAATAACATCAAACTGGCCAAGCAAAAGATACTTATCTCCCTCAGGTGAGATCATACAGAATGAATGATTGACTACTAATTATTTTCTGTGAACTTACCAGAACAAGTCTTGCCATTCAGAGCGTGTGACTGTTTCTTGACGGAGAAGTTTGAGAACGGTAGGCCGCATAGACGGCCATTTGTCCTCAAACTGTAACTGCCCTTGTGCCTGCAATGAATATGTCATCAGGTATTTTTGTTTGCGATTGGATTATCATAACATGCTATATCACATAGATTATTTATTATGCAAAATTGAATTCATATGTTGGCTACACTGACTCCAATTTACCCGTTGCTATACTAATTATTTTTAATGAAAATGTGGGGACTGTTTTTCCCAATGCTAAATATTAATACTAACATCTTCGACATGTAACAACTTTTATATAACGCGAATGGTCAGGGCATCATAGGTCAGGCCTTAAAATAATCATCTCAATTATACGAGGGCAGTTGATAAATAAATAAATAAATAAATAAGACGAAGATAAATATGGTAAATGTTGTTATAATACAATCTAATATTTAAAAAGAGTAAACGCCTACTTTATGATTATGCACAATTCTATAGTATAATAGCAACTACAGATTTAACATTTTAACATGATCAATCAAGAAAATGTTGCCAATGAAACGGTTGGGCTTCGACACACTCCAAAACTAATTGTTTTCACAGGGACGAAGACGAATTGATCAAAACCTAGTTGTTTTTTTAAATGCCAGTTCCTATCACAACTGGTATGAATCTTCACAAGTCCATAATCGCGGCCAAAATATTTCTGTCCAATATAAATATCATGATTCCTAAATATTGCTCTTAAAGGATACCATGGAGGTTCACGAAACGCATAGAATTGTAATCGAAATAATGATTACAAGAGATATGGGTAGGATTTCCTTAGGATGTGAAATTGGGTGACGTTGTTCTATATTTGTATCAGTGACTACAGAACACCTAAAAGTTTTTTGTGGGGTTTTTTTTGGTGGGGGGTGGGGGGGGGGGAGGCGGATAAAATAAAATAGACACTTATAACAGGAACGCTTTATTGTGAAGAAAACTTTTAAATTATCCATATTTTGTATAAATATTAACACCTGGAAGACCCATTGTTCAAATATAATTAAATAATTGTGTCACAGGGACGTAAATAGAATTTGACTAAAAAATAAAAGGTATATAAACTTTTCAGAAATGAGCATATGAGCTGAATAATTATAATTGCATGTTTGTGCAGTATTCCTATATGAAAAACGGATGACATAGAATACAGTCAGGGCAATATATAAATATTGTTCAGTCTATAAAGTTATCAGATCGACATAATGGCATTAACAACACACTTTGACACAAAGTTTTTTTTCAGACAAAGGCTGTTAAATGGATACATTACTGTGTCCGCAATATGATAGCTTTATTTCTTAATTAATTTTTAATTTCGGAAATAATATCCTAAATTACGAGAATATCATACCCACTGAATATTATGTTATAGAGTATATAGTTACTGTAAATGTTCATAAAGGAACATCATTAATACCATGTGTCAAATATAAGTATGGTGATGAGAAAGTATGCATATGGTTGTAATTGTGTTTGTATGTATTATGTACATCACACTACATGTATTAGTATGTATTATCTATGTGCTGTGTATGCGTTGTGTATGTGATGTGTATATATGTATGTATTGTGTATGTATGTATTCTGTATGTGTGTATTCTGTATGTATGTATTCTGTATGTTTATTTGTTTGTTGTTTTACGTCCTAGAAACATCCAAGGTCACATCAGGACGGGTACCGACTTGTGATAGTGTGCACCCATGGCGACTTTATAGTGCTGTCCCACTGGGAAACCAGGCCGCCAGCACCATGACCTGGTATCCCACTCAGTCACATTATCCTGACACTGAGCACACCAGTCCTTGCCCTGTCCTAATAATGCCAAGCGCCAGGCTAGGAAGAAACAAGTATCAATTTTTACGTCATTGGTTTGACTCGACCGGGGTTCGAACCCACGACCCCACGATCTACCAGCACGGGAGACGGACGCTCTAACTCATTCGGCCATCCCGTCTGTATGTATGTATGTATTCTGTATACATGTATTCTATATGTATGTGTTCATTCTGTATGTATTCATTCTGTATATATTCATTCTGTATGTATGTATGTATTCTGTATTCCATATGTATGTATTCCGTATGTATTCCATATGTATGTATTCCATATGTATGTATTCTGTATGTATGTATTCTGTATGCATGTATTCTGTATGTATGTATGTATGTATGTATGTATTCTGTATGTATGTATTCTGTATGTATGTATTCTGTATGTATGTATTCTGTATGTATTCTGTATGTATTCTGTATGTATTCTGTATGTATTCTGTATGTTTTCTGTATGTATTCTGTGTGTATGCATGCATGCACGTACGATAGATCAAGTGGATTATGATTGACTTAATAAACCACATTTGTGTTATTATACTCAAGAATGGCAGTAGTAAAATGCATATTACATCATAACATACATCCACCATCATGTTGGAAAACACGGAATTACTGCGATACATTTATGTTAACATTACTTAGTCTAACTTTCTATTGCTATTTATGGTTCATATGAATTAGCTAGACTTCGGCTATGCAATAACCAAAAAAAAAGGAAATGCATAAATGATCACATGGATACCTAGATAAAAGATTCACCCCGTACTTATAGTACAGGGGTGCACCATAACGTAGTCTAAACACTGATGAAAATGGCTTTAGTATGGAACAGGAAGTAGAAACTCTGGTTCCAGGATCAAATGGCTACATATATCGGTGCAGAATTGGTGAAATGAGAGAAAATGCAAAAAGACAAGATGATGGCGATAAAATGCCATCGGTTTTATTTTTTAAAGTTCCTTAAACTACATGTTTTATTATATTTTTCAAATCAGAAGTAGCAGGTAAATATGAAGATTTATATGAAGAATATATTTTGCTTCTTAAATTAAGAATTTACCAGCTCACTTCATTTCCCCAGCATGTCGAAATTCTTCGCCAGCTTTTCTAATGGGTTGGTTTTCACCCCTGTACTGGAAGTATGGGGTGAATCTTTTATTTAATGGATAACTAACTCTTATAGAATGAAAAAGGAACTGCGCATCGGAGTTAGAAATTATCGCGTCTAGTCTTAAGTTAAAGTAGTAGTGGTAGACCTCGAACTATAGATCCGGATGGTCACATAGTTATGTTAGGGTGTAAATACAGATCACACAATAATTCATTACGATTCTTTACCTTCCTACAAAATTTGGATTGATATGAATGAAAATGATAAATTTACGATTACAAACAAAGCTATACCATTCCTTAGAATTTAAACAGTGATCTAATAATTGACTTCAATCTCAGATAGAAACCTAAATGCCAACTGCAAATCACTAAATGGCCTAAATTATGATGGGTTCAGTGACTGGGACAATTGTTTGGCTTTGGCCTTTGCCTTTGGCTTTGGCCTTTGCTTTGTGACATCGCAAGAACTACAACTTACAACAAGGCACTGGCTTTTAAAGCCTGCCATCACTTCACTCAATCAGTAACCGCTATTGACCAACAGAGTATGCAGTGAATTTGTTTACGACACAAGTTATATGTGGTTTGGAATAAAACAATGTCAATTCAACTGTCCAATCTAATCTGTTGTTCTATTCATTGTGTAATAATTGGTGGGCTCTTGAGACTGACACAGTGACAGCTTCCCACATCAATGATACTTTAATTGCGGGCACTATTAATCTAAAGAGGACACGTGTATTGTGCAGATATGTACAAGACACAGTTGTGTGCATGCAGCTTAATACAGAAAATAAAACGAAATATCCAGAGTAGAGGAAAACAATGAAGCAGCTTTTCTTGTGATGACAGTGGTTTGCCTGCAATAACCCAACTATACAGCCCAGGGTCAGCCGGCAAATCGATATAAAAACATTAATGTATCATTTACGACGTATTTCCTAAGGAGGTGGTCATCTTTGGTGTCCGTCCATTTCGGATATGTTCCAATATATGTATATATCGATACTAAGAGGATGAATAATGGCAATAATAATGCGGAGGCACTCACCTTTAACATAGACATTATTGCCCATAGTACAAATCTCGTTTTCAATTCTCGTTTCGTGTTTGGAGCGAGATTCGGTGAGAATTCGCAAATCAACATGGCCGGTTCAGAGATCTCCGTGCAAGAACAAAATGCTTCTGGCATTCCTAAGGCAATATTTGTGGTTAGTAGTACATTTTTATTGAACATATAAAATATGCATTTGTCTGACGCACTAAAAATATATTTGAAGTTAAAGGTATTCTTGAATGCAGATGTAGTGGAAGTAAAAGAAGGTGTTCCACATCACGGTGACACTGACAGTGACAGTCGTCGGCACTGTCAATCGAATCGACTCGAGTCAATGTCACATCAGTGAATGTGGTTTCTATGGACTCATTTTGGTGTTTCTTTATTTCTGACTTTCCATAATATATTGAGAATTTTGTAATGTAGTAATTATCAATCGTGATGGCAAATAATGTATATTTTTTGTTTAAATATTGAAGAGAACCCACTCATTAATGTGTGACATTTGTGTCATGTATTGTGCATGTTATGTAGTAACATGACTCATGAGTAATTCATAACATTTGGTCACCTCACATCTACTGAATTACTTGGTTGCCAAAACAGAACAAATTTAAAACATGAAGAACTGGTTTAACTCACAGCTTAGATCTTATTATTCTGTAGACTATGCTGACAGGCAAAGAAATAATCAAAACAAAAGTTATTAAAAACTAAAATTTAGAGAACCCAGTTAAACTCATTTTGGCTCCTTATTAACCAAGTAATTCTATTACATAGTGTGACCTATTCTACTAACTGGATTGGGCTTACAAGTAATCTAAATAGATAACTGGATAAACTCATATTCTGGAGATACTGTTCTGATAGCATATAAAATATATTAAAAAAAGAAAAATATAAAAATGTCATAAACTATGAAATTATTTAAATTTAAGTTGATCTCCAACTGCTAGTGGACATTCTCAAAGAATTAGAAGTCCCAGTTCTATCTATGCATGTTATATAAATCATCAGTAAATTATAGACTAGGATTTTATTCCTCTCTATTGTTCTTTTGTAAACTGACAAATGGGTCCAAACTTAGATGAAGTTCTATCTACTAACTAGATTGAGCTTCTAAGCAAAATAATAGATAAACTGGGTTAACTCATATTCTGGAGATAATGGTCTCATAGTTTCAAAAAGAAATCAATTACCTTGCTGATATTTATCTACTGAAATTTAATAAACAAGAACTTAAATAATTTCAAATTGATCTCCAACTTTTAATGGACAATCTCAAAGAATTAGAATTCCCAGTTATATCTATGCATGTTATATAAATCATCAGTAAATTTAGACTAGGATTTATTCCTATCTTTTGTTCTTTTGTAAACTGACAAATGGGTTCAAACTTAGATTAAGTTCTATCTACTAACTAGATTGAGCTTCTAAAGCAATATAATAGATAAACTGGGTTAACTCATATTCTAGAGATAATGGTCTCATAGTTTCAAAAAGAAATCAAATACCTTGCTGATATGTATCTAATGAAATTTATAAACATGAACTTAAATAAAATTCAAATTGATCTCCAACTATTAATGGACAATCTCAAAGAATTAGAAATCCCAGATCTATCTATGTATGTTACATAAATCATCAGTAACTGGGTTAACTCATATTCTAGAGATAATGGTCTCATAGTTTCAAAAGAAATCAAATACCTTGCTGATATGTATCTAATGAAATTTATAAACATGAACTTAAATAAAATTCAAATTGATCTCCAACTATTAATGGACAATCTCAAAGAATTAGAAATCCCAGATCTATCTATGTATGTTACATAAATCATCAGTAACTGGGTTAACTCATATTCTAGAGATAATGGTCTCATAGTTTCAAAAGAAATCAAATACCTTGCTGATATGTATCTAATAAAATTTATAAACATGAACTTAAATAAAATTCAAATTGATCTCCAACTATTAATGGACAATCTCAAAGAATTAGAAATCCCAGATCTATCTATGTATGTTACATAGATCATCAGTAACTGGTTTAACTCATATTCTAGAGATAATGGTCTCATAGTTTCAAAAGAAATCAAATACCTTGCTGATATGTATCTAATGAAATTTATAAACATGAACTTAAATAAAATTCAAATTGATCTCCAACTATTAATGGACAATCTCAAAGAATTAGAAATCCCAGATCTATCTATGTATGTTATATAAATCATCAGTAATTTTAAAAACTAAGATTTAATTCCTATCTATTGTTCTTTATTAAAAATGCCAAAGAACTCTGCTGGAATGACTGAACCCACAACATAGAAGGTCTCTGACTATTCAAAACTGGTGTTGCCAAAGTGATGTAAACAAAACTTGTATGCGTTGCCATAACCACTCAACTCAATCTGTGATCCAAGGAATTTGCATCTAGGTTGCTAGGTCCGGTAGTGAGGACACATTCATGTCTCCAAGCAATCATATCAAATGTCAACAACAATCTCCAAGGAAACCCATAGTATATCTAGAGGTGAAAACCTAGGATCTCCAACTCACTTTGTCCTGACACTCATACAGTAAACACCTGGAAGGCGGTTTTCCCCACCCTCCCTCCCTCTTGTACTTATGATATGGCTACTATGGCTGAGTGTTAGAGGTTTTCGGTTGAATCGAACCGGGAACTTTGAGTGTGTTTTTAATAACATAGCCTGTGTGTTCTTATGATATGACTTAAACTGACATGTGGTATAATACTTATGTATACTTACAAATGATTGATTGTACAAACCTATATTGCTACGAATAATCTTGAAGATGTAAATAAATTATAAACTTACTCCCAGTCCAGTCTTTTGTTATGTATTACTAATAAATAACCACTGGCACTGGCCCACTGTGGCACTGACACTAAAGCCCCGTTCACACAGCACAACTTTAGGCCGAACTAGATAAGGCGAACTAGATGAGGCGAACTAGGCGTGAATGTGTGTCGTATCCACACATCCAGTGCTTTGGGCGGTTTAAGCCGGAAATCGATATCTGCGCATGAGCAAGTCCATACTAACCAGCGCCACTTTCGGTTAGTCGACGTCGCCACGAGAGAGTGTGGGTTCGACCTAGATATGTATAGACTGAGTCGTATTGTTTTGGAACGGTCAAAACTTCTGCTGGGCAGTGAAAACCTAAAAATAAATGATGAAAAAAAAATTTGTGCACAGCTAGCAGTTTCATAGACCAAATTATATAATATGTGCTTTTGATCGACCAGAAACTCAACAAACTCAGGTCTCCACTGCGCATGCGTGTGACGTGCTTAAGCCACCTCAAAGTAAACCGCTATCGTCCACACAAGCAAGGTGGGGCGACTTAAGCTAGTTCGCTTCATTTATACTACCTCGCGACGTGGTTTACTTGAGGTGAACTGGATGAATCGTTTACTTGAGGTGAACTAGATGAATCGACTCGCGTCCATACGGCCAATGTGAGCCGAACTAGACAAGGCGAACTAGTTGAGGCGACTTAACGACCCTGTATGAACGGGGCTTATGTCTAAAGCCCATTCACACAGCACAACTTTAGGCCGAACTAGATAAGGCGAACTAGGCGTGAAAGTGTGTCGTGTCCACACAGGCAGTACTTGGGTCGGTTTAAGGCGGAAATCGATGTCTGCGCATGAGCAAGTCCATACTAACCATCGCCAGTTTCAGTTTGTCGACGTCACCACGAGAGAGTGTGGGGTCGACCTAGATATGTATGGACTGAATCGTATTGGTTTGGAACGGTCAAAACTTCTGCTGGGCAGTGAAAACCTTAAAATAAATCATGAAAAAAATATCTGTGCACCTCTAGCCGGTTCATAGACCAAATTATATAATATGCGCTTTTGATCGACGGAAAATCAACAAACTGAGGTCTCGACTGCGCATGCGTGTCATGAGCTTAGGCCGCCTCAACTAATCCCCTACCGTCCACACAAGGAAGTTGGGCTGACTTAAGCTAGTTTGCTTCATCTAGACTACCTCGCGAGGTGGTTTACTTGAGGCGAACTAGATGAGGCGACCGATCCCTAATTCGCTTCAGCGTAGCGTCCACATGGCGAATGTGAGGTGAACTAGAAAAGGTGAACTAGTTGAGGCGTGTGTGAACGGGGCTTAAGACTAAGGGTGTAAATGTAAGTGTGACTGTCAACATCGGTAATGACAGTCAAGCGAGTCACCTAGTGCCATCGATCCCGAAAAAAAGGTTTACTGAACGGTAATGTGACATCAGATCTAATTATTTTCAAACTGTTTATTCCTTTGTAGCCTTATAGTTATATATATAGGTTTTACCTCGGTATACAGCCTCAGGCTAGGGAGAAGGAAGCACATCCGGGTCCAGCAATTAGCATAAACAACTCACGATTGGAATTACGTTTTGTTGGGTTGCTCCCGCAAATTTAGTCTACACACAAGCAAATACGCAGTAAGTATAATAAAAACTGTGGTTAGCTTAATTATGATGCATTATAGCATCGTTATAGAAAGTTCAGAATTTTCTTTGGTCCTTTTTTGGACTAGTTATGTCGGTTATAAAAAACCAAGGATAGAATGCTCTAGATTCCTTCTCGAAGGAACGAAACCGATGATTAGCGGTTCTGTCAACACCCGTGTGAACATGGGTAGAGATGTGGGCTTTGCCTCATCTCCTGTGGAAATTCTCTCGGACTCTAATAGAGAGTGATGTTGGAGATGCTCCTGGGTTTCTTTTATAGACTCCCCACAATATTTTCAGGCGTTTCTCCGAGTTTCGTAGCATTTTCTCCAACCTGCTGGCGTGGTAGTCGCAGGGGGGAGAAGTGTGCGGAACAGAGGGATGGGCGAGCCGATACACTGGTCCCGACCCCGTGTAAGATTTGGGCTTGACCCACAATCCACGCACAAATTTAGCTTATTACGCCTGTGTTATAACGGTTTAAACACGTTCTCTAACACCACTAGATGTCCAATTACGTTTTAAACAACAAAATTGTGACGTTTATAAATACCGAGACTGACCAACATGTTTGGTTCCAGATCCCGATGGCCACGAAGCGGAGTAAGCGCGTGGCAGCAGCAGCCGAGGGACGTGCTCCCAGGGCATCGGACGAGGAGTACGACTCCTCGCCAGTGTTGTCGGCAATGCCCTCACCACAGCCCGGGGCGCATATACTCTCCGAGCCGGAGGAAGAGACAGTGCCTGATGGCCCCACAGTTCCTGACTGGGAGGCTCGGTGGACGGCTATGGAGAGTCATATTCTGTCTCTCAAACCACCGCTGTCTCTTAAACGACATAGGCCGGAGTTCCAAGATGAGTCGGACTGGGAAGACTTCTCAGAGACAGACTCGGCGATCGAGCCGAGGGCTCCTCCTCCTCCTCCTCCTAAACGGAGTAAGAAAAAGAAACACGTTACTTCTTCTGGTGATGACTTCACCAAAGAACGTAACAAGACCGGGCTTCGCAAGAAGCGAAAGACCAAGTCCAAGAAGAAGAGGAAGAAGAAGAAGAAAGATTCTTCTTCTGATTCCTCCACAGATTCTACTTCCACGGAATCAGACTCAGACACACAATATGAAGGTGTCTATGCTGCCATTGGTGGCAAAGTGTCTAAGAAGGTGGAGAAGCCGAAAGCTAAGCGGGTTAAAACTACCACGCTTATGCGCGAGACCATAAATGGTCATTTCCGTACCTTCAAACCGGCGGAAATCATCTCCAAGTTAGGAGATGAATTGACGGGCATTAAAGGTGTCCCCAACTCCATCATTAAAGAGATGGATCGAGATGTTAACATGACGGAAGACCGTAAGAAATTTGAGAGCGTGTTACACATAGCGCATAAGGCGGTGCTTGGTACGTTAATGGCCATCACTCCGGTGGCAAATCGAATGCAAAGAGAGAATAAGTTCTCATCTTTGGCAAAAACTATGGACAAAGGCATTGCACTGTTAACAGCGGCAGGTAATTACTTGTCCTACCGGAGATATGAGAATGTCTTTAAGTCGGTTTGCACAGACGCCGGCAAAGAGGTGGCCCGCTCAAAGAAGGTCACGGACAATGATGGGAAAGAGTATACGCTCTTTCTGGCCCCAGAGCCGATCAAAGGGAAGCCTTTGGACAAAACGAAAATGTTTGGTGGCCAACTACAATACCTCTATAAAGAGGTAGAAACCGCAGCGAAAAGTGGCAAAAATATGGATGGCAGAAAGAAGCAGGAAGCCCCACGCTTCAAAAGGTCACGAGGGGATTTTCGCCCACGACGGCTCGGCAGAGGTTCCAGACCGGGCTCACACTTCAGCCAGTCTTTCCGGGGCCGGGGCGCCCGCCCAGGCTGGACCGACAACACCGCACGGCCACTGGGCCGCGGCTTCAACTCCCCGAGACCCTTCCAAAGGGCGGGTCCAAGTAGAGGCCCAAACACAGACTTTACAAGTCCCCGTCGCCTCTAAAACCACACAAATTGTAAGCAACTTTGTGGCTGGGAATATTCATAATCATATTTCTGAATGGGACCAAATTACCAGTGACCAGGATATTTTACAAATAGTTAAAGGTGTTCAAATTTCCTTCATACAAATACCCGTACAAGGGAGAGTTCCGTTTCCCTATCAAATTGAACAAATTGAACGAGAGGCACTAACTGAACAGGTACAAATTTTTTTTGACAAAGGCATTATCCAAAAGGTTACACACTGCCCTGGAGAGTTTATTTCAAACATTTTCTCGAGACCCAAACCTAATGGCGACGTTCGAATGATTCTGGATTTAACAACCCTTAATAAAATGATAGAATATCGACATTTTAAAAGGTTTTCACTAGATACGGCACGAGACCTTATTACACCAAATGCGTGGATGGCTAGTGTTGACTTACAAGATGCATATTACACAGTTCCCATAGCGGAACAACACCGGAAAGTTCTCCGTTTTCTTTGGGATAACCAACTCTGTGAGTTTACCTGTATGCCAAATGGCTTAGCTTGTGCTCCTCGTTTCTTCACTAAACTGCTTAAACCTGTTTTCTCACTTATGGCACGGAATGGTCACATAATGTTTCCTTACATAGATGATTCCTTTATAATAGTGTCAACACACATTGGTTGTGTAAACGCCGTTTTGGATTTATGTGCATTACTCACTAAATTGGGGTTTTATGTACATCCGCATAAGTCGGTGCTTCAACCAACAAAACAACTTAAATGTTTAGGGTTTATTCTTGATACACAGTCCCTCACAGTGTCGATAACAGAACAGAAATTAACTAAGTTTATGACCACAGCGACCCAGCTTCTTAAGTTACCGAAACCTAAGATTAGACAGGTCGCAGTTCTTATCGGGATAATGATATCATATGCACCCGCTATTCTATATGGGAAAGCCCATATTAAATCTTTGGAAATAGATAAAAATTTAGGATTAGCACGCACTAAAGGTAATTTTGAACGAAAGATGTTTATTTCTGAAGAAGGATTACAGGATATTCAATGGTGGATGCAACATATCGCAAATTCACCCAATCCAATCCGCATGGCGGAACCAAATACAGTGATTACCACTGATGCTTCGTTAGAAGGGTGGGGAGCCCATTGTGATGGGGTAGCAACAGGAGGTAGATGGCTACATGATGAAGAGTCAGATCACATTAATGCGCTAGAGTTGCGTGCTATTTATTTGGGTCTACGTAGCTTAGTAAAGATACCTAAATCACAAGTTAGAATACTAACTGATAACACTACTGCTATGGCATATATCCGTAACATGGGTGGAACCAAATCAAAGCCTTGCAATCGGTTATCTAAACTGATTTGGAACTGGGCACAGGCTCAACAAGTCTGGCTGACTGGAGCGTATATTCCAGGGTCACAAAATACATTGGCAGACCATAAGAGTAGAAAATTCCACGACCATTTAGAATGGTCAATGTCAACACGTTTGTTTAAGTTCATTTGTGCAAAATGGGGGACACCTAAAGTTGACTTGTTTGCATCACGAAATAATAATAAATTACCCTGTTATGTTTCTTGGCATCCCGAACCGGATGCTTGGAAAGTTGATGCATTTACTATTACCTGGGAAAATAATTTTTTCTATATTTTCCCACCGTTTAGTATTATCAGCCGAGTAGTGAGAAAAATCAGCATGGAGGGGACACACGCCATACTGATTGTGCCCGATTGGGACACGCAACCTTGGCTGCCAGCAGTTACACAACTGGCAAAAGAACATACGATTCCCAAGAAAACCCGGGAACCTAACGCACCACGGACCGCTAGTGGTTCACGGCGACGTGTCAGCGACACCCCTATTGGCATTCCTTTTCTAAGAAAACAGCTGCAGCAATTTGGTTTAGACAAAATTACGGAAGATAGGATAGTAGCTGATGCATGGAGGCCAGGAACTGTTAAAATGTACACAACTTATTTAAAGAAATGGGGTGTACATTGTTTGCTAATGAAAGTTAAGCCAACAAATCCAACAATTGCACAAGTAGCTCGTTTTCTTCGTTCTCTAGAGGATCAGGGACTAGGATTTGGGGCGGTCAATGCGGCAAGATGCGCATTATCAATTATATTGCCTAGAATTGACGGCGAAACAGTTGGTAAACATTATGTCCTTCGTTATTTACTTCGGTCAATTTATCAAAGGAATCCTCCAAAACCAAAGTATAGTTGCTTTTGGGATGTTTCTATAGTATTTAAGTTGTTCCAGGCTTGGCCTCACAACTCTTGGTTAGATATAAAACAATTAGGTTTTAAGGTCGCGGTCTTGTTACTATTAGTAACGGGACACAGAGGGCAGACGATTATTGCTTTATCCTTGACGGGATTAGAAATAGACAAGAAGCAAGCTACGTTTGATTTAGCACAATTGCTCAAATCAAACACGCTGGGTGATCCTTTATCTACGGTTCACTTAGACTACTTCCTAAATGATCGTAAATTATGTGTTGTGTCAGCCATACGGGCTTATATATCCAAGACAAAGGACTTACGTGCATCACAACAACTATTAGTGAGCTTCATAAAGCCACATAACGCAATTTCAAGAGACACCCTTGCCAGATGGACAATCAGGGTGTTGAAATTGGCTGGAGTGGATACGGGCAAATACTCTTCCCACTCAACCAGAGGTGCCATGGTTTCCAAGGCACGGTTGCTCGGTATTTCTGTAAAAAGAATACTAGCGCACGCAGGCTGGAAGACGGCTAAGTCGTTTGCAAAACATTACAACAAACGACTAGAAAAGCCTACCGGCATTGCAAAGCGCCTGCTCACCAACTAACAAGAATAGGTGAGAACAAAAACTTTGAATGATACAATTACTAATACAATGACACATAAACATGTTATAATAAGAATGAATGAAATTAAGGATAAAAATGAATTATGTAAAAGTCTCCCTAGCCTGAGGCTAGCCTGAGGCTGTATACCGAGGTAAAATAGTATAGTTATACGAGTCTTACCTGGGTATAGATGATGGATAACTGTTGTTTTCCCGAGGTATAAGCCTCGGGTAGACGTGGGCTAGGGCCCGCCCACCACACCCTACCACGTCTATTCCGTTGGTGTACCATTACGGGAAAATCATAGTATCCATTGTATTGAAAGATCATTTTTATCCTGAATAAGTAGGTAAAGATTGCTGGACCCGGATGTGCTTCCTTCTCCCTAGCCCACGTCTACCCGAGGCTTATACCTCGGGAAAACAACAGTTATCCATCATCTATACCCAGGTAAGAGTCGTATAACTATACTATACATCACATGAAAATTGTAAAATTGTTGCAGAGTACTGCAAATTGGTAGACAGACAGAGCTCACAGAATAGATTATAGGGTTTTCTAATTCGAGTAAATATGATTAGTCATTCCAAAGTTATCTACAATTTATTTTTCCTAGAAATCAACATTGTGTCCTATTGGTTATAGCTAATAAGTTGTGACCATTTGTTTACATCTGGGAACATTTCTAGTGCGTTATGTTGCAGTCACACTACGACAACAAGGGCGACGAGTGACCAACGAGTTGGACTTTTGGGAACTCGTCGGATCTAGTTCGAATCTCGTTACGGACTCGTTACGCTGTTGTTGCAACTCGTCCACTCTCGTCGGCAAGCCGTCAAGGTTTTGGACATGTTGAAAAAGTTGGACGTAGCTCGACGAGTTCAGAACTCGTCCCGGTCATGTTACGCTGTCATCGTCGCCGTTACGTACTCGTCGCGTCCCGTCGGCTCCTGTTTGCCTTTGGGTATATATAAACCTGGGATGGGCTTCTCTCTTCACAGCAGACATATCTCCAGGAGTGCATCATGCAGGACTCTCAGCTGGCTGTTTTAAAGTATGCGCACGACACAAATGTGTTGTTTTTCACCTGTGTGGATGCTATATGGAGACGCAAGAAAAAGCGGGCGGCAAGGCGAATGTGGGTGCGCAAGTGGATTGTGAGGCGGCATGAATTTGGGCTGTACGACCAGCTTCTTGTCGAACTGAGGAACGAGGACGTGGTTTCTTTCGTAAACTTTCTGCGGATGCCTCCGCAGATGTTTGACGAGATGTTAGCAAGAGTGGGTCCCCGTATCGCGACGACCTACAGGAAGCCGCTCAAGCCTGGCCTGAAGCTTGCACTAACACTGCGGCACCTAGCATCCGGAACCAAGTACGCATCAATGAAGTTCGGGTGGAGGGTGCCACGCAACACCCAATCTCTGATCGTGCGAGAGGTGTGCAAGGCTATCATCGCTGAGTACATCGATGAGGTCATGATCTGCCCCACCACTCCGGAGGGATGGCGTGCCATCTCCGACCAGTTTTCGGAAAGGTGGAACTTCCCCCATACCTGCGGGGCGCTCGATGGGAAGCATGTGGCCTGCCGGTGTCCCCCAAACAGTGGGTCGCTGTATTATAACTACAAGGGATTCTATTCCATAGTTCTGATGGCACTGGTGGACGGGGATTATAAGTTCATCTGGGCGGACGTTGGAGGTACAGGCTCGGCATCAGATGTGCAGGTCTACAATGCGTCAGACCTGAAAACCAGGATTGAAGATGGGACAATAGGCTTCCTGGAACCTGAGCCTATTGTGGACGGCCAGACGCGCGTTCCGTACTACTTTATCGGTGACGATGCCTTCGGCCTGCACCCGAGCATGATGAAACCATACAGCAGGAGGGGTATGGCTCACGAGGAGCGCATATTTAACTACCGTCTCTCCCGGGCTAGGAGAGTAGTTGAAAACGCATTCGGGATCCTGGCAAACCGCTTTCAGGTTCTGCTGAGCACGATGGAGCGCCGCCCCTCCACCGTGAAGCTCAACGTGACAGCGTGCATGGTTCTGCACAACCTGATGTGGATCAGATATCCGGCGCTACAAAACCAGCAGGTAGACCGCCCTGAGAACAGCAACAACGAATTCATCGCCGGAGGATGGAGGGAGGGGGCAATCCTGCCGTACATCGGACGGCAAAGAGGTTGGCAGAACACTAGCTCGAAGGCAGGGAAACAACAACGGGAACTCCTAAAAGACTGGGTGAACTCACCAGCGGGTGCTGTTGAATGGCAGGACCAAATGATTTAGCTAAACTGCCCAGCTTCAACCTGCCCACCTGCAACCTGAAGGACTTTTAAATTTCTCGGGCCTGTCTGGCATATCTATTCTATCCAACAGTGTTGATGCATGTAGATATTTTGCCTGTATATATTTCTTATTATTTCTGAATTGATGTATGCCTGTACAAATGTACATTTCATTTTTATGTCTTGTAAATAAAATGAACATTGTATACTATATTTTGGTCTTTGAGTATGTTTATGTTAAGTAGTACAATAAATATGTAATATTCCCCCTAACAAGATCTAAATTTAGATATATCTTTTATTAAGGTATAACATATCATAATGGCACATTTTTCCATATCACACAGTATAGTTTAGTTAAATCATATGTCTTTTAAATAAAATGTACATCGTACACTAGATTTTGGTCCCCCCCCCCCAACAAATGTATAACGGACACGCAAAGTCAAGGTTCGATATCAATAACATGTTGATATCTTTTATTAAGGTACGGTATAAGTAAAGGCATACATCAATAACATGTTAATATCTTTTATTAAGGTAAGGTATAAGTACAGGCATACATCAATTCAGAAGTAATACGCAAAAATAAACAGGCACAATATCTGCATGCATCCACACTGTCACTTTTCGGGGGGGCGGGGGGGAGGGGGGGTGTCCAGGTTCCCGGCCTCGTCCGCGGCCCCAAATATGTCCGGCTCACCGAGGTTGGATAGGTTTGATATGCCAGACAGGCCCGACAAATTTAGAAGTCCTTCAGGGGCTCGTGTCCCCGTTCCCGCTCCATGTGGGGTACTGGCACTCTGGTTCGCCACCCAGGCCGCAGTTGCTGCGCTACTAGTACTAGCCTGTGCTGCAGGCTGCGACTGTGGTGAGCGAGACGTGGCTTCGGGGATCCTGAAGGTTCCGGGGGCCATTCCCTGCAGCAGCGGGCCGGTGGGGAGCTGGACAGGTTGCAGGTGGGCAGGTTGCAGGTGGGCAGGTTGCAGCTGGGCAGGTTGCAGCTGGGCAG
Organism: Branchipolynoe longqiensis; assembly: GCA_030323885.1. Taxonomy (NCBI): domain Eukaryota; kingdom Metazoa; phylum Annelida; class Polychaeta; order Phyllodocida; family Polynoidae; genus Branchipolynoe; species Branchipolynoe longqiensis. The sequence continues at coordinate 33,420,778 of CM059189.1, forward strand.
GTTGCAGCTGGACAGGTTGCAGCTGGGCAGGTTGCAGCTGGACAGGTCGCAGCTGGGCAGGTCGCAGCTGGGCAGGTTGCAGAGGCTGCTGCATATATTGGTGCATGTAACCTGCACTTTGTGATGCCCATGGCGTCCCGGCGAGTGGCTGGTAGGCGTCTATTGGCGACTGGCACAAGGCCTCAGATGGTGACGACGATGAGTAGGCGGATGCCGCAGAGGGCGGCCGCACCATCAGATGCCTGCCGATTGTAGGGCCATCGACCTGCGACAGGGCCGGCCCCGAGATCACAGTCCTGTCTTTCAAAACTCCGACGCCATCACCTGGTCCAGCAGAATGTTCATGGCCGACCGCGTGTCTGTGAACTGGCCCTTTGGCATGGACAGGAGAAAGTCCTTCACATAGTTAGCGAAGGCTGTCTGAGGTGTACGCACGCTTAGCGCATCTAACATCTCGCCCGAAAATTTCTAGTGCATTAGGGGATACCTCTCAGGGTTTTACAAGCTGTTGAATTCAACCACTGTTGAAAAAGTTATCGAACAGATTTTGATGAAATAAAAACTGAAACCTGTGCAATTTACTGCCCTTCAAAATAGCACCAGATTCACAAAAAGTTTGAACAGCTAAACCCCCAAATCTGCGTTTTTGTGCGCGATGAAAATGGCGGGAAATCAGCGCGAGCAGCTACTGCACACACAAATTTAAAATCACTGTAGTTTTGTCAATTCTGTATGGATTTTGATGAAATAAAAACTGAAACATGTGCAATTTACCGCCCTTCAAAATACCACCAGATTCACACAAATTTGAACCGAGCTAAAGCCCAAAATATGCATTTTCGCGCGCGATGAAAACGTCGCGAATTTAGCGCGAGTAGCTATCACCGCGGGCGATCCCGCCGATTTACACACACATTTAAAAGCTCTGTAGTGTCTTTCCGAATGGACAGAAATACACAATATAGGTACCAAATGAAAGATAAATAACTAAATATTTAGGAGTGTCAGGCTATTATAATGATTTTGGAATGTTACTTATCTGTTCGATGACTTTTTCAACAGTGGTTGACTTCAACAGCTTGTAAAACCATGAGAAGTATCCCCTAATGCACTAGAAATTTTCCCAGATGTAAACAAGGTTGTGATTGCTCAATTCTGATGACATCATGTATGGCAATCCATTTGCATAGTATTTGTGAATGGTTTTACAGAGCACCTCTGAATATAGGCATATAGAAACCAGGTCACAGAGTTCAGCGGGATTTGATGTACCTACCTTATAACATACGTAGTATCTACGCGCATGTGAGCCGTACACATAGAATGGCGGTTTAGGCGTCCATTTGAAATCTGCCACTTACACTAGAGGGGGTGTAATGACGTCACAAGACAACTTTCGGTGGCCATATTGGATGACATACAGAAGGCTTGCAACTGCCTACACTGTGCTTATTTACTGATTTGTTGGTTTATTTGTCACTGTTTTTTGGTAAAGATGTTTTCTATATGTGTACCAAGCGATTTGTGGTGGTTTTGGTTTTACAGATATTTCACTTTTTCTGTATTTTAGAGATATTTCACTTTTTCTGTATTTTCTGTATGAAGATTGCTCACGACCATTGACAATGCCTTGAGTTTGAGTCTATGCAGTCAGCTGAAAATGGCAGTCAGCTGAAACTGCGACACCGGATGTGCAGCTATGAAATGTGATTGTTTCAGCTCATCTCAGCTCTTGTTTGAAACATAGAATACCAACTACAAATATATTTATAATAAATTAAAATGTTCCTCTTCAATCATTCATTAAGATCTTTTTAATCGACCCAATGAAAGCTTTTAAAATTATTTTGCAAAAATAAATGCGCTGTGACGACACGCCGACATCGAGACTCACGTGTGGATAGCAACAGAGGCTAAATATATGTGAGGAACTTTTTTATCAGCCAATTGGAAGTTCTTGAATTTATTTTGCGAAAATAGTTTTTGAGGCCATGATCCGGTATGGCTACCACTGCCACTGACACACAGAATATCCCAACTTTCACTATTATCTCTGCTTTTTAATCCTTTCAGAGAAAATTGCTGTTAGGTTAAATTAAATACTTCAGATCTACTTCTTCAATCACGCATTAAGATCGTTTTAATCGACCCAATCAAAGCTTAACAATTTATTTTGCAAAAATAAATGCACTCTGACGACAGGCCGACATCGAGACTCACCTATGTGCGTAGCCATGGAGGCTAAAAACATGTGAGGAACTAAGGCACATGCGCAAACACTGCCGTACGTCTAGACCGGCAGGCTATGGATAGACGAGATCACGGTTCCGACTGCGCATGCACTGAAAACAGCATTGGCAGCAACACAAAGACGTATGCGCAGTGCAAAACTTTGATTTTATTCAAAATTAATAGAAATACATACCAATTTGGCATAAACATGGAAGTTCGGAATTGCAAACTAGTCTATTGACATAGATATAAATGCTTGGAGAATTATTTATTTAGTATTATGCGATTCAATACGAGTATATTATTAAGCAATCGCTGCCATCCACCCTGTTTGCTGTGGACAGAAGTTTGACGAGTTTGTAATTCCCACTGCATGCGCTGAAAACGGCGTCGAGAGAAAAACAAATGCCCGCGGCCATGGAGTTTGCATTCTAGGGAGTTTGCCGCTACGCGCAGTGCGAAACTAAATTAATAGAAATACCTAACAATTTGACAGTTTGGAATTATGAACTAGTCTATTGACATACATATATAAATGCTCGGGGAATTATTTATTTATTATGCGATTCAACAGAAGTATACAAATGGTGGCCCCCAGACGGCTGTTTCCGGTTGCTGGATTTTGGTGAATTCTTTGTCCACCTCTATGAGTGCGGGTATTGTTTGTGTATTACATGTACACATGTTAGTCCTTGGCCTCCCCCCCCCCCCCTCCCCCCTGGGTGGGTCGGTATTAAACAGCTACCACTTGATCTGGAAAGAGTTTGGAATTAATATCAACATGATATTAAAGTTGCATAGTCCGATGGTTTTGAGTTTCTGTAATTTTCTGAGTTAAATATATTAAATTGATTGTTATAGCCTCCCTTACATTAGCTTGAAGTAACTTTTATTTTAAGTCTTTAAATTTTGAGATATTTGAAGTGCAACCATCCACAAATAATTTTGGCAAGCACGCCAAACCTCTGACACCATAGGCTTCTGCAGTAACAGGTTCTATTAAATTGGCTATGTATGCCCTTCTATATGGTGACAAGTGTTTAATAAGTGCACGAGTATCTAAGTTGGATATGTAGAATCAAATCTGGATAATTGTTTTGGTTTTGAAAATTTGATGTTTTCATCGGACTATGCAGCTTTAATATATTATTTCTAAAATAAATATTAAGAAATTTATCCCCATTTGAATGTTGGAAAATCTGCCTAATTATGTTCCATCTCAATAGCTTTTGTTCTCATAAACGTCTATTGTAGAACATGACAACATTTCACATTTAATCAAATTAATGTGTGACCCAAAATCAGGAGTTTGTAGTTTAAACAATTATAAGTTTATTAAAGTGACCTGGTATATACTGAGCACTGGGATGTGAACTGTACTCCGGGAAATACTCTCCAAGCACAACTTTACATTTTTCTGTTTATATATATATATAACCAAATGTAATATATTTCTTAGCACATTTTGATTACATCATTTCCCTGCAGTTATGAATTAGAAGTACGAGAGAAAATCTGATAATATGAATACACCAGAAGGATTAGAACTCCATAGCTTCAGATTAGAGAGCCCAGTAAGCTACAGAATAGGCTTATAATTTTGCGTATATTTTTCCTGGCTCTGGGGATTGAGGGGGCCCCTCTTTTTTATTTCTTATTCGGATGATAAAGTGTGTGTTAAAGAAGTAGAATACCATGAAATGTAATCGATCTGATTTGTTAGTTTTACTTGGATTTTCGTTAGATATTGCAATTGATATTACCATGGAGGATGACATCAGCATTGTGTAAGCACTTAATGACTAAATGTGTCTTTGTTCTGATTACAGGATGAGGTTGACGAGTTTATGAAACAGCCAGGATGTACATCAGCAGAGGTTGTTTTAAAGAAACTTGAAGAACAACACAACAAATATAAATTCATGGAGCACAACCTCTTAACCAAGAAGTCTAGGCAAGTAGTATGACGCCACATGTGCACATTTCGTCTATGAAATCTTAAGCCGTGTTCACACCCACAACTTTAGGCCGAACTAGATAATGAGAACTAGATGAGGCGAACTAGGCGTGAAAGTGAGTCGTGTCCACACTTGCAGTACTTGGGTCTGTTTAAGGCGGAAATCGATATCTGCGCATGAGCGAGTCCATACTAACCAGTGCCAGTTTCGGTTAGTCGACGTCGCCACGAGAGAGTGGGTTTGACCTAGATATGTATGGACTGAATCGTATTGTTTTGGAACGATCAAAACTTCTGCTAGGCAGTGAAAACCTCAAAATAAATCATGAAAAAAATATCTGTGCACAGCTAGCAGTTTCATAGACCAAATTATATAATATGCACTTTTGATCGACCGGAAAATCAACAAACTCAGGTCTCGACTGTGCATGCGTGTGACGTGCTTAAGCCTCCTCAAAGTAAACCGCTACCGTCCACACAAGCAAGATGGGCCGACTTAAGCTAGTTCGCTTAATCTAGACCACCTCGCGACATGGTGTACTTGAGGCGAACTAGATGAATTGACTTAGCCCTAATTTGCTTCAGCGTCGCGTCCACACGGCCAATGTGAGTCGAACTAGATATGGTGAACTAGTTGAGGCGACCTAACGCCCAGGTGTGAACACGGCTTTAGTTGTATATTCCCTGTGGATGTTCGAGTGGAGTTTGTCATGCCTCATGGTGACCATCGTTAATATCTTACAGAATTGATTATGAACTTTGTGTCAGTTTGGTAAACCCCAAGTTGGTTAGTAGAAATACTGGTGTCGACGAGAAGCATTTTAGCTTAATTTTTTAATTGTGTATATTGTTTGTATTCAATTGTAGTAGTACATTAGTTTCTGATTTTATCAAATTTTCTTGAACCAAAATCATCCGCTCAGAATGGTGTGACTGCACATTGTGTCATGGAAGCGTGCAGTTAGATCTAACCTAGATCGATCCTTTCTGTGTACAATATATCTTATAATGCCAATATTTGGTACCTCAGTAAAATATAACGCATATCTATTGTCACTACCGGGTAAATTACCTTATTTAAAGAAAATATTTGAAAGCAGTCAAATTAGTTCCTAAAGCCCCCAACTGGACGGGGTGGTTGAATCAGTAAAAGCGTTGTCTGGTTTCCTGTGGGGGAGGTTGTGTGTTCAAGGTCTGACCGAGTCAAACAAATAACTTACAAAGTTGATGCTTGTTGTTATCTATCCTAGCACTCAACATTAATATAGCATACGGCAAGGACTGGTTTGCTCAGTATCAGGATACTGTGACTGAGTGGGATAACAGATCATGGTGCCTGTAGCCCAATCCCCAAGTGGGACGGCACTATAAAGTGGCCATGAGTGTGTATTGTCACAAGGCAATTACTCATCTTGATATGTCCTTGGCTATTGACAGGGTGTAAAAATAAAAAGTTAAACACCTAAAATATCTTTTTTTTATGGTATTACAGGTTAAAGTCGCAGGTTCCGGATATCAAAACTTCACTTGACATCTTAAAGCATATGACTGACAAAAAGGTAACGTCACTAATTAATTGAAATAGTACTTCCCATAATAATTATAGTTGGTAGATGTTCCATCCGAAACAATAATTTGTTCAATCAAGAAGTTTGCATTAATGCTACATTGGAGATAATCAAAAATTCAACGTAAGCACTTTTTTTTAAAAAAAAGTTTTGTTTCTATGGAATCTCCTTCATACATATAGACTAAATAGCACCTTACCGAATGTCGTATTTTATTCATCAGATGGCGCTTTTATGGTTTGAATGTATTCTACTTGTAGTGCAATGTATATGTAGTGTGCGTTGTTATTCGTTCTGGTGATATTAATGTTCATTTCTTTTCTTGAAAGGGATCCCCTGAGGAGCTTCAGACTCATTTCCTGCTATCAGATATGCTTTATGTGAAAGCCAAGGTTCCCATGACAGAGAAGGTCTGTTTGTGGCTAGGGGTAAGTTCTAAAACTGCACAGAGAATGTGCACACATTACATCTTAGTTTAAATCTCTATCACATTTAGCGGTTCACAGTTGTTCAGTGAACAAAACAAAAAATGGGTGCATGTTACATGTATCATACATTCGCATATATAATTAAGGGCATTGTTCTGAAAGTTTCTTTCAGGTTGTAGGTTGATTTAGTAAATAACGTGAATTGCAATATGGGTGTATTAACATGGCTAGCCCTGTTATTATTTACATGCGAATAGTTTCCAAATATGGTATTGTGTGCATGGCGATCAGTTGTTCTGATTTGCTGGAAGCTGATAGTTTGTAGCGAAATGCTAACAGCTAATGAATTCTTCAGGTAAATAAACTGTTCAAATGAATTGTTGGACACCGTCCTAGGGGTTTAGTTCCTAAATTGACGCAAAGTGAAGTACATCCCCATCTACACCTATTAAAAGGATATACATATTATTGCAAGCCTTAGACGGTAGGTAGCAATAAAGACTATTGGAACTGTTGATAATAAGGACAGGCATGGTCTACATGAGTTAACAATGAAGGCTATCAGGCAACTGCTTATGATAAGGACAAGCATATTATTCCTTATGTCTTAGAGGTTATATGAGAACTGTTTATAATCAGCAGAGGCGTATTATATATGAGGGTGGAGTGGAATGTAGCTCAGGCGGTAGAGTGTCCACCTGTGAAGCTGTTGGTCATCGGATCGATCCTTCTCAGTGGATCTATTTACAGTTTGGGCTATTTTCCGTTCCAACTAATGGTCCACAGCTGGTTCATCAAAGGCTGTGGTATGTGCGGTCCTGTCTGTTGGAACGTGCATATAAAAGACCCCTTGATGCTTATCGGAAAGAGTAGCCTATCTGGTGGCAGCGCATAGAAATGTGTAAAAATGACCATATGTTTGACATCCAATAGCCGATGATAAAAATCAATGTGCTCTAGAGGCGACGTTAAATAAAACAAGCTTTACTTTACTTTATTATATATGAGGTCTTAAACTGTAACAATAATATGATTAATAACTATGTCACAACTTCATATGATAAGGACAGGCATATTAGGTCTTGAAAAAAAGGTTGTTTTATTTAGCAACACCTCTAGAGCACATTGATTTTTATCATCAGCTATTGGACGTCAAACATATGGTCATTCTGACATTTCTTGGGAGGAAACCGGCTGCCGCCACATTAGATACAAGATTCACCCCGTACTGCTGCAGTAGCCACAGGAGGGGTGCATACCAACCCTATGTAAAAGCTGGCGAAAAAACGGGTCAAAGAATTGAGAGCCTAATTTCACAAACTAAGAAGCAACAATTATTCTTTACATCTGTTTTATTATTAGCCCGCTACTTTTGAGTTGAAAAATATAATATAATATCTAGTTTAATAAGATTTTAAAGTGAAATAGACGGCGTTCTGCGGCCGCCATCTTGTCTTTTTGCATTCTCTCCCATTTCACCAAATCTGTCCCTATATGAGTAGCCATTTGATACTGGAGCCACAGTTTCTAGTTCAGGTTCCATACTAAAGCTATTTTTGCCCGTATTTAGACTACGTTGACGTTCACCCGTGTACTACAAGTACCGGGTGAATCTTTTATCTACCGCCACATAAGCTACTCTTTCCGATAAGCATCAATGGGTCTTTTATATGCACTTTCCCACAGACAGGACCTTACATACCACATCCTTTGATGAACCATTTGTGGACCACTGGTTTATGAGGTCTTGAAACGGTAACAATAAAGAATGTGTGTTGCAATTGCATCTTAAGGCGAATGTGATGCTGGAGTACAACCTTGAAGATGCTCAGGAGCTTCTGTCACGCAACCTAGCGGTCGCCACCAAGTCTATGTCTCAGGTGGAGGAAGACCTTGGCTTCCTGCGGGATCAAACTACCACCATTGAAGTCAGTATCCTTACAACACGTATAGTGTAAATTGCCATTTGTCACTCAACTGGACACATAAACCATGCTGTTGTGTGGCGTACTGTGTTTCAACTAGGCTGTGAAATTATTTAAATGTAAGTATGTATGCTATAGCTTATGTTTTAGATTAAAGCTGCATGGTCCGATGAAATATCAAATTTTCAAAACCAAACCAATTATCTAGATTTGATTTTACATATCTAACTTAGATACTGATGCACTTATTAAGCATTTGTTTCTGTGTAGAAGGCAATACTGAGTCAATTTAACAGAACATGTTACTGCAGAAGTCTATGGTGTCTGAGTTTTGGCAAGCTTGTCAAAACTAATTTTCCATGTTTTCACTCAAAATATCTCAAAGGTTTACCAGTTAAAATAAAAGTAACTTTAACCTAATGTAAAGTAGATACTAGTGATCGATCTAATATATTTATCTCAGAAAAAATACAGAAATTCAAAACCATCGGACTATGCAACTTTAAATGATTGGACTTCAGTGGTAAATTAAATATAATTGGTTGTTTTATTATAGTCACGGGATATGTTCAATTCAATGAATCGACCCCCGAATAATGTTAGGATAAAGTAATAAGAGCCTGCATACATGCAGATTCGACGATGGTTATGGTAGTAACTATTTACCGGTCTCTGCGATTTCGAAGATTTCCACGATGTTTTCCGGACTGCAAACCCCAGCACTATCAGCATATGCTCATAGATTGTTCAAAAGGCCACAGCACTATAGTATCAGTGTATACCAATATGTATGAAACCTGACTTCCGGGAATTCTCCGCGATTCCCTGAAAGTGTTAGCCTATGGGAGAATATCCGCGTTTCCGCAGAAATTCGCCATCGGTTTACATATAACCTCACTTGTAGGCATAGATTTCCGCTCTTTTCCCCAGCGTTAATGGCTCCAAAACCTAATCCCTCATCCTCTAACATCCTTAAAAATCTAACTACCTGTGCTATAGTTGGCTTTAAGGCCACAGAGACCACTTTCATCCCTGTGTTTATTAGATTGTGTCTTGTAAATGTTGTGCGGTCCCTAACTATGTCTTAGATATGGCACGTGTCTACAACTGGGATGTAAAACGACGTCATTCTACACCAGGTGGCCCTCAGGCTGCTCCAACAGCCAGTTCATGATTGTGGCGCCACCTGGTAGGACCTCTCAGTTTCACAAGCCACGCCGCTCGAACACCTTTCTAACATCACTCATGGGCTGATCGCGAATCAAGACGCTGGGAAATAGTGAGATGTATGGACGTGTGGTGTGGGGAGGCTGATTGTTTTGGGAAATGATTTAGTTCCCGTTTTCTGCAAATTGTGTGCGTGGCGATCAGTTGTGATCGGTTCTGATTTGCTGAAAGCTGATAGTTTGTAGCGAAATGCTGTAGTGTGCAAACAGCTAATGAATTCTTCGAGTAAGTAAAGATAGATCATATTTCTGAGCATCCCCATGGTTTTGTATTAACAATACGTATACCATATACTCCCATCCTCATTGTCAAAACTATTTTCAGACGATATTCTGCTCAGCATAGGGAGTTACTTGCTGCTTTTGTATGGAACTTTCTCTGTACAGTTAATTTAATAAATATATTATATGCCTCCTTTGTTTTACTCTTCATTTCATTTAGATGACTGGATAACTGATAATTGTTGTTATAATCCATTTATGCCGTGTTATTTTGGTACTTGTGGGCTGGCTTCCAATGAGGGAGGTTGTTGGTTCGAACCCCGACCGAGTCAAACCATTGACGAGCAAAGTTGATACTTGTTGCTACCTAGGCTGGCACTTGATATTACTTCTTACTAACTGCTCTTTTCAATTTTAGCACTATTTTGTATTAAGTTACGCTGACAAATTAATTAATTTGATCTGAGCTATGAATAGCCACACTCCTAAATAACAGTATTTGATTTAAGGCAGTGAATAGTCATTACCCACCAGCCTAACCCCTAGTTTTGTTTACAAAATTGATATTTATCTCCATTTTCCTAACAATTACCATGATTATGCTGAAACTATAACAGTATTGGTTTGTTTCTGGTAATTTGTTTTTACTACATGGTGATTTTGGTAGTCAGATGAAATTTCAAAGATATTGATTGTGCACTTTTTAAAATAAAAGCATTATGTAACTCATACCTCTCAATTGTGAACATTGACAAGTGCCAATTTATGTTTTTTGTCATTTGTAACGGCCAATATCTAATAATAAGATGGTTACTCTGGGAAAAAATAGACTTGAACTATGTACAGTAGTAATACATATTCCTGAAATACAAGTTTCTGTGTCCATTACTTTTTTAATAATCGAGTGCTGTAATGTGGTCTTCATACAAAATGTGTGATTTTTGGGTCAAGTTTGGGAATATTAAAAACCCTATAACTTTTGAGCTAATCATCCAATTTTAATCAACTTTGAGTCTTTTTTTCTTCTCTTGGTACAAGCTGTCGAACTGCATTACAATATAGTACTTCCTATTGAGTTGCAAAAATGAGTTGGGATACCTAACATCAACAGTCTATCACCTGCTTGCTCGATTTTGGGTCACAGATTTGAGCAGTTTTACCATAGAACAAAAGGTACACATTTTCCTGAGTTCAAATTGACATAACTGTCTTGGTGTTTACTCTAGAAAAAATATATGGCTACCATTCAAGCTCTTTCCACTGATATATGTTCCATTCAGATAAAATGCATTCTAATAAAGAAAAATCACACTTACACAAAATCAGCTTATTTCAGCATTGGTAGTTTCAATGATTTACTTGTTTATTTCTGTACTCATAGGAAAGTTGCAATATAGATGTGTATTTAGGCTTTCTACATGCACTATTATACAAAAATTGTATCTGCATAGAATTGAGATCGGTGGCCGGTGTGAGACTTTAACATTGCGTACTGTTCGTCGTCAAAATGCATTTGATCATAACTCAATCTTCATGAAAATTTACCAATAGATAGAAAAGAGGTCTGCGAAAATGAATGTGGTACGTTCAAAAATGAATCTTCAAATTTTACTCTTTATTTTCTGTCGTAGTTCGTACACAGCGGCACACAACAGTGTCTTACGGCCGTTTTCACTGTTTCACAATGCTTGATGCGTAGTCATCCTCGTTCCGACGTTTAATTAGGTCATCCATGAATAGCGTCAATTGGGCTATTTACAAAATATTGGGAACATTCCATACCTGGTTCATTCCAATAGTTTGGTCATGAACCTATAAAAGTAACTTCAAATGTATATTTCAAAGAGAATTTCAATTTTGGTAAAAGTTCATAAATATTTTAACTAGTGATAAATTAGGCAGTTTTCAAATCCTGCATTTCCAGAGAACATTCGGGTTATTGGCGTTTTGCGTTCTAACAACGTTGCAGACTGGTAGTTTATATTTTCTGGCATATATTTGAAATTAGGTCGACTTATAATTTACCGTACTTTTGAAGTAACTTATTTTAAGTTTACTGCTAATATTTGAAGTGAATACATGCACAAATTAATGTTGATGTGCACATCGATTCATTGCATGTCATATGCCTCAATAGTGAGACTTATAAACATCTATTGTTGCATAAAATGCATTCTGTCTGCCATATTCTAAGGTGGATATGTAGAATAGAATCTACAAACACTTTCATTTTGAATATTTAATGATTTCATCAGACTAGCTTGACTAATAACCACTCATTAATTTATAATGCTACCCTACTGGTACATAAAGTAAGCTACATGTTTGGGGATTTTAAATAATTATAAAATAGGCAGTTCTATGTCAGACATGATGGCATCGTGGCATTTTGATTAAACTCTAGTGCATTATGTTATAAATCAACAAGAACACCAAAATTAAATACATATTTTTATTACAACAAATGTATCGCATACATGAAAGTACCAAACCAATTCGTGTCAACGGGTAAGTATTAAATGCAAGTTGATTTAGAAAAAGTATACTTTTAAAAAACAACCCCCATCTAGTATAATTCTCTATTCATAAATACAGCCCCACAGTTGCAATAATTCAAGCGCTCGGATGCAACGTTGTAATAATATGAACATAAGTATTTCCCTTGAATGAAGCCGTTATTGTCTGGGGACGGGCTATTTTATTTCCTGGAATGAGATAAATCTACATATTAGTCGGCAATAAATTTTCACAGCTTTGCTAACGTCAGACAATACTGTCCTATCAATGGCCTGGACTAGTCAGTGGAAGGTGGAAATATTGTCATCAGTTTTCTGGTGCTTGTTCTTCTGTAGTTGGCTCATACAGTGCAAGCTGAAAGAAACCAAATGACGTAATACAATACATAGGCATATTTTCAACAGCACTGGTTAGCATTATTTTACCTAAATTGTATTTGTTTTCCGTAAATAACCTCTTAGAAACTGTTGCCTGGTCATCAATGTTATGTTGCAGACATACTCACGAAATAGTACTGTGAATTACTTTAACAATTCATTGAATGATTTTATTACAGATATAATTTAAATAATGTCAATACACATACGTAAGGTTTTTACAATTTTATTTTGCTTAGCTATTGTGAACCTTACACGAATAGGAAGAGTGTTAACTGCTAATTTGTACCTTCTGTTTGAGGTCAGTATTTTCTTCTGTGAGTGTTTCACACTTCTGTCGGAGCTCTGTCACCTCAAGTTTCAATGCTTCCATATCGGCATTTTCTGGACCGGAGGCACCAAGATGCTGCTTCAAGAAACTGTCACATGGTTAAGGCATACGGACATGCAAGTAGTTAGTTAGGTCTATCAAACCTCAACTCTCCTCACATTTCTTTCCTCTATACTACCCTTTCTTTTTTTGTCTCCCAAGCTTACTCCTCCCCCTTATCAAGGGAGTTGTTTGCTTGGGTGGGGCCCTTTTCCCTTTTCACTGTTTAGCTTTCCACGTTCTTGCTACAGAACCGACCTTTACCCACTCCCTTCCTCCTAACGCATCAAAGACTGGACATGAGTGCACTGCTAAACTCGGACCGGAGAGAACCGATGCCTTCTACAATGACTTGTCATTATTGTTGTAAAGAACCCCCCACCCACTGTCAGCAGCAATGAAAATGGGAAATATTGCACCTGGCGCACTGTTCGAACCCACACTTCATGCCATTCCGGGGCAGGTGTGCTAACCAATACACTACCTAGGCTCCCTGATGCAATCACCATCCGTGTCTACCTGCTTATGTGGCTCATTAATTGAGGCTACTACAATACCAAAGACAGAATACACTTGGAAACCGAAATGCAGTGATTATATGGGGACGAATATGTACATACAAAATATATAGATCCACAAATATGTTAACCCCCCCCGCCCCCGCTCCCTTCCAGGTTACCGACACGTGGGGAACAAATTTACATTTCTGAACTCATAAATTTGGGATGAGACACATGCTGTGCTGTAATATATACTACGGATGAAAAATATACGTGATGTAGTAGTAAATTCTAAAATATCTTAAAGCTAAAAAAAACAAGCAATTTAATCTCCCCCCCCCCCCACCCCCCGCCTATACTACCTAACACTGACAGAAAATTCTAGATAAACTTGAAGCATTTAACTGTGCCTCAGGCTTGTGTGGACCATTCCTTATCCTAAATGGAGGTGAATTTCCAGGGGTGGGGGGGGAGGGGGGCCGGACCGCAGACATTCTCCTATAGGCTTAGCACTGGCAGGGAATCGCAGAAAAATATTGATTGGTTTGTTTGTTGTTTTACGTCCTAGCAACATCCAAGGTCATATCAGGATGGGCACTGACCTGAGACAGGGCACATTCATGGCGACTTTATAGTGCTGCCCCACTGGGAGACCAGGCCACCAGCACCATGACCTGATATCCCACTCATTCACATTATTCTCAGACTGAGCCAACCAGTCCTTTCCCTATCCTAATAATGCAGAGCACCTGGCTAGGAAGCAACAAGTATACATTTTTAAGTTATTGGTTTGACTTGACACTGGTTCGGATCTCCTGATCTTCCGAAACAGGAGACGGACGCTCAACTCATTTGGCCATCCCGTCTGGTCAGATAAATATTGAAGGTCAGGTTTCATCCAGTACTCTTCAAGCACTATCCTAGCGCCATTCCACTGACGAGTCAGGACAGACTATCCCGAGAGAGCATTCCACTGTCCTTCTCATAGCCCTGGTACGGTGGCCTTTGTTTCAAGAGTTGTAGCCACTGTGGTCATGGGTGCACTAGCACCCACTTCGGATACTGGACCCGACTAGCCTTGTCAAGAGTATTATCACCCAAATCGCCGCTCATTCCCACCACCACCCCCTTCGTAATCACTTTTATTGTGGAATTGTTATGACATTGAAGAATAAAAGGAAATATTTACGAGGAGAATAATATTTATTATTGGAGCAACATTTTTTACCGATAATCTCCACTTTTCCACACTGCTTACGTCTACGTATAATCCTGGGATTATGGTGATATTATGGAACGAATCCAATGGGTGGATGCATGCGGTTTGATTGGTTCGGTGGATGCTGCTTGAGCGGCTTGGTTGGCGGGTGGTGTGCTTTGGGGTAGGCACTAGGCCTGTGTGCGTTTGCAGGATGTCACCTGACCACCACCGGTTGGCTATTTGGCCATCGTTTTTTGTTTAATAAAAGATTAGGGGGTTTAGGAGCCAGTCAGAGCTGAGGCTCCTCCATACATTACGTTGTGTTCTCTGAGTAGTGTCAATAATACTCCTGATAATACCAGTTGATGGAGTTGTTTACTACGTGTAAAGTCAGTAACACCCCAGGCCCAGTCTAGAAATAAACTACAATTTCTTCAAATAGCACTTTTCAGCAGCATTGTCATAAAGGCAGGAAAAACATGTGCTTCAGCATTGACATTTTTATATTCAGAAGTTGTTGAGAGGAAAAAATAAGAGGTAAATGTTCCGGTGTGGCGGTTTCAGCCGTGTCCCGTGCTCAGACGTGTACCTTTGCTTCTGCGCATGCGTGGATTTCGCATCAACTCGGGTCACCCGAGACACTTATTGGCGCATGCGCACATCCTACAAACTCAGGTCGAATAATCGAATACGCTTCTCCGTGCTCGGGTGGACAATTTTTTCTTTTTCTTTTTTAATAACCGATAAAACTACAGCAAAATAGGATTTAAAGTATTTTATGATGGCCTAGTTTAGCTATATTTCCATTTCATTAATCTAAGTTATTCTTTTTTTGCACACAACACGTGTATTTGTCGACTCCACTCGCCGCGTTCTATTTGAAATTCTGACCACTCGGGTCATCCGAGTCGCCCGGGTCGTGTTAATCGATTACGGCCATGTTTATTAGATTCTGACGCATGCGTAGAAGCGAGGTACACGTCTGAGCACGGTACACGGCTGAGCACGCCACACCGGTCTGAGGGAGATAGTAAACTATAATCTATATAATATATATATATATGGGTTATTCTACAAAACTGGGCAGCACATATTTGGTCTCCACGTTACGATGCTGATAATTAAGTCTTCATTTTATTGATAGCAAGTCAAATAATTATTGTAGCCTCTGTCTATTAGGTATGTTAGCAGTTCTACATGGATTGAATTTATCCCACAAAAGATATCAAAATTATAATTGTATGATTTTGCGCTAGAGTGAAAGTATGAAAATTTACACATTGACACCATACATGTAGCCCAACATTTTTTCAACTTATTTTTCAACTTTTTTCTTGTAAGTCATAACCTTTTCTGCTTAACAGTAATCAATAAAATCTTGTTTGACTATGTCGTATGTGTTAAAATGAGGTTCTGGATGTGTCTTTGATTTTCATGTTACATGAGTGATATTAATGTATCGCTCAATTTGTATAAGATCAAATTCAAAAAGTGAAATTCATTTTTTTCAACTGACATATTATTATTTGGAAGGATTTTTGCTATTATTTGGAAGGTTTTCACTTTTGGTTTCCATGTGACACTTTTGTGCCCAGTTTTAGAGAATGACCCATATATATATATATCAAACTGTCCTCGATCACCAGCTTAACAGCTTGTAGTAACTTATTTGGTATTATCTGGCATAACAAAAGGATACTCTAACGCATTGCTGGGCTTCTCAGGTTCTTCATATAGGCCCACCAAAACTGAAATTAAACGAAAACAAGATATGGTAACAAACGCGAAAATGTTGGCATACATCAGCTTTCATAATCTATGTCCAGCAAAATAGAAATCCACGTAGCTTAGTTCTAAAATTAGGTAGCCTACCCTTGGTAAGTGAATCCAGCACTCCAGCCTTTTCCAGGTACTTCCTAAATTCCTCTCTCTTGGAGTCTGCAGCCTACAAATAACAATATAAAGTCAACTTCTATGTATGTATACGTGTATGTATGTATGTATGTATGTATGTATGTATGTATGTGTGTGTATGTGTATGTATGTATGTATGTATGTATGTATGTATGTATGTATGTATGTATGTATGTATGTATGTATGTATGTATGTATGTATGTATGTATGTATGTATGTATGTATGTATGTATGTATGTATGTATGTATAGCCGTGTTCACACGGGCAAAATGTGAAGCGAATTAGACAAATCGATTTATATGAAGCGATTTAGCCGCCCGTTCACACGGGCAGCGCTTGAAGGCGGAAGTGGATATCCGCGCATGAGCAAGTCCAGACTAACCAGCGCCAGTTTGGGTTCGTCAACGTCGGCCGAGAGAGTGTGGGTTCGACCTAGATATGTATGGACTGAATCGTATTGGTTTGGAACAGTCAAAACTTCTGCTGGGCAGTGAAACCCTAAAAATAAATGATGAAAAAAATATATGTGCACCTCTAGCAGGTTCATAGACCAAATTATATTATATAGTGTGACGTGCTTAATCCGCCTCAAGTAAGTCGGTTGCGTTCACACGGGCGATCTAAGTCGATTCATAAAATTCGCTTCATATAAACCACCTCCTTAGGTGGTTTATAAATTCCGGCTTATATGATTCGAATCAGCCCTAAATCGACTCAGATGCGCGTTCACACGCCAAATGTGAGCCGAACTAGGCAAGTCGATTCATATGATTCAAATTAACTGCCCCGTGTGAACAGGGCTAATGTATGTATGTGTATACATGTGTATGTACGTATACATGATATAAATATCTGAGCGTACATGAATACATACTTATTTTGCCAGTCACATTGGACGGCATAATATTATAACACACTTGATATATGATACAATAATGTTGTAATGTAAATAAATTATTTAAAAAAATTCTTAGACTGGTCTCTTGTTATGAATTAGCATCATTAATGCCTAGGTCACAAATGCTGCAGTCGTCGTACGGTGCTGCGGTGTGTCTTGCGGTTTATGCAAATGTTACGGCGTTGCGGTCTGCGGTGTATCGTATGGTCACCGCAAGGCATCGGTCGCCGTACAGCGTCTTATGTTGTTTTTTTTTGTGGCGCCACACCACCACACATATATATATATTATATACAAACAAAGGGAGTGACAACAGTTCCCAAATCAAAAAGGAAGTATCTATTAACATGTATGCATGCTTAAATTTAAAAAAAAATCTATCTGATGTCTTCAGAAATAACATTACAAATTTCCGTCACAGATGTAACCAGCGGTGTCTGGATGCTACACAAATATTGCACACTAATTATTCAGTAAATATAGCATGGCTGGGAATCACTTTTTTTTTTTATCAATATAAGCACTACATATTTCTTTATGTTATGCCATGATTAATATGCTTCTAAGTATGAAACTATTTAATTCTGCTTAGATTTTTATTAAGCAGGCTGTGAGGTGTCCTAAACATGTGTTACATCTGAGCAACACATGTTATACTGCCATAAGACATAGCTTAATCATGGACTACACCTTTATTTTTATCTCATCAATTTATATTTTACATAGATGTAAAGGGGAGATTTCCAGCTTTCATTTGCAACCAACATTTTTTTTAAATTCAAATATTAGATTTTAACTCTCCATGTGACACTTCTGGCCAGTTTTCAAGAGAGTGAGTGACCCATATATTAGTCCATGTGCCAGACCTCAAAATTTTAGGACTCATTACTAATTTGGTGAACAGATACTACTATGATTTTTGGTTAGCCTGATATCTGAAGTGTCCAAAATCAGTTGATGGACTTCCGGGTCACTTTGCCAAATGCCCTTTTGGTGGCCATCTTTAAAGATGGCCAACCTTATTTCATGGAAATGGAGAGAATCAAGAAAACTTGCATAACTTCTCACCAGAATGACCTATCAACATGCAACACGGCTTGAAATGTTCCTAATAACATTCTGCATCTGGCAGTGTATGATCTGTTATATTTGGTTATTATTATCTGTTCTAAAAAGAAAGTCACATGTTTCACATTTCTTTCACGATCTATGTTAATAAGTTGTCCACCAATTCATGCCAGGATTCATTTTGGTCAAATTATATGTTGGATCATATAGAGTGGTTTATTAGACATCCATAACAAGTGTTATATTGATAGATTTCAACTTTATTTGATTCCATAGGCACGTTTTTAACATTGTACTAAAAATAACCTTTTCTACCAGTTTGGGGTAGGGGTAAAAACTATTTGCAGGAAACCCAGTACCTGGCCCTAACAGTTACATTTTATAACAATGTCATTCATTACTATTTGTACTTTACTTTGTTCTCATTCGTTACTACTCCTGAAGTTGAGCTTGAGGGGAGCACCCACTTTTTTCTGTTATAGGTAGGCCTACTAGCAACTGTCATGAGCTATGAAAGAAACTAAGTAAACTCAACCATACCAGTACTAAACCAAACATGAAATCTGACAATGATTTTTTTATGTCATTCCAGGTTAATGAAGTGCCAATCCTAGAAAATGAACCAACTTATAAATTGAGTAGGCCTACTGGTACGAGCCATGAATGAAATGCGATTCCCCTACTGGTTCATGATTAAGTGGCTTGAGTAGCTTCAAGGGATCAAAGACACAATTACCTCCCTGACAGGCCCTTAGAAATCGAGCTCAACTTTGGTGGATCAGAGATTAGTAATGTAAGTTTCAGTTGATCTAATTACCTACCACAACACACATTGGTGGCACCACCCAACTGAACAGTCAATTCAAAGTGAAAGTGAAAGTAGCACATGGATGGCTATCATATGTTTTGTATCATTTCCGTCATGGATTGGCTATAGTGTTGGGCATTGTCAAAATATCAGGACACTGTATAAAACTGTAAGTATGCTGAAGCAGTCTTGACCATTCTAAAAAAAATGTATATTAAGTATAACGCCTGTTGCATGTTGCTCTACCTAGCTTGTGTAAATGGTGTACATAATGTACATGGATGTTAAAAGTTGTGCATTGTCACTACACGGTTTGCTGGTAGCTGCACAGTTAGTTCTACGTGGGCCTTCATTGGTTATGTCATGTATGTAGCAGATGCTTCAGGCATGTCATTATTGAATGATAATATCACAATGTGGCTGAAGGGGGGTGGGAGGGGTGGTTAGTCGGATGGAAGATTGTGATTTATGGTTGGCTAATCTGAAATAGTGACACAAGGCGTAAAAAAGTACCTCTGTTTCCGATTCCCGACCGGCAATTTCAAATGCAAGTCTCAACACTTTTATTGAAAAAATAAAAATAATATTAACATGTTTCCGATTTGCGACAGACCTTCAAATTGAACCGCGACCTTCAGAATTTTTATTTTGACAGGAGTTCCTTGAAGATACAAAAATGCATGGTTCATATATCATTATCGTTATTATTTTGTTATGTTGTGTTAATAAGTGTGGCCCTTCACAGACTGCTCACCCAAAATAACCTATATTGTGCACTAAACGGCCTGAAACTTCATTTGTTTTGCATGTCGCAACACAAAACAAAATAAAATAAAAACTTTTGCCGACCTTCAATTATTTTTCATGTCGGCAAAAGAAAAGACAATTTTTTAAAACTTTTGCCAACCTACCGATGTTCAACTTTTTTGTGCTGTAACCGGAAACCGAGGTATTTTTTAGGCCCAAATAATAATGCACCATTGTAAGCATCGCGTTATTTTAATGAACATATCATATCATTTTTTTTGGTGGTAAATATGTTTCTTCGGCTGAATAAGTCTTTTGTCAGTGCTGAAGCACTGGTCTTCCAGCCATTTTTCAATTCAGGGTTATTTACCCAAAATGTATATAGAATAAGGTGTACAATACCTGTTGAATAGACAATTTGCACCACGTAACACAATGAAATTCTGAAACCCAAAAGTTCCATAACAATATGGAGTAGTGTCATATAACCAGATCAATATTAGTCAGATCAATGTGAGTATTTACATAGTATTTAGAATGTAAGCAGAAGTTATCTTCTGTATTCAGTTGGTAAACTTGTAGTAAGCTTTAATGTTCAGTTGCAGTTAGGCAAGCGGTATATAAATGTTGGTTTGTTAGGAAAATTCTAGTGTAACTCTAATGTAGCTAATTATGTGAGTTTATGAATTATGTTGTTGGGGTGGGGTTGTTAATAATACACTGGACCATCTGTGACCAGTGAAGCAGTGGGACCATCCATCATTCCATCATTCCAGATCGAATTTCCGACAAAAGCAACTGCATGTTGTCATGGCTGAATGTCCTATCCAGGCAAAAATTGAACGTGTCACATGTATAATGTGGGAATGATGCACCATTATGTGAACTTGTCAAACCAAAAGACGTCAATTCCTGGCAAACACTATGTGAAGCGGCAAAGATTAGGTGCTTCGATCCGATCTTGACTTTGAAAGTGGACAATCCAAATACCGTACCAGATGTATTCTATCAGCGTGAATGCAGATTGAATTTCGCGCACAAAAAGGAACTGACCAAGCTTAAGAAACTTGCTGGTGAGAGTGGAAAGGAATTTGCACAGCCAAGACAATCATTACATCAAGGAGCATAAAAAACTACACGTGTATATGATCGGATGTGTATCTTCTGCGAATGAACTAACAAGTGTTTAAAAGGAACATCTACTCGAGAAAGCCTGATTCAGGCAAAAGATCTCCGTGCTGACACAACACTCAGGTCTGTTGCAACTGTAAAAGGTGACCCCAAAATTCTTGCGATAACTTCAAGAGAAATAGTGGCAGCTGAGGCATGTTACCATGTGTCATGTTACAAAAAGTACACCAAGTTACAAAAGCAAACTGCCACAGATCATTCTACGGAGACTGACAAGAATGATGACTACAAAACTGCAGAGACTACATCATTGCAACTGTTGTACAAGTTTATCTGTATCAAACTGTTTTCAAACCCTCGTATTGTACCACTGGTAGAACTTACTTCAAAGCTAGTATCCCTTATGTGGGATGAAGGTGTGGAAGACATTAAACAATCAACTAAAACCCATATCCGTAGAAACCTTGAGTCACAATTTGGTGACACTTTGCACTTTTTCTCTGCTGGTACTAGTAATAATGTTTATGTTAGACCACACAACCTTTCAGCAGATTCTATTTCTTGTGATTTTATAAACTTGAAGGACAAACTTGACGGACAAACTTGACACTTACATACACAGCCAACAATGTGAATAACTGATTGTCCAGGTTACTCAAATCTTACGAGATAAAATCACAGAAGGTATCAAAGAGCAGGCCTGGCCACCGAATCCACAGGAGTTGACTGAAAGTTATATTCAACTTCCTGATTGTCTTGTTCACTTCTTAGAGGTGCTTCTTGTTGGTTGTCAGTCTGTTACCTCTGACAAGGTCCACCCGCTGTCATTCTCATTTGGTCCGGACATCATTAGCGCTGTTACAAATGCTCGGGTCTTGACTCCAAAACATATCCTCCTTCCATGGGCTATCAAAACTTTAACTGGCAATGTTGAACTCATTAAGACATTGAACCGCCTTGGTCATGCATGTTCGTATACACGATCACAGGAGATAGACACAGCCTTGTGCATCGAAAAGATGAACAGTGTAGATGAAAACAAACCAGCCATTCCTTCATGGGCACACCCATGCATCCCTACTGTGCTTGCCTTTGACAACACTGATAGGCTGGATGAAACACTGAGTCTGGCATGCACATCCCATCGTGTAAATGGGATTATTGTCCAACCGCAAACTCATTCATGCACACCAGCTAGAAAATCAACCGTTAACAAAAAGGAGAAAAGGCGCACCTTAGAACTGTCTGAGCAGCATCTACCTATTTACATCTCTGCCAAGAGGGAAGGTCCTCCACCATTGAAGTTTGCCAACACGTCCATACCTCTAAGCAATGCAACTGAAAGGGCCAGGCAGAAAAATCTCCTATGGGTGATCAGCCGACTTCACGACACTGTGAACCAGATGGTCAGCTCTTGGACAGGGTTCAACATAAAAACCAGAGATGATGTAACAGTCAAGGCTGATAAGGTTGAATACTTACCTACAATCAATGCACCAGCAACAGAACTGTCGACTGTGCAAGAGGTCCTTTCTCAGTCAATCTCCATTCAGCAGCACCTAGGCCTAGACATGATTGCCGTTGTAATGGACCAGGCTCTGTATGCTAAAGCAACAGAGGTTGCTTGGAAACAACAACTTAGGTTCGAGAAAATCCTGCTGATGATGGGCAACTTCCATATTATTTGTAATATGTTGTCAATCATTGGGAAACTATTCCGTGATGCAGGACTTTGAGACCTTGCTGTTGAATCTGGGGTGATATGTGAGGGGTCTATTGATAATGTTCTAGATGGAAAGCAGTACAATAGAGGTGTTCGTCTTCACAAGCTGACATATGAAGCACTGATGCGACTTGTATGGAGAGGATTTGTTGAATGGTTGGAAATCAACCACATGAGTGACCTGCTACAATTAGATGAAACTTTGCATGTGGTGATGGCTATGCATGATGATACTTGTGCAGCCACCCTTGAAACTAGTAGAAATGACGAGTCATGCAGGAGTATTCTACATCTGTTACGTTGTTACGTGGATCTTCTGCAACATGAGAGTGGGCACTTGGCAGCATTTTGGATGATGTATCTTGACATGGTAGATATACTGCTGGGACTGATACGAGCTGATCGTGAAGGCAATTGGTACCTGCATTTAGCAAGTATCAAGGACACGATTCCTTGGTGCTTTGCAATGGACAAGACCAATTACTCTCGCTACTTACCGCTGTACTATGCGCAGATGACACAATTAGAAGAGACATGTCCAGACCTCTATGCTCATTTTCTAAATGGTGGGTTCTCTGTTCAACTTAGGCAAGCAAACCTTTTTGCCAAGATTGCCATTGACCAGACTGTTGATGAGACTGTAAACAAGGACACGCAAACTGCTGGTGGGACCAAAGGTTTTAGCCTAAAACATAGTGCACTGGCACGTTTTTACCTGACAGCTGAACAGAGCTGAATCTATTCGACAGCTTCGAGAC
The DNA here is from genome assembly GCA_030323885.1 of Branchipolynoe longqiensis. Classification (NCBI taxonomy): domain Eukaryota; kingdom Metazoa; phylum Annelida; class Polychaeta; order Phyllodocida; family Polynoidae; genus Branchipolynoe; species Branchipolynoe longqiensis. The sequence goes on from CM059189.1 coordinate 33,444,350, forward strand.
CTTGTATCAACATCTGGGCAAAGTAAACAAGGACTTGGTCATGCTGACCTCCAACCATCAAGGGTCAAGAGGGATGAAGCTGATGTGATGTCTATTGTTGATATGCTAGAAAACAACTGGACAAACCCATTCTCCAATCAACCGTCGTATCTTGTGAGTCTGTCAACTGGTGCTGCAGCAACATCAGCAGTAATGAATGATCTGCTCAAAGCTCACAGCAAGGGTGAAGAAGCTTACAAGATTCACATGGAAAGGCTGGAGAGGGTCAGGATTTTATGATGCGATCAAAAAACTGAATTTACAAACATTCAGTGCCTTACACACAAAAAATGTTGTCAAGGATGGTGCGAACAGAGAGATGATCTTGAAAGCAGACAATCGTGTTTTCAGACACATGCTACTGATTGCTCAAAACAGAAAGTTGGATATGAAAGACGTGTTTGAATATCCCCTGGGTCCGAAACCATGGGCATTAGCAAATCCAGATGGGACAATGAAAAAAACAGGGAAAGCAACATTAGGCAAACATATCGAGAAATAAATTGCGAATGTTGAGTTACCACCTGGTTCTCGGGCAACAATTGTTGATGCCATGGCAATAGTATAGATGATTCACGGTGAGAATCTGACCTTTGATGAACTGTCTGATACAATCCTGAAGAAAGTTCTCAATGATGGTTGGGGTAGTGGGCGAATTGATGTAGTGTTTGACATCTACCAAGAGCAATCAATTAAGACCGCCGAGCGGACAAACCGTGGTTCACAGCATGGAATCGTGTTCAACCAGATAAAACCAGGACACCGAATCAAGAACTGGAAACGGATCTTGGCTAGTACAGAATGCAAAGCCACGCTCACCGCATTCCTGGCAGAGAATAGGAAAGAAATGCGCAGGAGGGACAAACTTGGCAAGATCATACTGATGGTAACATGGAATGAAAGATGTTTCAGGATAACAAAGGATGATGTGATGCAGATCGTTGAGCTTAGATCCACACATGAAGAAGCCGATACGAGGATGATGATCCACACAAAACATGCAGCTGCAAACTATCGCAAGGTTGTGGTGATTTCTGAAGGCACTGACGTCTTCGTAATCCTCCTCTCCCTCCACTTGCAAATAGATACAAGGATCCTATTGAGAAGAGGAAAAAAGAATGCGATGAGACTGATCGATATATCAAGGCTAGGGACAATACTCGGCAAGGATGTATGCACTGCATTGATTGGTGCCCATGCATATACAGGTTGCGATTCCATCAGCTCCTTCGCTGGTCAGGGCAAGGTGAAAGCTGTCAATTTGATCTGCAAAAACCAGGAGTACAGAGAACTGTTCACAGCCTTTGGGCAGGAATGGCATGTTACAGAAGATATGTTCCAAACCCTACAAGCATTCACTTGTAGCATGTATAGTTTGAATACAAATATTAAAGACGTCAACAAACTCAGGTATGAAATGTTCCGATCAAGAAAAGGTTATAATTCATCTGGACAGCTCCCCCCATGCAAAGATGCATTAAGACAGCACACAAATCGTGCTAATTACCAAGCTGGCATCTGGAGAAGAAGTCTACAGAGCTCACCCAAGATACCAAGCCCAACTGATGGACATGGGTGGAATGTAGTAGAAGGACAACTAGCAATATGCTGGCTCACAGGAGCATCAGCTCCAGATGTTCTTGAATTGATGTCCTGTAAATGCCCTAGACGTTGCGATAAAGACTGTCCTTGTGTAGCAAATGGATTCCACTCCACCCATGCATGCAGATTACTGAACTGTGCTAATATGCAAGAGGATGAGGACCAATCAAACAATATGGATGATAGTGACAGCGACAGTGACGACGATTGAAAAATCAGGTTCAACAATAAGAGCATATAGATATATGCTGAGTTTACATAGCAAAATGAACAACGTTTAGACATAGGTCTACCATTCGAGTAAGTAGAATATTTGTAATGTAGGTCCAGATTGTGGCATGGTTAATTGAAAACTGCTTAGAGACAAGTCCAGAGCATTTGTAACAACACCAATAATGTGATTTTCAGCCTTAAGGCACATTTTTTATTAAAGGTCAAGGTCAATTCCGCTACTTTTTGCACTGGAAACAGTCTATAGTAATTAAACACAAAGGCAAATGCATAATAACACAACTTATTATGCTTGTGTACCTATAATAAACATGGTTATTCAATTGCTAAGCGGACATATCGTGGATTGCTGGAGATGTAGTATTACCCCTACCCCAAACTGGTGAAAAAGGCTATTATAGTATGATGTTAAATATGTGTCTATGGAATCAAATAAAGTTGAAATCTATCTAATATAACACTTGTTATGGATGCCTAATAAACCCCCTATATGATCCAACATATAATGTGACCAATATGAATCCTGGCATGAATTGGCGTACAACTTATTAACATATATCATGAAAAAAGTGAAAAATGTGACTTTTTAAAAAAGAAATCTAATTTTTTAACAGATAATAATAACCAAATATGAATAATCATATATTTCCGGATGCAGAATGTTATTAGCAACATTTTAAGCCATTTTGCATGTTGATAGGTCATTCTGGTGAGAAGTTATGCAAGTTTTTTTTATTCTCTCCATTTCCATGAAATAACGGTGGCCATCTTTAAAGATGGCCACCAAAAGGGCATTTGGCAAAGTGACCCGGAAGTCCATCAACTGATTTTGGACACTTCAGATATCAGGTTAACCAAAAATCATAGTAGGAACTGTTCACCAAATTGGTAATGAAATTCAGTCTGTCACATGGACTATATATAGTATCCACAATGTTGTTTCCATTTAATTTTGTTTACTTTTATATACATCGTTGTGCCTAATTTCTCAACCCAGTTATCACTTGATTACCAGAATACAACATAACATTATTAGTATTACTACGAGTACTACTACTAGTACTAGCCATTGGCACTCATTGTTTACCTATGTTGGACTCTGACAGTAGTAATACTACTAGTCATCATCATCATGCTGTCGGTCGCGATGCGACAAAGACTGCTTTCATTACTTGACTGCTGCTCTCCTACATTTCATGAAAGCTGCCTGCAAAAGTGTTGAAGTGCTGCTGGCTTTTGCAAGTTACCAGCGGTACTCTCTCGGGGAGCAAATAGAGGTTTCACATTGGCAAGAACATGTCCAGACAGGCGCAAAACTATTTGTCCCTGCAGTGGCTGGTCGGGAGATGTTGGAGTTCCATACATCAACTGCCCTTGACGCTGCCACAGTTACATGGTTTTCTGTTCAGGGTTTGCTCTCTTAGCCGTCGGTTCTGTCAAGAACCTGTACCACAAGGCAGTGGTTTACAACTCTGCAGGGCAGGGGCGTCAAACTCCCTGAGGTATTGCAATACCTGCATACCATAGTAGTGGCTAAACTACTAACACCAATCTTTCAGAGTTAAGCCCCGTTCACACAGGGACCTTAATTTGCCTCAACTAGTTTGCCTCATTTAAACCGCTTCGCGAGGTGGATTAGATGAGGCGGATTAGCCTGAGTCGGCCTAAGGTGCGTGTGTGAACACAAGTGGTTTAGATGGGGCGAATTAAGCACATCACTCACTCACTGTGGGTGGATGTGTGCATGTATGTGTACGTATACATTGTATATATATATGTTTGTGTCTATGTGTGTGTATTCATTTGTGTGTGTGTGTAACATGTGTGTATGAAACTACATAGGGCCTACTGGTGGTCGAGGACCAGACGGGATGGCCGAATGAGTTGAGTGTCCGTCTCCTGTTTTGGGAGATCAGGGGATCCAAACCCATGGGTTCAAACCCTGATTGAGTCAAATCAATGACTTAAAAATTGATACTTATCACTTCCTAGCCGGGTGCTCGGCATTATTAGGATACGGCAAGGACGGCTAATGTGATTGAGTGGGATATCAGCTCATGGTGCTGGCAGCCTGGTATCCCACTGGGGCAGCACTATAAAGTCGTCATGAGTGCACAGTCACAAGTCAGTCCCAGTCCGGATATGACCTTAAAAGTTGCTAGGACGTGAAACAACAAACAAACAAAAGTTCACCTCATCTAAGTCGGCTTAACGTACGTGTGAACACGGCTATATAGTCGCAACTCCCAAGTGTATGAGCTTTGTAAGTTGTACATAGCGCAACAACTGACAGTACTATTTTAAACACAAAGAAATAATTTTTAATTATTTATCATTATTATACCGACCCACCCAGGGGGGAGGCTAATGACTAACATTTGTATATTATATACCTAAACAATACTCGTACTCATAGAGGTAGAAAATGAAATCACCAAAATCCAGCAAACGGAAACGGAAACAGCCCTATAATATGGGCGCCGCCATTTGTATCCTCATGTTGAATAATCAAAATCCAGCAAACGGAAATTAGCTTGTCAAACTTCGCTATGCAACACACAGGGATTGGTTAATAATTGCCTATGGGCTTAATGCCTAGACGATGTCCCGCCGCAAAGTAGCGCACAGCGAGTCGAGGAACAACTAAACTGGTCCCTCCCTACAGATCTTCCATAGTCATCCGAGTCCCCCGGGTCGTGCTAATCGAATACGACCCGGGGGTCGGTCCTAAGCATTGCTTATCCATATTACCTTATTAGCGACCGCAAACGGCGACACTGCGCAGCTTTCTGCGCATGTCAACACATCCATTGAAAAGTTGGTTGCGGTTTTGATGGCACCCATGCTCTGATAAACGGCTTTGCATTGCATTGTGGGAGTACATAACCTACTGATTATTTGAACTAATGATTCTAAACACTCTTCCCAAGTGTTTCAGTACAAAAACTAGCATATTTGAGCATTTCTTCTGGATTCGGCAGACAGATTATGTTGAAAGGTAACTTTGTTACCCTTAAATCTACATCAAACCATGTTTAAAGTTGCTTAAAGTTATATAACACGATTCTATGGCCTGTTCTCTTTTAAAGGGACCAGCTATAGCTCGCTGGGACACTGCACGTACTCCGACAAATGCTCTCCAAGCACAACTTTGTTTAGTTTTTATGTTTAAATGAACCAAGTATGTGTGGGGAGAGTAGGGGACCCACTTCACCACCAGAAGTGGGTCAGTTCTGAGGCTGGGAATAGCTGGCAGCTGTTGTTTTAAAAATGGCTGGGTGAGTGGAGATAAGGGAGAGTAAAACTGGGGTATTTTCAATCTTCTTTAGAGTAGTTCAATCAGGAAATATATTTGTGTAATGTAAAATATATGTTAGTACAATTACATTGCATAATTCAATGAGAAACAGATATAGATGAAAAACATTTTTTTGTTGATGAATGTAAAAAATGTTCTGCTGTGGATGGGGTTTGAACCCACATCATCAAGCAACTTCAGATAAGTCCAACACTCTAACCACTAGGCCACAGAGACCACACATAATTAGTAGTCTCACTTCAGGCTATTTGTGTATAGGACGTCACATATAAAAGGTATGTATGTATGTATGTATGTATGTATGTATGTATGTATGTATGTATGTATGTATGTATGTATGTATGTATGTATGTATGTATGTATGTATGTATGTATGTATGTATGTACGCATGCATGTATGTATGTATGTAGGTATGTATGTACGTACGCATGCATGCATGCATGCATGCATGCATGCATGCATGCATGCAGGTAGGTAGGTACGTATGTATGCACGCACGCACATGTGTTCGAGTTAGAGCGTCCGTCTCCCGTGTTGGTAGATCGTGGGGTTGTGAGTTTGAATCCTGGTCGAGTCAAACCAATGACTTTAATATTGATACTTGTTGCTTCCTAGTCTGGCGCTTGGCATTATTAGGATAGGACAAGGACTGGTTGGCTCAGTGTCAGGATAATGTGACTGAGTGGGATATCAGGTCATGGTGCTGATGGCCTGGTATTCCAGTGGGGCAGCACGATAAAGTTGCCATGAGTGCGCACTGTCACAAGTCGGTACCTGTCCTGATATGACCTTAGATGTTGCTAGCACGCACACACACACACACGTGCGTGCATGCGTACATACGTTCGTATGTACCTGCCTGCCTGCGTATGCACGCACACACATACATGCACGCATGCACACATACATACATACATACATACCTTTTATATGTGACGTCCTATACACAAATAGCCTGAAGTGAGACTACTAATTATGTGTGGTCTCTGTGGCCTAGTGGTTAGAGTGTTGGACTTGTAATCTGAAGTTGTTTGGTGGTGTGGGTTCAAACCCCATCCACAGCAGAACCTTTTTTACATTCATCAACAAAAAAACGTTTTTCATCTATATCTGTTTCTCATCGAATTATGCAATGTAATTGTACTAACATATATTTTATATTATGCAAATATATTTCTCTCCACTCAACCAGCCAATGGCACAACAATCTAGGTCACTCTCCTGCACACCACCAAGTGGAAAAGTTCAGTACTAAGCATGTACCACCCCTGTGGCACACATCTGAACTATTCTGAGTTCGTTTGTTTTCCCGGCGACGAATATCTCCTCCCTTTAAACAATGTTTGCATGTATGTTGTGGTTGGCTGCGGTAGGTCGATTTGTAAAAAACGATTTCAAAATTCTATGGAGACATGGTGTTGTTTACATTGTAGCTATGTCACATAGTATGTGCGAATACCGCCGATCGCCGCTTTATAAAGGGTCACAACTTCATTTATAATTGTCACAGGATGATGATTTAAGTATCATTAGAAAGGTCTTTCCAATACCTTTGCAATGATATATTTTATGTTGGAATCTATTGACTGACATTTTTTGTCATCCCCAATTAGCATGTGGTTTCACCAAGTTCCCCCATAGACAAGTGTCCAGGAATTAAGACAAAAGAGTGAAATGAAAATCATCAGAACTATTTTATTAACAACACTATAGTATTATAGAGCTAACAAAAGGTGTATTCTACTCAGAATTTGAAGGACTTCAATTCTGTACTATTTATGGTGTTCTAGACCTGTTTTAAAATTTTAGTGTGTGGTCCCTAACCTTATAGTTCAATTTAGTTGCTTTTTACGGTACCAGTGGTGAAAACCAGCTTAGCGCTTAGGCTTAGCACTCGCAGTTAACCGTAGGCGGAGGCGTAGCGAAATGTTTGCGCCATCATCCATGTGCACATTACTTTGCTTACGGAAATGTATATTGGAAATTGAAATGGGTTACAGTTCTTGGATTAAAGCTTATTAGAGGTGTTTCTTCTTTTTTTTACAACTGTGGATAACCTCTGGGGCTTTGGTGAGCTATTGTGGTACTGATTTACCAACTGGAATTGGAGTGACGTCACTGACGAGCGTTGCGTTGAAACAAGTGAAGAAACCGCAAGAAAATATATGCACAACCTATAACGACGACAGCATTTGGTTGTACACAGCAAACCATAAATGCCTCATCTGTGTCTGAGCATCTTACCTTATAGCTTGTCATGTTGAATGGCGTTATTTCGGTATCAGGGAGAGAAGCACACTGACATTAACACAAACACAACTTGGTAGAGGTGTGCAAATATACCTTAGAAGCGGAAGTGGGCAACGTTGCTAGATGCGCGAGACAGGTGCGCGTTGAGGTGGATTTATCAAAGACGCTCGAATAAATATAGTAAGAATGGACACTACAATCTGGAGATCACTTTGAAATATAGACGACATCGCCCGGTGATGCGGATTCCGAGGGACACCAGTTTGCCAGGGACACTTCCATTCAAATGCATTGTCAACGGCCGTGAGCAAATCTTCATACAGAAGAAGTCAAATATCTCTCAAATTACACCACCTAGACACAAACCGCTTGTAACACATATAAAAAACATGTTTAGCAAAAAGATTATATTAAATTGATACGGTTAGGGTTCTGGATTTCTATTAATTTGTAATAAAACTGATGTTTTGCACTGCGCGTACCGTCAAACTCAAGGCATTGTCAATGGCCGTGAGCAGTCTTCATACAGACAATACAGAAAAAGTGAAATATCTCTAAAATGACACCACCTACAAACAAATCGCTTGGTACACATATAGAAAACATGTTTAGCAAAAACATTATATTAAACTTATAAGGTTAGTGACGATGCTGTTCGAGTTTGACGTGTGTGCAGAAGCGATGTGTCCCTGGGAAACTGGTGTCCCTGGGAAACTGCAACACTGGTCTTGTCTGTCTGTCTGTCTCTCTATTTTTTTTTTTTTTTTTGTGACAAGTTTTTTTATTCTGCCCATAACGTATAAGCTCCCGTGAGGGTGCTTGTTTTCAACGCTGGACAGCTGTGGTACTGGATTGGTCTGGTCCCGCACTCAGGAGTCTTTACCTGATTTTTCTCGGGCCAACCTTTGCGGTTTTGGGTGTTAGTAGTTTCTATATTAGTTTTTTTATAATTTTCAAGTTTTTTCCTAACCTGTATATGATAACTTAGCCTACTATGTACATCTACGCAGATGACATACAGGCCTGTGGGAGAGGATCCCATCCCATTGTGGTTTATTACAGCATCCTTTCACCCATGCCCTGTCCTTAGATAGTACACCAGTGTGCCAGAACTCCCCTGGACCCTTCAGGACTGCGACTAGGTGGGATGGCTGTGTTGTATGGTTAGCCATTTCGTATTTCAGGGTGATTCGGATGCATGACCGTGGCCTGCCTGGTTCTGCTTTGGTTTGTGCCAGTACACATACCCAGACGGACTGCGCCCTATGGTGATAGTCATTTCGAATTCCTTAGTACTTAGTAGGGCTAGTTTCCGTATTTGTAATATCTACCATCTTTTCTGGCCGGTCTTTTGCTTTTTGTGCCAGAACACAGCAAGCAGTGACTGCGCCCAAGATCAGGTGAGATATTGTTTCTTCAGTAGGTGGTTGTGTATTATGTTTTCTTTAAGGACCTTTTATAGTGGTCCATGCTTTTGATTGCCCGTTGTTGTGTGGGTTGATTATTCCAGGCATGTGCCGCCATGGCAAACACACTTCTCTCATAAATTTTGGTGTTACTTATTGCTGTCAGTAGCACTGGGGCTGCCATTTGCCTGGTGTCCCTACGGGGGGTTGCTGTGTAGCCTGGTTTTGTGGTGTAATGGTGTGCCAGTATTTTGAGGTGTGTTTCCCTTCTACTTGTTAGTAGTGTTGCATTGCATTTTTTGTGTAATTCGATTGTGGGATATCTTTTGTTCACCTGAAGGCATACTTTGAGGGCTCTATTTTGTAGCACCTGTAGTTTGTTTAATAGTTAAGTATTTCCTCCCATGTATACTACATTGCCATAGTCAAAGTAGGGGAGGAACATGCCTTTATATATTTTAATTGCCATGCTTTCAGTCATGTAGTATCTCAGTTTAGCCAGTAGCCATATTTTATGGTTTACTTTTTTGATAGTATTTGTTATGCAGAGGTCATAATTTAGGTGTCTGTCTAGATCCACTCCCAGATATCGGTAGTTGTCTACTTGTTCTAGTTCGGTGTTTCCCAGAAGACACTTTATTTTCTCATTACTTGTTAGCCTGGTACCAAATAGTACTGTTTTTGACTTGCTGTTGTTTATGGTTATCCTATTTAGTTGGCACCACTCGATTAGTTTTGTTAGTGTTAGATTCAGTTTCATTTCTATTTCTTCGGTTGTTTTGCCTGCAGCATATACCACGGTGTCATCTGCATATAGTTGGATGTTTTCAATTTCTAGCCAGTTGTTTAGATCGTTAATATATATGAGGAAGAGAAGTGGCCCCAGGACTGACCCTTGGGGTACTCCGCAAGTTATCTTTTCCTCATTGGATATGGATCCATTTACTGTGGTGCATTGCTTTCTGTTTTCTAGATAGCTCGCTAGCCATTTTCCTGTTACTCCCGTTATTCCCATTTGGGTTAGTTTGCTCCTTAGGATAGGGTGGTCCACCGTGTCAAACGCTTTGCTGAAGTCTATGAACGCTGCACCCACTAGGTTCTTTTTATTGATACTGTTTGCAATATCAGTTATTAAGTTAGCAATTGTTTTTATTGTCGAGTGGTATTTTCTGAAACCGCCCTGTTTACTGTTTAATATTTTGTGTTCGTTTAGGTGGTCCATAATATGTCTATGCATTATTTTTTTCCATTAGTTTACCAGGCAGTGGGAGTATGGAGATCGGTCTATAGTTTCCCAGTACCTGTTTATCCCCTCCTTTGTGGTGCGGTGTTACTTTGGCTAGTTTCCAGCAGTCCACATAAGTACCTTCTGTGAACGATTTGTTGTATAGCTCACATATAACATCTGGGATGCATCCGAATGCATCTTTCAATACTATACTCGAGGTATTTTCAATGCCCGAAGGCTTGTTGCAATCAATTGATTTTATGAGCTCACTTATCTCTTTTATTGTGGTTGTGCAATCTCCAATGTCTGTGTTTAATTGTTGCGCTTTCGTGGTCCAGTTTGTGTTGAATTGTTTGGATAGTTTATTGCCTATGGTTGAAAAATGTTTGTTCATTATATTAGCAGTATCGTTGTTGCTGATTTCCACCCCCTCGTTGTTGTAAAGGGTAATCCATTCTTTATTTTTATTATTTGGTATGAGTATTTTCACATTGTTCCAGAATTTGTGTGAGTTTTTTCCCCATTGCTGGTCTTGTTTGACAATGTACCGTCTTTTGGCTTTTCTCACTGATTTCTGGCTACGATTTCTTGCTTTGTGGTAGTTTTCTATGTCTAGTAGTTGCTCGCTTGCTTTGGCTAATTTGCCTGTTTTATATTTATCCATAATTAGGTTGATTAATTCTGGGGTTACCCATGGGTCTTGGTTGTTTTTGATTTTAAGTTTTTTTATTGGGCAGGTAGTGTCCAGATGCTTTCTGACTTCCCCAATGATATAGTTCCATTGGTCATTTACACCTATCTCAGTTGGAAATGGCAATTTAATTTTCTCTTTCAGATGAGTTTCTAGTGCCTCTTTTGTGTAGTTTTTGTATGATCTACCCATACGGGGAGTAGTTTTGTTTTTTGTTTTTATTTTCTTTCTAGTAACATATATCAATTCATGATCGCTAATGCCCCAGTTTCTTGTTCCTGAGGTGTCGGTATGATTTGAGTCTGTTATTATTAGGTCTATTATCGAGCTGTTTTCTCCAAGCCTTGTTAGCTCACTCATTTTTTGCTTTAACCCTCTGCCTTTGATTAAGTTCTCTAGTGAGTGTTTGTTTTTGTTGTTTGTTTTGTAGTTTATGTTGAAATCCCCTAGTAAGAATATCTCCGCCTTCGTCAGTTTCGACACACTTTCTAGGGATGTCTCCAGTTGTGCGATGAAGTCTTCGATGTTTCCATTTGGCGGTCTATATAGACTCCCTACAGCTATATTAGCTTGTTTTTCATTTTTTATGAGTGTCCATACTAGTTCAATATTTGTGTCTGATCTGTTTGCTTCTTGTAATGGCTTATGTTTGGAGTTTAGGTATTTTTTGGTGTATATTGCAACTCCTCCACCCTTCTTTTGTATTTGTGCATTGGTCAGTGTTTTTCTATCCTCTCTCACAAGCCTGTACCCACCAATTTCTAGTAGTTGGTCACTATGCAGTTCATGAAACCGTTCCATGTTCACAATCTTTCACTTTGTTTCTTAACGCCGTGATGTATGTAGCCATGTTCTCTGACGCTTGATTATGTGAATTAAATTTATACCGTGTGATAATGATACTGCACTTCCCGATACAGTAAACTCGAAATGCTTCATTTAACAGTAGGATCTTGTCTTGATCAGCGAGAGCAAAAGTCATATTGGCAAATACCTTTTGCGCCTCCTCACCAGCAACGTGAAGAAAGATGCAGCATTGCACTCGTTCTGTCTTCAATATGACACCTGCCGCAGTGGCGTATATATCATATGCTCTGATCCATGTTTTCCAGTTCGATCGTGCGTTATTGCTGAGGACAAGCTGACCAGGCGGACGCAAACCCGGCAAAGTATTTGCGGGCGGCATTCTTCCTCATCTGACACCATGTGAAAGTACAACGTCTGAACACTTTGACTTCTGGTTACTGAATGGTTTATTCACGGCCTAGGGCACGCTTGACCCGCCGGCTAAACTTTCCATGACGTCATCTCATTTGCATATCTCTTTGTCCCCAAACCTGCATCTCATTAACATGTATTAACCACAGGTCCATACGTCTATTACGCATATATCACACCCGGTATCAGTATAGTCACGGACGACATTTTGGTATTTGGGTCTACCATGGAGGAGCACAATGACAGACTCAAAGCAGTGCTGGACTGAGCTAGCTCGGTAAATCTTAAGTTAAACGAGTCGAAATCTTTGTTCTGCAAAACTATGGTAAAGTATGTAGGTCATCAACTTATCCAACAAGGCGTGAAGCCAGATCCAGACAGAGTACAGGCGATTGTAGACATGCCAGAGCCACGTGACAAACAAGGCATGCAGAGGTTCCTGGGCATGGTTGGGTATGTGCACAAGTTCATACCAAACATGTCCGAGATTGCCAAACCACTGGGCACGCTCCTCGCGAAGGATGTAGCATGGCACTGGCAGAGCGAACAAGAAGTTGCGTATGACAAACTCAAAGAAAAGTTGAGAACTGCTCCTGTGTTAGCATACTATAATGTCGAGAAACCCATTGTTATTCAGGTAGATGCTTGCCAGTCGGGGTTAGGGGCTGTGTTAATGTAGGAAAACAAGCCAATTGCACTTGCATCTCATGCGCTTGATTCTGCGCAGTGTGGGTATGCCACTATCGAAAAAGAAATGCTCACCATATGTTTCGGATGCCAGAGGTTTCATGACTATATCTTTGGCAAGGAAGTTAAAATTCAAACGGACCACAAACCAATACACAAATTGTCAGCACGAATGCAAAGAATGCGAATGCGTTTGCAGAATTACAACATCCAGTTGTATCATGTTAAGGGTTCTCTAATGTTCTTTGCAGACACATTGTCCCGGGCACACAGTGCCAATGTAGGTCATGCTGACCTATTTGATGAAACGCTCAGCTTTGCTGCAGTGGACATGCAATCATCCAGTCTGTTAAGTAAAATTGTCCGAGAGTATGAAAATGATGTATCCATGTCATGTTGATAACACATGTTTAGACAGGTTGGGACACTACTCGCATACAAACACCTCCATGTCTGAGACGATACATTCCATGTAAAGACGAGTTAACGGTAGAGAACAATTTAGTTATGAAGGGTAATCGAGTTGTGGTACCTCCAAAGCTCTGCGGCGAAATGATTGAAGCATTGCATGAGACGCACTTGGGGATCACTAAGTCCAAGCAGTTGGCGTGTGACTGCATGTTCTGGCCTAACATAAATAAACAAATCAACTATGGCAATGAGGAGCCAATAATTTTGGGAGGAAAAGTTCTTGATTATCAGACCAACTACAGATATCTAGGGATGAATCTTGATAGGAAACTAAATTACAATGATAACATAAAAGAAGTTATCAAGAATCAAACAACAAAATCTGGATATTATCGAATACCAGAAAATACCTAACTACAAATATGGCTATTAAAATATATATAGGTATGATACTACCACACTTCGACTATGGTGATGTAATATATATGGGGGGTAATAAAAATATGTTGGATAAACTACAAAGACTAGAAAATAGAGCACTTAAGATATGTCTGAAGGTGGAACATAATAGACACCCAACTGATGATTTCCATAGGAAAGTAAGAGACAACCCACTAAATGACAGGAGAAAAGCACATCTCAAAATAGGGAGGTGGGGACCAGGCAGTAGGCACAACATCGGCCAAATCCAAATGACAGGCAATCTTTCTTTTTTTATTTTAAACTCACCCTCTCGCCTTGTAGGCCTGTGTTTACATGTGAAACACAGGCCAGCAGCCGGGCTGATCAAAGCCACCAGAAGATGGCACTGCAAAATTTATATTACCATGGGAGAGATAGGGAGTGAGCCGTCTTAGTGTTATATGGTCTTTGGCCTAGTTGCATGTACTAGTCAGGTTTCTGTACACCTCGTGGTCGTTTGGTGGCGTCTCTGTGCGTTCTTGAGGGCCGTTGTGGCGCCATCTTTAGGAAAATACGGAGGATAAGTAGGCGCGCACACTGCCACCATAGTCACACTACTAGTAATTCTAGATCACATTGGGAATGTGGTGTACTGGTCCTGGGAGCGCTACACCTTAGTTCTAACACGTACCGAAGCGTAATCTAAACAGGGAACAGGAAAATCCTCTTCATACAGATACGCAGTACCCCCTAATGATAGTTACAGGAGTGGAGATCTGCAGGAGAGTGTAGATCTCTATTTCGCTGGATCTTGGCGACTGTTTCAAATACTTGTATAAACAACGCATAATCAGCAGAATGTTGCGCGAAGCAGTGTGCGCTCAGAAGTAAACTTCCGACACAAAAATAAACTTTGTTCTCCCGCGAGTGTTGAGAAGTTTGGATAAGCTTTTTGTAATTGGAACTTGATGACATTAAAACAAATATTGATGGAATGACACATATGGAGACACAGTTAAGACTTGCAGTAATGCGCACAAAAATTGGACACTAAGGCATACAGCTGAACATTTAAGGTATGTTGTTAGCGAATCATAGTTTGTTTTATATTGGATTTGCAGCTGACAACAGGCCGATGTCAATGACGCTCATTCCCATTGGCAATTGCAGTGTGAACTGAATTAAACGCAGTACGCTTGTCAACTTTCGATATTGTTGTGGAATTGGGTTGGCTTTTCAAACCGCTATTTCTTCTCAAGTTTAACGTTATTGTTCAATCAGTTCAATACATTAATAATATGATAATAGCTCAACAGGTAATGCCATATTTGTTCAAGTTGGAGTGGTTGTGTAGGCTGTAGTGTAGTCGCTTGACTAGTACTAGTACTACTAGTAGTAGTAGTACTAGTAGTAGTAGTAGACTAAGTAGTAGTACTACTACTAGTTAAGTTAGGTCTAGTCTAGACTCGACTAGTTACTAGACTAGTACTAGTAACTAGTAGTAGTAGTATCAACTCAACTTCGTCTCAAGTATTCAATTTGAGTGTATTGCCGGCATTTAATACTTGAGTTACTATAGAGGGAGTGCACGTGACGTCATCAATCAGCAGTCAGTGGTCAGCGGCCAGGCATCTTGGATTACGAGCACCCTCCCTAGGCCTAGCCATGTTGTGAATGCATGCAGATGCACTAAAACATAATTTTCTTGGGTTCTGGAAGGTTCTGGGCAGTCTACATCCAATGTCTTTACGTAGAGCACTTTAGCAACAACTTCTGAGGCCAAACTGCTCAAAACAGTGACAAATAAGCACAATGTAGGCAGTTGCAACCCTTCTCAGCTTCTGTATGTAATCCAATATAGCCACCGAAAATTGTCTTGTGACGTCATTACACCCCATCTATACTATAGTAGGTATGTGACAAAAAATTTCAAAGTTAACAGATTCCTACATAAAATACATCATTGCAAAGGTATTGTAAAGTACTTTCTAATGATACCCAAATCATCATCCTGTGACAATTATCAAGGAACTTGTGACACTTTATAAAGTGTTTTTAATGGGTAATTTTTGTTCCATTGTTTCAATGGAAAACCAGCTGAATTCTGTGACCCATCTGTGTCTGGTTGGCATGGCAGGCAGCATGAGAAGTGACAATTAAACTTGTTTATCCGCCCTCAAAATCAATCTTCCGGTCCTCAAAATGACACCAAATCACACCCTAATATGGAGAAGTATATGAAGAAACAAAATAAACTATTTTCAAAAATATTAAACAGACATAAATTTGAGTAATGATGAGAAGTGACAATTAAACTTTTTTATCCGCCCTCATAAATTTGAATAAAGATTTTTAATCACTTCTATGAATCGGACCGCAAATATTTTTGGGTGTAGCAGTGGAGTAAAATGTGAACTATATCATGCATATGGTTGCATTCCTGGTAGTCCTACAATAAGGATTGCAAGTGAGATGGGAAAAGATAGTCATGTGTGCACCGCACAGTGCTTCGCGCATGCACCGTGGAACAAGCGAGTACCGTGAAAGCGGTGTGTTTTTCGCGTACCTAACTATAGTTAGTATAAATTACTATAATCAACACTGATAGTGATATGCCTACTGAGTGATAGTAACTTTGGCAATGCCAGAGGCACTGCCACTCCGTCTCCGCCCACTGACTCGACTGAATCTACAGTTGACTTTGTATATAAAATGGTATGCATCCATGATTTTACTAGTATAGGCTATACTTTAAGCCTATAGCTGTATTATTAATATTATATAATACTGACAGCAATGTCAGCCGTGTTCTGCATCTATTCTAATAAATAATAGTAATAGGAGTACCGGTACTTAATACCGCTATCTGCAATGTCTCTGGAATGGATTCCAAGAAGTAAAATACTAAGCGAATGACCATAAGTTATTAACATATATATATATATATATATATTTTACCTCGGTATGCCGCCTCTGGCTAGCCGTAGGCTAGGGAGAAGGAAGCACATCCGGGTCCAGCAATTAGCATAAGTAACTCACAACGGGAGGACGTTTGTGAGTTGCTCCACAGGATTTATCTACTACTACTGCTTTTATCCAAAAGTAAGTACTGTTTTCTTCGATAACTTTGTTTATCATGCTCTATAGCATCTTTTTATGAAAGTTCAGAACTTTCTTCAGTCCTGTTTGGACTTTGTACGTTTTTTAACTTACGGATAGAACATTGCGTGCCGCTGGCACAAACGAAACCGATACTGAGTTCTATCGACACCTGTTTTTCAGACAGGGAGAAATGGCAACCCGAGTTGCTCATTTCCTAAGAAAAGTCTCCCGGATCCTAATAGAGGATGATGTTGGGGATGCTTCTGGGTGTTTTTTATAAACACCCCTGACCGGTTTAAGGCGAACCTCCGAGTTTCGTAATATTTTCTCCAACTTGTTGGCGCTGTAGCCACAGGTGGGAGAAGTGTACGGAACAGAGAGAGGGGCCGATCTCACGATCGATGCCCTCCGTTTGGTTGGTTTCGTTACCACACACCTACGGCAAATTTAGCTTCACGCCTGTACTGACACGTTGCAACACACGTTCTCTGTACCATGTTCCTCAACCCAGTTTACTGGCTTACACTTGTGTAGTTGAGATGATTCCGGGTTAGTAACGCTTTGTTTTCGTTACAGTTCCCGATGGCCACTCGCCGGAATAAGCCGCCCGCTGCAGCGGTGGGTGTCCCCCCGACGGATTACGATTCGTCTCCACCGGCTACGGCTCCGCCGTCCCCACATCCTGGGGCTCATGCCTCGGATCAAGACAGTGATCACGCCCCTCAACCAGTGGGGTGGGAGGCGAAAATGGCGGAGATGATGGAGGAGAAGATGCGCCTTTTCCAGGCGCAGAACTTTCCAGATCCTTCCCAAATCCCTGATGAGGATTGGGAAGACTTTTCTGAGGACGAAGAGGACACGCTTTCGGCACCTGAGGTTCCGAAACCGAAAGCGCGCGGCAAGAAACGCCGCCCAGTGAGCATTTCTGGTGACGAGTTCACAAAGAAAGCGAAGTCTAAGCGCTCCAAAAAGTCCAAAAAGAAAAAGAAGAAGAAGAAGAAGGACTCTTCTTCAGACTCGTCGTCCGACTCTTCTTCCACCGAGTCGGATTCCGACACGGAACGAGCGGGTGTCTACGCCAAAATAGGCGTTAAAGCTGGCAAGAAAATTGTCAAAAAGAAAGCTCAGAAAGTGCGCACCACTACCATGATGCGCAAAACGGTGAATAGCCATTTCACTACGTTTAAACCGATCGAAGTCATCAACAAGTTGACTGAGCAGATTTCAGGAGTTAAGGGCATTCCTGCTTCGGTTTTCAAAGAGATGGATTCCGGCATTCATCTTTCCGACGAACGCCGTCGTTATGAAACTTCCCTCTGCCTTATCCATAAGGCAGTTTTGGGTGCCTTGACGTCTGTTATCCCTGTGGCTAACAGGATGCAGACAGAGAACAAGTTCTCGTCTTTGGCGCGGGTTATGGACCGGGGCATAGCTTTGTTAGCAGCCGCTAGTAACTACATGACCCATCGAAGATTTGAAAACGTTTTCAAATCGGTCACCACAGATGCCGGAAAAGAGGTTGCCCCGCTCGAACAAGGTAACGGACCATGATGGTAAGGAATACACCGTGTATTCCGGACCTACCCCTATCAAGAGCAAACCCCTAGATAAATCCAAGATGTTTGGGGGTCAGCTAGCTTACCTGTACAAACAGGTAGAGGTCGACTACAAGAGTGCTAAAAACACTGAAGCAAAGAGTCGTCGCTTCCAAAACCCAGCAGGGTTCAGAAAGTCTAGGACGGATTTTCGATTCCGCAGAGGAGGAAGGCCGTTCAGGGGCGGACCGTCCTTCCAGTTCAACCAGCGAGGAAGGGGCCGAGGCGACAGGCCGGCCTCAAACTGGAACGACAACCGCGGCTACAAGAGGGATTTCGTTCCCAAGCCCCAGTTCCCGAAACAAGGCAACAAGTAGAGATTTCCACACAAACAGTGCTGCCTCCTGACCCTACAATGGTCACGGAGGAAACTCAAACTGAAGTAAGCCTTTTTCAAGCAGGGAATGTTTCTAATTGTTTACATCAATGGCAACAGTTAACCACTAATCCAGAGGTCCTGAATATTGTTAAAGGCATTCACATCCCTTTCACACAATTGCCTATACAAAAGAGAGCGCCTTTTCCGTATCAGTTTAATTCACTAGAAAAATCTCAGCTAGATCAGCAGGTTCTACTGTTTGAGTCTAAGGGCATTGTCAACAGAGTTGAACATACTGAAGGGGAATATATTTCCAATATCTTCTCTACTCCTAAACCTGATGGTTCAATCCGAATGATTTTAGATTTAACTCAGTTGAATGAAATCATTGAATACAAACATTTCAAAATGTTTTCTTTAGAAACAGCTCGTGATTTAATTACCCCAGGGTGTTGGCTAGCGAGTGTTGATTTAAGGGATGCGTACTACACCGTCCCTATTCACCAGACAGATCGGAAATACCTACGTTTTCTCTGGAATGGCCAACTTTTTGAATTTACATGTTTACCTAATGGTTTGGCCTGCGCACCGCGTCTGTTTACTAAGTTGTTGAAACCAATTTTTGCACACATGGCAAAATTGGGGCATTGTATGTTTCCATACATAGATGATTCTTTTATTATGGGCCAATCTTTCACGCAATGTGAACTCGCTGTTAAAGATTTATGCAACATTTTCACCAAATTGGGTTTCTTCATACATAACAAGAAATCGGTTTTTTCTCCTACTCAGGAGCTTAAGTGTCTCGGGTTCATTCTGAACACCACGGCTATGACCGTTTCGCTTACACGCCAAAAGAAAGATAAGCTTTACCGCACAGCGATACAGCTGTTAGACACTTCTAGGCCAAAGATTAGACAGGTCGCGGTCCTTATCGGGGTCATGGTTTCGTATAGTCCAGCTATTCTATACGGAGCGGCACACATAAAATCCCTCGAAATTGATAAAAATTTGGCGCTGGCCCGCGCAAAGGGAAACTTTGAAAAGACCATGTTTATTTCGGAGAACGGCCTAGCCGACATTGATTGGTGGCTAAACCACTTTGACCATTCCCCCAATCCCATTAGAATGGGAGAGCCTGACACTACCGTTACCACTGACGCGTCTCTCCAAGGGTGGGGAGCACATCAAAATGATGTAGCAACGGGAGGAAGATGGCTAGAATCGGAACTCCCCGATCATATTAACGTTCTAGAACTAAGGGCCATTTACTTGGGATTAACCAGTCTAGTAAAAATACCCAAAAATAATGTACGTATCCTCACGGATAACACCACAGCTATGGCTTATGTCAGAAATATGGGAGGTACAAAATCGATTAAATGTAATGCAATGGCACTTCTCATTTGGAACTGGGCTCAAACCTTTGATGTCTGGTTAACTGTTAATCACATTCCAGGCACACAAAATTGTCTAGCTGACAAGATGAGTCGCCAGTTCCATGATCACTTAGAGTGGTCACTTAATCCATCCATTTTCAAACACATTTGTCACACATGGGGTTCACCTCAGATCGATTTGTTCGCTTCGCGTAATAACTTTAAAATTCCAAAATATGTTTCGTGGCACCCGGAACCCAATGCTTGGCACATTGATGCCTTCTCCCTAAAGTGGCGACATCATTTCTTTTACATTTTCCCCCCCTTTACTATCATTAGCAAAGTCGCCAGAAAGATTCAAATGGAGGGGACTCACGCCATACTCATCGTCCCCGAGTGGCACACGCAACCGTGGCTACCGACGTTACTAGCCACAGCCAAAAGCAGCCTTCGCTTCCCAAGATTCCGAGGAAACCTCAAACATCAGGGACCACTAGAACGCCACGGAAACGTGTCGACAACTCCGTTGGTGGCATTCCTTTTTTAAATAAATATTTAGAACAGTTTGGCTTAGACAAAATTACACAACAGCGTTTGGTTGATGATGCGTGGAGAAAAGGAACGGTGAAAATGTATACTACGTATTTAAAGAAATGGGGTATTTATTGCCTGCTTAAGAAAGTTAAGCCAATGACTCCCACAGTATCCCAGGTAGGACTCTTCCTACGTTACCTAGAGGACGAAGGCCTAGGATATGGCGCTATTAACGCTGCCAGATGTGCTCTGTCGATAATCCTACCGCGGGTTAATGGACAAACAATGGGTAAACACCATGTTATTTGTTGGATCATACGATCAATTTATCAGAGGAATCCGCCTAAACCCAAATATAATAGGTTTTGGGATGTTTCTCTAGTGTTCAACCTCTTCAAGAAATGGCCAGAAAATAAGTTTCTGGACGTTAAACTTTTAGGTTTCAAAGTCGCAGTTTTGCTTCTCCTGGTCACTGGACACAGAGGCCAAACTATAGTTGCCCTGTCGCTGAATGGTCTAGAAATTGACAGTAAAGAGGCCACGTTTGATTTATCAACTTTATTAAAATCAAACCGATTAGGTGACCCCCTTTCTACGATAGGGGTGTCCAGCTTCACTCAGGATCGCAAGTTATGTGTCGTATCTGCGATACGAAATTATATATCCAAGACAAGATTAATAAGAAACTCAAGACAGCTATTGGTCAGCTTTATTAAGCCACACAAGGCCATTTCCAGGGATACCCTCGCCCGATGGACAATGAATGTGTTAAAACTGGCGGGAGTAAATACAGACAGGTACTCATCGCACTCTACACGTGGTGCAATGGTGTCCAAGGCAAGATTGCTAGGCATCTCCGTTAAACGGATCCTAGCTCACGCGGGATGGAAAACCGCTACTTCGTTTGCTAGACATTACCACAAACGACTAGAGAAGCCTCAGCCTATAGCGCACAGGCTACTCACCAACTGAAAGAGAGAGGTAAGAAAAACATTGGTTTTTCCCCCTTTTTTGCCATACAAATCGCTTTTCCATTGTTGCATACATAAGACATAATCACTAAAGAATAATAACAAAACAAGAATATCAGGATAAAAATTATTTTACGTAAAGGTCTCCCTAGCCTACGGCTAGCCAGAGGCGGCATAACCGAGGTAAAATAGATTAGTTAGACGAATCTTACCTGGGTATAGATGATGGATAACTATTGTTTTACCGAGGTAGAAGCCTCGGTTAGACGTGGGCGAGGGCCCACCCACCACGCCCTGCCACGTCTAGTCAATCACTCACTTTAGCATGAGGTCACTTGACCTTAGGTTGTTTTTTAGAATCATTTTTATCCTGAATTAGTAGGTAAAGATTGCTGGACCCGGATGTGCTTCCTTCTCCCTCGCCCACGTCTAACCGAGGCTTCTACCTCGGTAAAACAATAGTTATCCATCATCTATACCCAGGTAAGATTCGTCTAACTAATCTATATATATATAAATATATATAATAACAGCATTATCGTCACACTGACCGCGGCCATGCCCGATTACCTCAGTCCCCAGATAAAGGATTCACCCTGAACTCGCATACACGGGTGAATACCAACCTTATATAAAAGCTGTCGAAAAAGCGGGGAAATAAAATGAGAGCCTAAATCTACAATCTAAAAAGCAATACTTATTCTTTATATATGTCTTAATATTTCCCCACTACCTTTGAGTTGAAAAAATATAATACAACATACAGTTTAATAGAATTTAAAGGTGAAATCGATGGCGTTCTATGACCTCCATCTTGTCTTTTTGCATTCTCTCCCATTTCACCAACTCTGTGCCGACCGATACAGGTACCCACTTGATACTGGAGGCAGACATTCTACTTCCTGTTCCATACTAAAGCTATTTTCGCCCGTATTTATACTACATTGTCATTCACCCGTGTAGTGCGAGCACAGGGTGAATATGTTATCTACTCAGTCCCAGCCTAACTGTGCTGGGATATATGATGAGACACATCTACTATGATAATCATAAACCAGATGGGATGACCGAATGAGTTAGAGCATCACTCTCCCGTGTTGGTAGATCGTGGGTTCGAACCCTGGTTGAGTCAAACCAATGACTTAAAATGTTATACTTGTTGCTTCCTAGCTAGGCACTCGGCAATATTTGGATATGGCAAGGACTGGTTGGCTCAGTGTCAGGATAATGTGACTAAGTCGAATGTCAGGTCATGGTGCTGGTGGCCTGGTATCCCAGTGGGGCAGCACTATAAAGTCGCCATGAGTGCGCACTGTCACAAGTTGGTACCTCTCCTGACATGACCTTAGATGTTGCTAGGACGTAAAACAACAATAAACAAACAAACGATAATCATAATCATTATCACTATGTGAATATGTCTACGATCATGATGTAGCTGGGCACATATGCCACAGGGTTTTCAAATGAGTCATTCCCCGATATGAGATCTGTGGCCCGAGGAATTCCAATCCCCCATATTAGGGCGATGTCGTGTTTAGCTAAGATGTCCCGAATGCTGTCATTCTGAGACGCAGACGAACCTAGCCAAACAAAACTTTTTTTGTTATTTAAGGGAGGTTTCATCAAAGACCCTATAATACTAAGACGGCTCACTCCCTATCTCTCCCATGGTAATGTAAATTTCGCAGTGCCACCTTGTGATGGGTTTGATCAGCCCGGCTGCTGGTTGGTGTTTCACATGTAAACACATACAATTATATTATACATGAGATAGGTAAGTATGAATACACATCAATATGAAATTGCTATGAACAAATACACATCATCATCAGCATCATCATCAGCATTGGCATCATCACACATCTTTCACATTTATATACATTTATACATATAATATAGCACCTGTTTAACCAAGAGAACAGCCAGCGCACCAAGTGGTGGGTTTGATCATTTTGATTACACAGTACAGGCTGAGTGAGCCGTCTTAGTATTATTGGGTCTTTGGTTTAATTTAAGATGTGTAGTTTATTGATTAAATATCTTCCGGTAGACACCATTTGCACCAGAAGCTCACCAGATGTGAGAACTTATTACTATTAGTGAGGATACTAGGTGCACTCGATGTGATTCAATAATTAATTAAGCTGCCTGTGTGGTTATTGATTGCCATATATATATATAGTGAGAGAGGACACTACTAATTGATTTTATCTTTTTTTTAAATCTTTTTTTGTTGTTGTTGTCCATTAGTTGTTTAAGCAGGGGAAATAGACGACTGGTCTTCCTCATTCCACTGCTGGTCGATAGAAAGCCCGAGCCTACACTTTTACCGACCCAAGGGATTTTTAACCTCCGACACCACATAGACATGGTATGAGAGCAACCGGCCTTTGATGACGCTGTAAGTTATACACAGCGGTGGAAATCCAAATTGGCAGACCAGGGGGGACGGGGAATTGAACCGCCAACCTTCAGATTAGGAGTCTGACCTGGAAAAAAGTAAGACACTCTAACCACTCCGCCACAGAAAACGCCATGGCTTGCGATAATTGCTCAATGACTTGTGCTCAACCTTTCACCTCTTCTGCTCCAAGTCTTTCACAAATTATTTGCTTGAATGCACCACTCCAAATTATCTTTTATTTCTAATTTCAGGAAAAATGTTAATATTTCGATGTTAGGGAATTCAAAAAGAACTTGGATGGGTGGGTAATTTTTTGTTACCTTTTTGGGAGTTCGTTTTTGTTTTTTTTGTTAAACAAAAATGTTAATTTGATCCATGTGAGATGTCAGTAATCCTGATTATTAAGTCGCACTGCTGGCCCCTACCACATTGTTTGGTTTAAAATTAAAACAAACAAAAAACTAAAAATCTGTATCCAGGTGCAGTTGTTGTCTAAGTGTTCCGATGTTGTGGACACACATTATGTTATATCATGTGCATTTCGCTTCATAACACCTTACTTACATTCCTGTATTTCATGGCTGTCAATCAAATCTCTAATTTTGAGATTGTATGCGCACCTATTTTTAATAATATACTTAGAATTCAAATCATTATAAAAGTATTAGCTTTGACTACTTAGCTAATTAGTAACCTATAGAAAGGAGATTTTATAGCCAAAGTTTCAAATTAGCTGTAATGCATACGTTTACTTTTTAGATCTAGTCTAAAATAAATGCTGCAAGTAAAGTATTATATCGATGAATAAATATAGTACAGCTATAAAGCTTTGAAAGACAATGTACATAGTTACTATTCCGTAACAATGAATACTAAAAGCTGTAAATATGTGTCCATTAGTTAGACACCGTGTGACATAAAGTAAAGAGGGAGTTATATAATCAAATGTGAACGAAAAAATTGACAACTCTTGACAAGCTGCTGGTGACGATATATAATCTGGAATTAATTCGTTCACAAATATTTTCCCACTATAAAAGCAAAGCGGAAGAAACATCAAAGCAGGACAAATGAATTTATACTGCACATGAAATGAGAACTCTGAGGCGATCAAAGTTAGCTAGAACTTAGAAGCAGTTTGGCTGGAGCATGCTCAAGAGTGAGGGTAGTTCCACACACGCTACATTTCCCCAAGGGAGATAACACGAGACAAGTAGTTTGTTCAATGGTCTATGGCTGGCAAAGTGAACAACTTTGAAGTTAGTTGCGTTAAATGTATTGCAGGTAACTGGTTGCACTAACAGTTATTTGGAGAAAAAAAAAACCTAGCCAATTCCTGGGTGCCCCCCTGCGCTACACGTGGCAATACATGTATTGTTCCTTTTTGGTATGACAAGTTGCATGGTCAACTGGGCTTGCCGCAGTAAGACATTTTTAAGTCAATTCCTTTACCCCTTAAATCAACAAAGACTAGTATGTAAATTACTAAAGTATATTAATTTATTTATTCCTTCTTGAATTGGTCTGGCTAATTCTTTAGCTGTGTAGGTAATTGTATTTGGATCTAGTCACGGTGGCTTGTGTTCAGTGAATCTTTCATGTAGATGAACCATTCTACTAAGTGTAGAAGTTCCTAGAACTTAGAAGTGACAACATTGGGAAACTAAAACAATTATTGTGGATATGTTCCACTTTTAATACCCCTGTCACACTATGACGTAATGGACCAGCGAGTGGGGAACGTAGAAATCACTTATTTACGTCGAGATACATAGAAATTCTCGGCGTTGCAGAGCCAATTTGGACGCCAGTGCAACGTAGTGGATGTAGGCGAAACGTCGATCCAACGTAGTGGTAACCCATGAGAACATTTAAAAAAATGAACAGACCACCAGTGAACATTATATACGTTAATCGATCGCCAGAAATACGCCTTTACACATTAGATATGTCAAAACACGGAGAAACAGCAAACGTAAGTTAGATGTACATAATCCATACGTTTTCAATATGTTGTCAATACACTGACTGTACGTTTCTGCCGGCTTGACTTATGCCTGACATAGTTCAACGTATGTATAGCGTAGTGTAACGTACGTCACATACATTGACTTACACTTTCACATACATTGGTTTACACTACTGCATTACGTCATAGTGTGACAGCCCCATAAGTGGAATAGATTTAAGATCTGTCAGACAGAATAGTCTGTGAATTTCTAAAGGCTCAACACCTGTGTGTTTTTGAAAAATCCATGTTACACTATTTCCAGAGAAATCTTCAGATATTATTAGCGATATATATCTCTAGTTTTATGAATGGATCCTGGCCGGCAACATGACAAACACAACTTTACTTCTTCAGAATTATCACAGCCATACAAAGCTAGTCATATTTTGTATATTTTGAAACAACCTGAACTGAAATATGTATAGACTCTCGGGTCATTAATCAATAATACAGAAGGTCTATAAACAAGTGGTCCCTGAGGGGAGGCAGTGGATATACTACCACTAATAATAAATTTGAAGCACTATGAACATTACCCCTTATAATCTACGTAATTCCACCTTCCCTTCCCTGTATGACATTACGGAATTACTAAGATTAGAATGATACTTGTCACTCCCTAGTCTAGTGCTCAGTATTAACAGAATAGGGCAAGGACTGGTTTGCTCAGTGTCACGATAAGGTGACAGTGGGATATCAGGTTATTGTGTGGGTGGCTCGGTCTTCAAGTGGGGCGACACTATAAAGTCGCCATGAGCGCGCACTATAGCGAATATAGCGAATGGTAGACAGGAAGTGTGAACACTTATTTGTCTCTCTTTTTTTTTCTTTTTCTTTTTTTTTTTGGTACATTAGTTGTCCCAAGCAGGGGAAATCCCACTCACAGACGACTGGTCTTCCCCTCTCCACTGCTGGTCGATAGAAAGCCCGAGCCTACACTTTTACCGACCCAAGGGATTTTTAACCTCCCACACCACATAGACATGGTATGAGAGCAACCGGCCTTTGATGACGCTGTAAGTTATACACAGCGGTGGAAATCCAAATTGGCAGAGCTGGGGGCACGGGGAATCGAACCGCCGACCCTCAGATTAGGAGTCTGACCTAGAAAAAAGTCAGACACTCTAACCACTCCACCACAAAGAACGCCACTTATCACAAGTTAGTACCTGCTTTGATATGAATTTAGATGTTTCTAGAGTGTCAAGCCCAAACAAACACTCAGTGAAATCCAATGAATTGGTTACCTAGTATAGATTTTACACTAGGTTATCTCGTAGATCATAGATGTGATAATGTATTGCTGATGTTCAAACTGTTGATTTGCCCCCTTTTTAAGCAACAACTTATTACAAATTTAATATTTTAAGAAATGGTCTGGAGCAAAAATTCTCTAAAAGGAAGACAATGACATGTCAAGCAAATTGATTGTGCTAGCGGGTTTAACCACATTTGTTTGACTACAACCATATATCTAATTCGTCGCTAGATTACATTTAGCATAAATTCTTCAAGTGAAATAATAAACATCGATTTTACTGCGCTTAAGTTCTTTTTTTCTTTTTCTTTTTTTATTAAAAAGAAGATAGAATATGAGAAAATAGCCCAACAATAAAACTTTGTATTGTGCTCCCAGAAGTACTGCACGGTCTATGGCATGTGGCTGACTCATTGGTCGTAATGCGAGCATTGCGTTTGATGCGTGGAGAGGAAGAGACCCTCCCACCGCCCCCCGGGTCGTCGCGCAGCATTCGCACCTCCCTCGACGTCCGCCTCTCAGCTTTCTCCCTCGCCCTCCCCCGGGCCCGCTGCTTTCTCACCTCCCCTGCCATCGTCCTCCTGCTTTCCCTTATAAGGCCGCCCGCCGGCTTCCCTCAGTCACTCGCCCTCCAGCCTCCTCGACGCTCTGCCATTTTCCTTTGGCTCTTCTCACCTCGGACCAAACCACACCTCGGACCACTGCACCACCTCGGACCATGCCCGGCCGCGGTAAAGGGAAAGGACGGAGGAGCTCCCGGACGACCGCCCCGGCCACGCCAGGGCCCTCCTTGGGCTCGCCGGGAGGCGTCTCACCTGCCTCAGCCGCGGCGTCTCCTCCGGCCTCTACGGGCCGACCCTCGGGCAGCAAGGCCGCCATTCTTGAGGCCCTACAGCAGCTCTCCGGCCGTTTGGATGCCCTCGAGTCCAGGGGCGCCCAGGGACCTCCGGAGACGCCCGCGCCAGGGCGGTGAAACCGCCTACGCTGCACCGCACGTCCCAGCACCTCCGTGCCGTGCCCTCCTCCGCCACCTCAAGCGACGCTCCCGGGGGCCCTGCACCCCCAATACGAGCGGTACAGCCGCCTCACCCCGCAGCCCTCGCCCGCCCCGCCCCCGGCGTACCTCCAGGATGTCGTCGAGCACTCTGCGGCCGACGCCGTCCGCGAAATCCTGGCATCCGCCGAGGCGCAGCACACGGCCAGGCGAAAAGGCATCTCCCCCGAGTACCTCTTCCCCTCTGACCTTGTGGAGAGGGGACCTGAGCGAAAATCCGTAAAGAGGGGCAAGGCTACCAAGGATGAATACAGCCTCGCCCTCGCCACCCTTATCAGCCATCCCAGCTTCCCGGCACATTCCATCCCGGGCCTACACCACCACACCCTCACCGTACTCAGGGACAACCTGGCCTACCCCTGGCCGACCGTCCGCAACTACTCCGAGACGATCTTCACATGGATCGCGGATGGGAGGCTCCCCCAGGGGTGGCACGACCCTGTCGC
This sequence comes from Branchipolynoe longqiensis, assembly GCA_030323885.1. Classification (NCBI taxonomy): domain Eukaryota; kingdom Metazoa; phylum Annelida; class Polychaeta; order Phyllodocida; family Polynoidae; genus Branchipolynoe; species Branchipolynoe longqiensis. The sequence goes on from CM059189.1 coordinate 33,472,911, forward strand.
CCTCAACCTACTGAGGGTGGAGGCCCTCACCTTGCCCGCCCCCCAGGCCGTCCAGACAGCACCAGTCCCCTGAGGCGAGGACCTCCCCCGAGGCGCACCACAGCCCCGGGCCGACACCCGCATCGCCTACGACAGACAGGCCCACGGGACCCCCCTGCCCCGCCTGGAACCATGAGCCCGCCTCGTGCGACCGGGCCCCCGTCGGGGAGGCCCACGGCGAGGTGGGGAACAGGCACCGGCACGTCTGCGCCTACTGCGCCAACGTACGGCGCATCCTCATGATGCACAGCGAGGCGGGTGCCTCGCCGCGCCGCGCCCCCCCCCCCCCCCCCCCCCCACCCCCCCCCCCCCCCCGGCCAGCCCGGGGGGCCCTTCCCGGCGCCTCACCCACACCACTGCCGACAACCCCGTGACCACCACCGACAACCCCCCAGCTACCACCGATCGAAACACCGCCCAGACAGAGCCGGGGACCATCACCTCGCACCGCAGGCCCCAGACGCCGCCCATCCTCAGGACAAACCCTCCCCAGACAGCACAGCCGCCGACCATCACGACCTCCACGACACCGCCTTCATCAACCCGCCCGACCCGACCCCGACCCCCACCCCACCCAGCCCTGAGGACATCGCTGCCCCCCTGCTCGACCGTCGCCGGACCTCCTCACCGCAGCTCTCCAAGGAGCGGGCCTCCCCAAACTTCTGGCCGCCCGCTCCCTGCCCTCGTAGGCCCCGGACACACCACCACACCCAGACCCTCAACTTCCCCAGCCTCCGCCAAGAACCCCGCCCAAGCCTCGCCTGGGTAACCCTCCCGCGCTATCCCGGCCCAGGCCCTGGACCTCAGACGCGGCCTACGCCTCGGGCCCCCGCCTCGGGCCCCCGCCTCGGGCGCGCCTCGAGCCCTCTCCTCCGTTTTGGTGGAGGGCTCCTCGGCGCCCCCCCCCGCCCCCCCTCACATGAACTCTTAAGCCGAACTCTGACTCTTGCTCCTTATGGGCCTCTTACCTAGTTATCCCTTGAATTGCTTTGTTGCTCCTCATGAGCCTCCTCACTGTTACCATGCTATGTTTCTGCCGGAGGCGTACCAATAAACGCCTCTTTTTTCCCCACCTCCACCTTGCCTTCTTCCTTTTCGCGCATCGGTCGTAATACGAGCATTGCGTTTGATGCATGGAGAGGAAGAGACCCTCCCCCGCCCCCCGGGTCGTCGCGCAGCATTCGCACCTCCCTCGACGTCCGCCTCTCAGCTTTCTCCCTCGCGCTCCCCCGGGCCCGCTGCTTTCTCACCTCCCCTGCCATCGCCCTCCTGCTTTCCCTTATAAGGCCGCCCGCCGGCTTCCCTCAGTCACTCGCCCTCCAGCCTCCTTGACGCTCTGCCATTTTCCTCCACCCATCCACCCAACTCTCTTTTCACCTCCTTTCTCTTCCAGCTGGTGGAGGGCTCCTCGGCGCCCCCCCCCCCTCACATGAACTCTTAAGCCGAACTCTGACTCTTGCTCCTTATGGGCCTCTTACCTAGTGATCCCTTGAATTGCTTTGTTGCTCCTCATGAGCCTCCTCACTGTTACCATGTAGTTATCCCATTATAATTGCTTTGTTGCTCCTCATGAGCCTCCTCACTGTTACCATGCTATGTTTCTGCCGGAGGCGTACCAATAAACGCCTCTTTTTTCCCACCTCCGCCGTGCCTTCTTCCTTTTCGCGCATCAAGTATTCATGTTTATGGGGCAATCCCATGGTACGAAGTGAACATTACCTGCTGGATGGGTTTCTCCGAAGCCACCGCGCATCCTTTAGTAATTGATGGCATTTACGTTTTTTGTTTGTTTGTTGTTGTTTTATGTCCTAGCAACATCTAAGGTCATATCAGGACGGGTACTGACTTGTGACTGTGCACTCATGGCGACTTTATAGTGCTGCCCCACTGGAAGACCAGACCGCCAGCACCATGACCTGATATCCCACTCAGTCACATTATTCTGACACTGAGCCAACCAGTCCTTGCCCTATCCTAATAATGCTGAGCGCCAGGCTAGGAAGCAACAAGTATCAATTTTTAAGTCATTGGTTTGACTCGACCAGGGTTCGAACCCATGACCCCACGGTCTACCAACACGGGAGACGGACGCTGTAACTCATTTGGCCATCCCGTCTGGTCTGGCATTTAGGAGATAACTGTGGTGAACAATGAAGACAGTACACGTGGAAATAGGCACTTGTTTGCAAGGCAGAGTTATTACAGTTACATAGGATCTGGACTGTCATTGCTATTTTACCTATTCTAGTTTAAAATGGCACGCTAATTATAAATGCAAAACCCTAATTTTTCTCAATTAAAATTGTTACTGTTTGTTAAAAAAACAATTTGTTCCGACGATGTTATCTTTTGCAGGCTAAAATCTTATTTTAAGTGGAGGTAATTAAAGTTGTATACTCGGATGGTTTTAAGTTTCTGTCTTTTAATTTTTTTTTAAATTTATATCAAATCTACTTTACTTTAGTTTAAGGTAACTTTTATACACTAGTAAGTGAAATATATAGAATCAAATCTAGGTAAGTGTTTAGTTTTGAAAATGTGATGTATTCATCAGACTATGCAGCTTTAGGTTTAACTCTTTAAAATAAATTAGTGAAAACCCAGTTTAAATGGCTTCGTTGAAATAAGTAATTGTGTTATCGATAAACATGGAGATGCGGTGTCGTCTTCTTACTTTATATAAACCCAAAAGATTAATTTCTTTTATAACGGATTGACAATATCTAATTAGCATTCTCTCCCCATGCAGGTTCTTTACCCCAAGATATTAGAGGGACATTCGGTATCTTGTTAACCTTCTGGCAGGTATATTGTGGGGTGTGGAAATTAGGTTATTTTGTCACTGTGGTATGTGATTGTGAGGCGACCTTTCACTCACACCTCCCCGACAGACCTTCACCCCCTAACCCACAAATCCATACCCTGACCCACAACACCCCGGCCGGCCCTGGTCAACACACTGGGTCAGCACAACTAATAGCCCTGTCACACTACGGCATATCTCGCCGGCGCGCCGCCAATGTGCAAAATCACTTTTAATCGGCGAGAGACGTCAAACTTTTTGGCATGAGCGCAACATAACGTGTGGCTGACATTGTGAGAAAAAAAACAACAACAGACAAAAAACGCAACAGTTTGGCGCAACGTGCGGGAAATAGCCTCACGCGCATGCGGCGTCAGTTGAAAAAAGTATACATACCTCCAACGCGCTTCTAACGTATATCGACGACCCCCATAACGTTGGCACCCGCGCGTCATCGCACATCGAAAGTTTTGCGCATGCGCAAAACATCGCTGATGCCCTGACGCGTCCCGCCGACCCTCGTCGACCGTCGCTGTCCATCAACGAATACTAACGCGCGCATAATGCTTCCAGACGCCTCCCGACGTTTCGCCAAAAAATTACACACATCGACGCGCGTTGGTGAGAAGCGTCATAATGTGACAGCACCATAAGGCCTTAAGGTGCCTGTTAATTATTCACACCCCAATCAAGGCTCACCACATTTGAGTCCGTATAGAATGATTATTTATTGAAGAAATGGTTTGTGATGCCAGCTTCCAGATGGGTGCTTTGTTGACCTATTTAAAGTCAAGGAAGTGATCTTTCTGCACAGACTGAGGTGCTCTTAAATCGACAGGCGGAGAGCTGCCAACCATTACGATTTCAGCGGAATCATTCCGATTTTCTGCCTTCATTACGCCATTATGCCCATACTCTGAAACATGGAAAATCCGTCTTTTTCCACACTTATATTAGGTACGTGTGATTTTTTATAGAATGCATTTGATCTCAATGGAAAATAGATCAATGGAAATATCTTGAATTGAACTTTGTGATGGTAGCCATTAATTTTTTTCTAAAGTAAATAGCAAGAAAGTTATATCGATTTGAAGTTGGGAAAAGCTGTATCATTTTAGCCCCTTTGTTCTATAGTAAAACTGCTAAAAGCTTGACCCAAATTCGAGCAAACAGGGCAAGATGCTTTGAATGAACTCAGTGGCTGGGGTGAGATACTTTGTTGAAACCAACTACTGTGCATCCTCAAAATGCATCTGTGGGTTACCCAATCTTCGTGCAAATAGATAGAAAAGAGGTATGCGAAGATGAATATGGTAGTTTAAAGTTGCATAGTCCGATGCTCTTGAGCTTCAGCCATTTTTCTGAGATAAATATATTAAATTGATTGTTATAATCTATCCTAATTTAGTTTGCAGTAACTTTCTTTTGACATGGCTAACCTTGGAGATATTTGAGGCGCAAGCATGCAAGATTAATTTTGGCAAGCATGCTAAAACTCTGACACCATAGGCTGATGCAGAAACAGGTTCTATTAAATTGATTCGGCATGCCCTTCTATGTGGCAACAAATGCTTAATAAGTCCACCAGTATCTAAGTTATATGTGTAGAATCAAATATAGGTGAGTGTTTTGGTTTTGAAAAATCTATGTTTTCATCGGACTATGCAACTTTAAAAAATAACTATCATTATTTGGTGGTTTGCAAAGGTTTTATGAAAGGATTCAGAGCAATTTTCATTAGACTTCTAGTTGACAGATTCAAATGATTTGAGGGTCCAGAGGAAGAAGAACATTTGATCTTCATTGTGCAAAATACACCTTGTTAATAACTTTATAAGTGTTCCCCATAGCAAAGCAAAAAGTAACATATGCCACAACACAGTGGGTGGCCTGCCGCTCCGGCTGGTAATCGCAATTTCAACCGGAGCAAAAGTCGGAAAACACTGCGATGCGCACATACCTACTTATATACAGTAAAACCTCCATAACCTCCCACCTCCACAGATCGACCACTCCCCTATATCGATCGCTTTATTTGCATGCATATCATTTTGTATATTTTTCTAATATTCCATGTTGATTAAACTGGTTCTGGACGTAACTGTGGTGTCCCTGCCTTTCCCTTGCTTGTTATGTCATGGAATATATTATTATGGGAATACCAGAGCTTCAGGAAGAAAACATTTGCTACTGTTGCATGTGTAAGCCTATTTTATAGTACCGTGATTAGTAATATCATTTTTCTACAAAGCTGTTTGGAAAAAAAATGAAATTGAAGTCCCCTATGTTTTTTGGTGTCCCCTCCTATTGTGTTACATCCACAACTCAAAATTGGGATAAATATAACTTCCCTGTACAGATATTTGTATAGTGCAGTTGTAAACTTAGGGTGTCACAGCATAAAAATTAATTGTTTCATTCAATAAATTTGCTTAAATAATTGTTATGTTATGTGGGTCATAGTCTGCGATTCACGCGAAAATCATTGCTCTTTCCCATTTTCAAATGTTGGCAGCTATGCAGGTGCATGCAATCTTTGTGTTCATGCTCGCACAATGATGGCAATGGTGGATATGCAGTGTTATGCTTATCGTGGCGGGTGTAAAGCCCCTGTATGCCTGTGTCGTGTATATTAGTATTCCCTTCAGCATCCAGTCCTGGAGAACAAGTTGACATAGAAAACCCATGAGTAAGTTACTAGGAAAATTCATTATCAGACATAGAGTATTTGGTGCGAGTAGGATGGGGTTCAATTAGATGCTTGTTTGTTGTTGTTTTACGCCCAAGCAATGTCTAAGGCCATATCCGGACGGATACCGACTTGTGACAGTGCGTACTCATGGCGACTTTATAGTGCTGCCCCACTGGGAGACCAGGTCACCAGCACCATGACCTGATATCCCACTCAGTCACATTATCCTGACACTGAACCAACCAGTCCTTGCACTATCCTAATAATGCCAAGTGCCAGGCTAGGAAGCGCCCAGTATCAATTTTTAAGTCATTTGTTTTACTTGACCAGGGTTCGAACCCACAAACCAATGGGGTTGGATACCCCAATCTCCCAAAACAGGAGACGGATGCTCAACACATTCGGCCAACCCCATCTGGTCACCCTCAGCAGTATTCTTACTGTAATCACTTATGTGTAAGGCTCAGATCATGGGTAATGAAAGTGTTGCACAATAGCCATAAAATAAAAGTGGCAACAGGGGCATAAAATACATGCACTGTGTTGTGTGGAATATCTCCTGAGGAATGAGATATAATTTAGAGCAAGAAAGTTTGTATTTTGACTTTGTACTTCAGAAGAAACTCACTACCGTACTCATCTTGCGTACATAACTTGGTGTCCAGCTATGGCTGTTGCAAAACCTGTATTCAAGTTTTGTTGCTTGAAAATAACAAACACACACAAATACACAATGCAATTTGTGCAAACAAATACTTAGAGGTGACTGAAGAATGATCTATTTGGAAAAGTTACATTTGGTCACTGACAAAAAGCAGACACCATTATGTACAGAAGAAAAAGAACTTCTGAACATAACGCTCAGGACCCAAAATTTACTGATGTTATTTGAGACTCCAACATTTCTAGGTGGATGAAAACAAACACTTTTAAAGCATTTGAATGCTTATTTGATACACTTGTCTTGCTTAACAGGTGTATCAAATGTCATTCTTTTTGGCAAGAGCTTTGTACACATATGCTCTTCACAAGTACGAAAATCGGACATGATAGGTTATATACAGAAGTGAAAACTTGCTACGTTAATAAGCTGGCTAAAAAACAACAAACTGAATGATACAAGAATCTGTCTGAAAAACAAACACCCTTTTAACTCATTAATGTGGAAATTAAATTTTTATTGAGTGGCCTTATAATAGAAAAGACGGTGTGAAAAGAGTGAGTGATGCCGTGTAACAAATGAGTGCTATTTTTAGCTCATTTAAAAAAACAGTTTTGCCCCTAGCTACAATTGTACAACACTGCGACCATAATGTCTGCTTTCTTTAGACTACTGAATATCACCTCTTCATTGACTTCAGCAAAGCATTTGACACAGTAGACCATACTCGAGAAGCATGCTGGAAATGGCTGCCAAGGTGTGGAATGCCCAAATGGTAAAGGAAGACAAATTCCTGACCTAAAAACTTACAAAAAAATATCAGAGCCTTACACTTATGGAAAAGCATCTACTTAGATTGAAAAATGATGCTCTAACTCATTCGGCCATCCCATCTGGTCGGTTCAATTAGATAAAAGATTCACCCCTACGCAGAGTACTGAGTAGGGGTGAAGAAAAGCCCATTAGAAAAAGTGGTGAGAGGCTGGGTAAATGAAATGAGCGCATAAATTCTTAATTTAAGAAGCAACATATATTCTTCACATACATCTTCATATTTAAAACTACTTTTAATTTAGAAAATATAATAAAACATGTAGTTTAATGGACTTTATAAGTGAAATTGGGAACATTCTGGAGTGGCATGTCTGACTGAATGAGGTTGATGTATAATTAATCAATGTTGTGTTAAGCAATTACATAACCATCACGTTGCGTGTGTCGTGGGGGTGATGAAAATGGGAAATATTGTGCCTAGAGCAGGACTCGAACCCACATCTCTTTGCATTCTGGGCCAGTGTGCTAACCATTACACCACCTAGGCTCCCTGATATCACCATACTGCCCACGCCTACCTGTCTATGCGGCTCCTTGCCCAAGAGGTCAGTGCAGACCACTACACTCGTCCCCCTGGAATTGTAAGTCTTTTATTGCTTACAATTACATACACAGAGGCAATGTGCTTACACATACATACACAGGGTAGGTTCAACAACCATGCAACGCGTAGCTTGTAAAGGATCATAGTCACGGCAACCAGTGTCGTGGGGGTGATGAAAATGGGATATATTGTGCCTAGAGCGGGACTCGAACCCACATCTCTTTGCATTCTGGGCCAGTGTGCTAACCATTACACCACCTAGGCTCCCTGATATCACCATACTGCCCACGCCTACCTGTCTATGCGGCTCCTTGCCCAAGAGGTCAGTGCAGACCACTACACGTGTATGAGAGTATGGAACTCATATATATCATATATATATCATATATATATATATATATATATATATATATATATATATATATATATAAATATATAATATATATTTACCTCGGTATACAGCCTCAGGCTAGGGAGAAGGAAGCACGTGAGGTACCAGCAATTAGCATATACAACTCACGACTGGATTACGTGTCGTTGGGTTGCTCCAGCAAATTTAGTCTACATACAAGCTAATACCAGTAAGTATCATAAAAACTGTGGTTAGCTTAATCATGATGCATTAGAGCATCATTATGGAAAGTTTAGACTTTCTTTGGTCCATTTTGGACGAGTTATTTGGTTATAAAAAACCAAGGATAGAATTCCTTCTCGAAGGATTGAAACCGATCATTAGCGGTTCTGTCAACACCCGAGTCACCGTGTGATTATGGGTAGAGATGTGGGCTCTGCCTCGTCTCCTGTGGAAATTCTCTCGTACTCTAATAGAGAGTAATGTTGGAGATGCTCCTGGGTTTCTTTTATAGACTCCCCACAAACTTTTTCAGGCGTTTCTCCGAGTTTCGTAGCATTTTCTCCAACTTGTTGACGTAGTAGTCACAGGTGGGAGAAGTGTGCGGAACAGAGGGATGGGCGGGCCGATACACTGGTCCCGACCCCGCGTAAGGTTTGGGCTTGACCCACAACCCACGCACAAATTTAGCTTATTACGCCTGTGTTATAACGGTATAAACACGTTCTCTAACACCAATAGATGTCCAAATGAGTTTGAAACAACCATATTGTGACATATATATATACCGGGACTGATCAAAAAATTGTGTTTCAGCTCCCGATGGCCACGAAGCGGAGTAAGCGCGGTGCAGCAGCAGCCGAGGGGCGTGTTCCGAGTGGCGGGGACGAGGAGTACGACTCCTCACCCGTGTTGTCGGCAGGGCCTTCGACACAGCCCGGGGCGCATATTCTCTCCGAGGAGGACATAGTGCCTGACGGCGCCGCGCCTCAAAATTGGGAGACGCGGTTTGCGGCGATGGAGAGTCATATAATGGCTCTCAAACCACCGGTGTCTCGTAAACGGCGAATGCCGAGTGTTCAAGAGGAGTCTTCTTTCGAGGATTTCTCAGACACAGACTCAGCGATGGAGCTTAGGGCTCCTCCTCCTTCTCCTAAACGGTGGAAGAAGAAGAAACATATCGTTTCTTCTGGTGATGATTTCACCAAGGAAAGGGGGAAGACTGGACTTCGCAAAAAGCGCAAGACCAAGTCCAAGAAGAAGAAGAAGAGGAAAGATTCTTCTTCTTCTGACTCGTCCACGGATTCCACTTCCACGGAATCGGACTCAGACACGCGATATGAAGGTGTCTATGCTGCCATTGGGGGCAAAGTGGCTAAGAAAGTGGAGAAGCCAAGGGCTAAGCGTGTGAAAACCACTACGCTTATGCGTGAGAACATTAATGGCCATTTCCGCACGTTCAAACCGGCGGAGATTATTTCTAAGTTATCAGATGAGTTAACAGGCATTAAAGGTGTTCCCAACTCCATCATTAAGGAGATGGATCGAGATGTCAATATGACGGAGGACCGTAAGAGATTTGAGGGTGTGTTGCACACAGTGCATAAGGCGGTGCTTGGTACCCTAACAGCTATTGCTCCTGTAGCAAACAGAATGCAAGGGAAAATAAGTTCTCGTCTTTGGCTAAGACGATGGACAAAGGCATTGCATTGTTGGCGGCGGCAGGTAATTACCTGTCGATATCGAAGATATGAAAATGTCTTCAAGTCAGTTTGCACAGATGCTGGCAAAGAAGTGGCTCGCTCAAAGAAGGTTACCGATAATGATGGGAAAGAGTTTACGCTCTTTCTTGCTCCAGAGCCGATTAAAGGGAAACCTTTAGATAACACGAAAATGTTTGGCGGTCAACTACAATACCTCTATAAAGAGGTAGAAACTGCAGCCAAGAGTGGCAAAAACATGGATGGTAAGAAGAAACAGGAAACTCCTCGTTTCAAAAGGTCACGAGGGGATTTTCGTCCACGGCGGTTCACCAGGGGAACCAGACCGGGCTCAAACTTCGGTCAAGCTTTTCGGGGCCGGGGCGCTCGCTCAGGCTGGACCGACAACACCGCACGGCCACTGGGCCGAGGTGTCAACTCGCCGAGCCCCTTTCCCCAGGGGCGGGTCCAAGTAGAGGTTGAAACACAAACGTTACAAGTCCTTCCAGCCTCTAAAACCACACAAACTGTAAGCAACTTTGTGGCTGGTAATATTAATAATCATATTTCTGAGTGGCACAAAATTACTAGTGACCAAGAAATTTTACAAATAGTTAGGGGTGTTCACATTCCCTTCACACAATTTCCGGTACAAGGCAGAATACCTTTTCCTTATAACATTGAACCGGTTGAACGAGAGGCACTAACTAAACAGGTACAAAAATTCTTTGAGAAAGGAATTATACAAAAAGTGACATACTGTTCAGGAGAGTTTATTTCAAACATCTTCTCGAGACCAAAGCCTAATGGCGAGGTTCGAATGATCCTGGATTTAACAATCCTTAATAAAATGGTTGAATATCGACATTTTAAAATGTTCTCGCTAGATACGGCACGAGATCTGATTACGCCAGATGCGTGGATGGCTAGTGTTGATTTACAAGATGCATATTATACGCTTCCCATAATGGAAAAAGACCGAAAATTTCTTCGGTTTCTTTGGGATAACCAACTCTATGAGTTTACCTGCATGCCGAATGGTTTAGCTTGTGCCCCTCGTTTATTCACTAAACTGCTTAAACCTGTTTTCTCAGTAATGGCGCGGAAGGGTCATATAATGTTTCCATACATAGATGATTCCTTTATTATAGCATCAACACAAATTGATTGTGTGAATGCAGTTTTGGATTTATGTGCATTACTTACTAAATTGGGGTTTTATGTACATCCACAAAAGTCAGTGTTTAAACCAACAAAACAACTCAAATGTTTAGGGTTTATTCTGGATACACAGTCTCTTACAGTGTCGATAACAGAACAAAAACTAATTAAGTTTATGAATACAGCGACCCAGCTTATTAAGTTACCAAAACCTAAAATTAGACAGGTCGCAGTCCTTATTGGGATAATGATATCATATGCACCTGCTATTCTATACGGGAAGGCCCATATTAAATCTCTAGAAATAGATAAAAATTTAGCGTTAACACGAACTAAAGGGAATTTTGAGTGAAAGATGTTTATTTCGCAAGAAGGGCTACAGGATATTGCATGGTGGATGCAACACATAGCAAGTTCACCAAATCCAATCCGCATGGCGGAACCTAATACGGTAATTACTACTGATGCTTCGTTAGAAGGTTGGGGAGCTCATCGAGATGGGGTCACAACAGGAGGTAGATGGCTTGATGATGAAAAATCGGACCATATTAATGCGCTAGAATTGCGTGCTATTTATCTGGGCTTATGTAGTTTAGTAAAGATACATAAATCACAAGTTAGAATACTAACTGATAATACTACTGCCATGGCATATATTCGTAACATGGGTGGAACCAAATCAAAGCCTTGCAATCAGTTGTCTAAACTGATTTGGAACTGGGCACAGGCTCAACAAGTCTGGCTGACTGTAGCGCATATTCCAGGGTCACAAAATACACTTGCAGACCATAAAAGTAGAAATTTCCATGACCATTTAGAATGGTCTCTCTCTCTACACCTTTGTTTAACTTCATCTGTGAAAAATGGGGTACACCTAAAGTTGACTTGTTTGCATCACGAAATAATAACAAATTACCTTGTTATGTTTCTTGGCATCCTGAACCGGAGGCTTGGAAAGTAGATGCATTTGCTATTACCTGGGAAAATAATTATTTTTATATTTTCCCACCGTTTAGCATTATCAGCCGAGTTGTCAGGAAAATCGGTTTGGAAAGGACACATGCTATACTGGTGGTGCCCGATTGGGACACGCAACCTTGGCTGCCAGCAGTTTCACAACTGGCAAAAGAACATATACGATTCCCAAGAAAACTCGGGAATCTGACACACCACGGACCGCTAGTGGTTCACGGCGACGTGTCAACGACGCCCCTATTGGCATTCCTTTTCTAAGTAAACAGCTGCAGCAATTTGGATTGGACAAAATTACTGAGAATAGGATAGTATCTGATGCCTGGAGGCCAGGAACTGTCAAAATGTACACATCCTATTTAAAGAAATGGGGTGTACATTGTTTGTTAATGAAAGTTAAGCCAACAAATCCAACAATTTCACAAGTAGCTCGTTTTCTTCGTTCTCTAGAGGATGAAGGACTATCCTTTGGGTCGATCAATGCGGCAAGATGTGCGTTATCAATCATATTACCGAGAATTGATGGCGAAACAGTTGGAAAACATTATGTTCTTTGTTATCTACTTCGTTCAATTTATCAAAGGAATCCTCCAAAACCAAAGTATAGTCGGTTTTGGGATGTGTCTATAGTATTTAAGTTGTTTCAGGCTTGGCCTCACAACTCGTGGTTAGATATAAAACAATTAGGTTTTAAGGTCGCGGTCCTGTTATTATTAGTAACCGGACACAGAGGACAGACGATTGTTGCTTTATCTTTAACTGGATTAGAAATAGACAAGAAACAAGCTACGTTTGATTTAGCACAATTGCTTAAATCGAACACGTTAGGTGACCCTTTATCTACGGTTCACTTAGACTGCTTTCCGAGTGATCGGAAATTATGTGTTGTGTCAGCCATACGGGCTTATATGTCTAAGACAAAGGATTTACGTGCATCACAACAATTATTAGTGAGCTTTATAAAGCCACATAAGGCAATTTCACGAGACACCCTTGCCAGATGGACAATTACGGTGTTGAAATTGGCTGGAGTGGATACGGGCAAATACTGTTCCCACTCAACTAGAGGTGCCATGGTCTCCAAGGCACGGTTGCTAGGTATCTCTGTCAAAAGAATACTAGCGCATGCAGGCTGGAAGACGGCTAAGTCGTTTGCAAAACATTACAACAAACGACTAGAAAAGCCTACCGGCATTGCAAAGCGCCTGCTCGCCAACTAACAAGAATAGGTGAGAACAAAGACGTTGAATATTATATAAGAATGGATGATATTAAGGATAAAAATGAATTATGTAAAGGTCTCCCTAGCCTGAGGCTGTATACCGAGGTAAAATAGTACAGTTATACGAATCTTACCTGGGTATAGATGATGGATAACTGTTGTTTTCCCGAGGTAGAAGCCTCGGGTAGACGTGGGCTAGGGCCCACCCACCACGCCCTGCCACGTCTATCCCGTTGGTGTACCGTTACGGGAAAATCATAGTATCCATTGTATTGAAAGATCATTTTTATCCTGAATAAGTAGGTTAAAATTGCTGGTACCTCATGTGCTTCCTTCTCCCTAGCCCACGTCTACCCGAGGCTTCTACCTCGGGAAAACAACAGTTATCCATCATCTATACCCAGGTAAGATTCGTATAACTATACTATATATATATATACACACGTTTATATAAAAGACACAAAGACAATAAATGGTTGAGTAATATATTCTCCGGCAATGAATAAAATGCCTGACTCCATCGGTTCGAGAATGTCAACATCAAATATAAAATAACCTTGACAACCTGAAGAAATTGATCATTGATCAGACGTGTCAAAAAGTTATTTAAAAAAAGAGTAGACCTGTTTAGAGGGGCCAGCCAGAGAAGTAGTATCAACCGTTTATTCTGTTATTCATAATTAAATTAATGTGTGCATACATATATATATATATATATATATATATATATATATATATATATATATATATATATATATATATATATATATATATATATGTATATGGAGTTATTACCTAAGTATGGAAACATTGCATCGTAGTGAATTGCTAGGTTGTAATTAATATGGAGGTGGTGGCAGTGTGGTCATTATAGTGAATTGGTCGCCATGTACGTGTGTATGAGTTACTTGGATTCAAAGTAAATATTATTGTGAACTATGTATTGGCGCATGAGCATTAGACTTGTGTGCCTATTATATATCAGATAATCATATGATGTATGTAATGAACGCGGACCCCCACCACCACACACACATACGGCTGCTCACACATTGTCGACTACGTCAAAGGTTCCCGTTCACATATCTGGAATTAAAGAGTTGCAAGTGCGATATTATTCAGTGTGGTTAATCTGTCGCAACAAGCCCCCCCCCCCCCCCCCCCACACACACACTATGGTCCGCCCGCACCACCCCAATCGCTTATTATGGCCGAATGACACTACCAGTACTAGTCATAGTTTGACTACAGTGGCCTTGATTGAAAATTACGTTAGTTGTAATGAATAGTTTCTTTCAAGACAGACCAACCCTTCAATAATCATATTCGATTATGATAATGCTGATAAATTAAAGTTGTGGTAGTTAGCGGGGTGAAAAAGAGGCATATAACCCCTTTAACACACAAGGTGCTAAGTGTAAAACATAACAGTGCTATGAGTTGAATATGGACCAGTACATAGTAGTATGGGCTATCTCCTCCAACAGGAGTCCTCGCGTAGATCTTTGGATAACCTGCATGTTTACGTTGGGATGGTGACAAGGGCAAATGTATCGACATGGAGTTTCTCTAGTTTGCTTGTTGTGGGTTGTGACAAGGACAAAGGTATCACCATGCAGTTTCTCCAGTTTGCTTCTTGTGGGTTGTGACAAGGACAAATGTATCACCGTGCAGTTTCTCCAGTTTGCTTCTTGTGGGTTGTGACAAGGACAAAGGTATCATCATGCAGTTTCTCCAGTTTGCGTCTTGTGGGTTGTGACAAGGAAAAAGGTATCACCATACAGTTTCTCCAGTTTGCTTCTTGTGGGTTGTGACAAGGACAAATGTATCACCGTGCAGTTTCTCCAGTTTGCTACTTGTGGGTTGTGACAAGGACACATGTATCACCAAACAGTTTCTTCAGTTTGCTTCTTGTGGGTTGGGACAAGGACAAAGGTATCACCATGCAGTTTCTCCAGTTTGCTACTTGTGGGTTGTGACCAGGACAAAGGTATCATCATGCAGTTTCTCCAGTTTGCTTCTTGTGGGTTGTGACATGGACAAAGGTATCACCATGCAGTTTCTCCAGTTTGCTTCTTGTGGGTTGTGACAAGGACAAATGTATCACCGTGCAGTTTCTCCAGTTTGCTACTTGTGGGTTGTGACAAGGACAAAGGTATCACCATGCAGTTTCTCCAGTTTGCTTCTTGTGGGTTGTGACAAGGACAAAGGTATCACCATGCAGTTTCTCCAGTTTGCTTCTTGTGTATTTTTAAATGGTGTGTCTTCTGTCCCCCTACCCCCAATCAACCTTTTCTTGATTACGGCAGTGTGCTTCATCCTACTCCCTAGCACCTGCCTGAAGTCTGCTCAGGATTGCGTGGCCATGAACTTTAGTATTTATGAATATTCCCGATAAGTAATACACATATGGATGAATCTCACTACGTGGTTTTCAAAGAGATTTTACCTGTGATGAATATCAGGATGCGCACAACGTATTCTGCTTGCAACTGGTTGCCGATGGTATTTACTTTGTGTCACCTGAATACAGTAAAACCTCTCTAACCGACCACATCCACAGATCGACCACTCCGCTATTTCGATCGCTTTATTTGGGTCCCAACAAAACCATTGTAACCATATTTTAACTCCCTATTGTTGGTATTGTTGGTATTGTTGGGACCCAAATAAAGCGATCGATATATGGGAGTGGTCGATCTGTGGAGGTGGTCGGTTAGAGAAGTTTTACTGTAGTACTAGCTGCGAATACGGAGGTTTGCCGGTGTGGCATGCTCAGCCGTGTACCGTGCTCAGCCATGTGCATAGACTCAAACTCAAGGCATTGTCAATGGTCGTGAGTCACTAACCTTATAAATTTAATATAATGTTTTTGGTAAAGATGTTTTCTATATGTGTACCAAGCGATTTGTTTCTAGGTGGTGTGGTTTTAGAGATATTTCACTTTTCCTGGATTTTCTGTATGAAGATTGCTCTCCACCATTGCCAATGCCTTGAGTTTGACGGTACTCGCAGTGTAAGACATTAGTTTTAATCAAAATTAATAGAAATCAAGAACCCTAACCTTATAAATTTAATATAATCTTTTTGTTGAAGATGTTTTCTATATGTATACTAAGTGATTTGTTAATAGGTGGTGTGGTTTTAGAGATAGTTCACTTGTTCTGTATTTTCTGTATGAAGACTACTCACGACCATTGACAATGCCTTGAGTTTGAGTCTAATCACACGGCTGAGCACGGTACACGGCTGAGCACGCCACACCGGAGTACTGAACCGACCATCTGATTCCCTATCCAGTCTTTTTATTTGTATTCACTGCAACCGAGTCTGAAACGAGGTCAACTGAACCTTGGAGTTAGACCTAGCGGATCCCGTAATATAGGCACCATCTCAAAACTTCATTAAGAATATAAACTTACATATATTACCAGCGGGAGTCCAAAATTGGCATAGCTCAAAGCAAAAAAACATTTGTTCACTAAAACCAAATATTGCTATATAATACTATTTAAAATATGTAATAGTACTAATACTGTATATATTATGTTGCCGTAAATAATGGCAATATTTACCTTTTTTCGTGAACAAATTATGTTTGTTTTTTTGTGCTATGACACTTTTCTCTTTTGCCCCCCCCCCCCCCCCCCCCCCCCCCCCCCCTCTGGAGAATATTCTTTGAACTCTTAAAGGAGAATCAACAGTTGATTTCAATCAGTCGTCCCATGAGAGTGTTGGCTTCGTGTATTTGGTGTTCACAGTCTAACTGTACTTAGCCGAGCCGTATGTAGTGTCCTATTACTGTTAGTATGCGTCTGGCAGCGCCATGACTAGTGTTAATCTGTTTAAGCCGTGCCAAGCCTCCCACCCAGCCAATCCCATCCCAACCATATGCTAATATGGACTAAAGCTGGACGTACACCTATTGGTTCTAGAACCTCATGTTGATCATGTCTCCACATTTACTGCACGATCCTAGTGGCCGAGTCCTTATGAAGGCCTTGTTAAAGTTGCATGGTCCAATTCACCCTATTCACACGCGACCTAATTCGTCATCAGAACGAGGCTGAGTAAGCGTCGGTATTGGAAATGGCCATAAGACACGACTGTGTGCTGATGTGTATGAAATTAAAGGAGTAAAATTTGAAGATATTCACTTTTGAAACTATCATATTCATTTTTGCATACCTTTTTTTCCATTTATTGGTCAATTTTCATGAAGATTGAGTGATGATCAGATGCATTTCAGTAGGCAATGTCAACAAAGTCGCTCACCTTGGCTGCCATCTTTTCTTAAATTCAAAATTGCATAACTTTCTTAATATAGATATATTTTAAAAATATATTTTAACCCTTTTAAAGCTTTTATTAATTTGTAATTACTAAGACTAGTTGTTCAACTGTGTTGCACAGATAACTACGCTGACAGTGCTGCATTACATGATACCACCATAACTATGCAGACTTGAAGTTGATAGAAAACAGATATGCAAAGATGAATATGTTACTTTCAAAAATGAATACTCTCAAATTTGAGTGATTTCGAGAGGTTTTGGTCGACAACAAAGTATTCACATCACTTTACATACAGCAGCGCCTCGCCGAGGCGTAAGTGCCCTCCGTCTGGTTTCAACATGGCCGTGGCGTGAAGAGGGTGAATGGCGTTTGAATAGACTACATCACCATTCCAGCGGCGCGTTGCATTGTGGGATGCGTGGAAGAAAAACAAACCCGCGAGAAGCACATGGCACATGCTAATACACTGGGTGCAGCTATGAAATGTGCTAGTTTCAGCTCATCTCAGCTCTTGTTTGGTACATAGAATACCAACTAAAAAATATATATAATAAATTAAGATATTAATCTTTTATCGAGCATTGCATTTACATCAATATAATCAGCAAATCTTATGCCATGTGCATTTAGATTTAGAAAAATCTGGGCACTCAGACTAGTGTTAGAGCCATAGCCAGAGTCAGTTTTACTTATTTTATTAATTCTTTTATTTATATCCTATGGTTAATGACATATGTAGAACTACAAAATTAGTAGGGTTAATCATATATTGGTTATATATTTTTCTGAAACAAGTGTCTGTTGACACATTTGGCATTTTAATATTTAGAACAAGAATTAATAATAGTAAAGTGGATATCAGCCTTAAAGTGAATGATTGTTTTATCTGGAATTGTATGTTTCTTAGCTCAAAATGCTTAACTATGGCTAGTTTTATCTTAGTTATATTCATCAGATCATTATATTGCATGTGTTTATGCCAAATTGTTATGTATTTCTATTAATTTGGAATAAAATGGAAGTTTTGCCCTACGTGTATTGGCAAACTCAATGGCTGTACGCCTTTGCTTTGCTGCCAGCGCTGTTTTCAGCGCATGTGCAGTCGGAACGGTGATCTCGTCTTTTGTTTGACTTATTTTTGAGATAAAGAATTCAGGTTTATCATTATAACCTAATAGTCACTAATATCGAGTAACTTTGAAGAAAAATGGCTAATTTTGGAGCAATTCGAGCCGAAAGAACCCAAAATACTTTCGAAAGTCCTGTGGCTATGACACAGATGGTCATCTCGCGATGACCAAGTGATGTGAGCTGACCTAGTAATTTCTAGGTAGTCTGGTCTCCTCCTAATTTCCACTGGCTAAGTCAGATTCATCCAGCTGGTAAGACTCATCTTACACCATCAAACTTCCACTATGTGTCCTGGAACCTGACTAAAGCCATATACGCTACTGGTAATGAGGGCAAGACTAGTCACGTCATGAGATTGACCTAATTGGTTAATGGGTTCCCTGTCTGATGGCGTTTTCAAAGTAGGTGTCCCCTGGAATGAGGTAGTACATTCACTTATTATTCTGTGTATGCTGTCCCAAATCACTAATTAATGCATTAATATCTAAGCTGGGTATATATAATCAAATTTAGATAAGTGTTTTGGTTTTGAAAAATATATATTTCGTCGGACCATGTAACTTTAAGATTAACTTGCTGATGTAGCTTGGGCGTTTATATCGACTAAGGAAGCATGTTGTGTCTTCACTGCTCAAAGTTAAGCCATCTCTGTCAGACTTTAAAACTTAAATCTAAATTTTCAGAAAATGGAGTTGAGAGGACGGGGACATGAGGTGCTCTAAAAAATAAAATTGCTTATAGCTGTCATTTTGTTTAGGCTAAATTTGAAGGAGGGCGGTGTTTGTCAGGTGTTAGTCGAAACAAATACAGTTATGAATGTGAGTGCATGTGCACACTTTTGGAAAAGCGTATGGCTATATAGTATATGTAGCATTTTGGTTGGTTAGTTGTTGGAGTTTTACGTCCTGGCAAAACTAAGGTCATATCAGGATGGGTACCGACTTGTGACAGTGTGCACTCATGGTGACTTTATAGTGCTGCTGCACTGGGATACCAGACCACCAGCACCGTGACCTGATATTCCACTCAATCACAGTATCCTGACACTGAGCCAACCAGTCCTTCCCTATCCTAATAATGCTGAGGGTTTGGTTAGAAAGCGACAAGTATCAATTTTTTAATCATTCGTTTGACTCGACCAGAGTTCCAACCCATGGGTTCGAATCCTACGATCTACCAAAACGGGAGATGGACGTTCAACTCATTCGACCATCTCATCTGATCTGTAACTGTTGAATACCCAGCTATATGAATTTGCGCAGTCCTTGGTGGACCTATGTACTCTCAGAGATTAATTCTTTACTTTATGACATTCTCTACAAATTCAATGATTTTTTTTTTTCCGCTCCAAAGAGTATATGAACGTGTGCTACCCTGTAGATAAAGCATACTGTACTTATATAGTCTGCTGATGTGGGATACCGGGTGAATTCTTGTGTCAAATAATTTACTGTTAAAGAGGCCTAAAGGGCGCATTCCTTACACGCGGTATGCGAATGCGACAAAAAATCGAAACACCTATGAGCTACATTCCTTACACGCGGTATGCGAATGCGTTTTTCCGATCGGTCCATGTAGCGATCGGTGCGGCATGCGACAAGTGGGGTGCGAATAGAAACCTGAGTCTGATGTGTCCATTAGTTTAACACTAGGAGAGGCGACTGAGCATTACGGAACGGCCTAGAGGGGTGCCGTGTACATACTGATTAGTGTGTGCTTATAAGGGGGAAGGAGGTGGGAAGGTGAGAAAGCCGTGAGGGGAAGAGAGAGGAGGGGAGAAAGCCGAGGGGAGGATGGCAGGGAGGTGAGAAAGCAGTGAGGGGAAGAGAGAGGAGGGGAGAAAGCCGAGGGAAAGCTACCAGATTGACAGAAATATGAATACTTATCTATAAATTGGCAATAATATAGCCAGTTGTGTGCCGCATGCCACATACCATGTGTAAGGAATCATGCCATTCGCATACCGCATACCGCATACCGCGTGTAAGGAATGCCCGCTTAAAGAGGAAAGAAGAGGAAGTGGTGGTTGGGTGATTGGAGGAGCGGACAACTGACCTCAAGGCCCCTCTAGCTCCATTTCCACGGCTAGACGTACCAGTGTTATGGGAAACTATATAACTACAAATACATTGCATATTTACTAATATGTGTGTGTGTTTATATGGCATCCACTAAAAAACGTCATGACATTGGTAGATGAAACTCCAGAATTACTAATAGTAATACCCCCATCACACTAAACTAGTTCTCACTACGTTCTTGAAAATGTTGCTGAACGGGCTCAAACTGTGTGCGAACGGAATGGACGTAGTAGCAACTTTTTACAGTCAGTTTGCGAATGGAATGGACGGGCTAGAACGGAATGGTGCTCCAGAACTTTGAGCATGCCCAAAATTGTCTTGCAGCCACGTACTACCCCGACCACAGCCCGTTTTAGAACGGGGTCGGACGGTTTGAGAACTAGTTTGGTGTGATGGGGGTATTAGAAGCTAGATGACACGACACTGCGCTAATGTGTACCCAAAAGGACACTGCGCTAATGCAGAGGTGTGTGTGTGTGGGGGGGGGGGGTTGTGTGTTTACACTGGGAGATGCCCCCCCCCCCCACACACACACACTCACATCTTATCATTCCCATGTACACAGGGCCAAGTCGAGAAAAGAAATGTCGGTGCGCTTGGACTTGGATCATATAATGTTATCCAGTCCTGATGGACTGTATATACTACATGACCTGTATGCTAACTATTTGTTTCATGAAAGCCACCAAGTCCCACAAGGAAGGCCTGATTACATTGTGGCGAACTGAGAATAGTTTCTATATCTTTGGGCCAACCATATATTCGACTGAGTAAATTATGTCTTATGGAGGGAGACAAAAATTCTAGGCGATATTTCATTGTAAAGTGTGTATTGTTTTCAATTGTGTGTACAGTCGTACCTGTCCTCAGCGAACCTCTGCTATTTGCAAATATTTCTTGAGTGTACAATTGTTTTTGCCTCATTTGACTTTCCCTCCGATGTCAGGACACTTACGATGCCAGGACAATATATACTATATATATTGATATGCACATATATATACTACAGATGTACTTACTTATAATTGTAACGGCGTGCTTTATCAATACTTTGCTGACCATTTCCATTTCTACATCGCCTTAAATATACCATTTCCACAATAAAGGACCCATACCATTCAGAAGGGTTGTTGTTTTACGTCCTAGCAACATCTATGGTCATATCAGGACAGGTACTGACTTGTGACAATTGATGCACACTCATGGCGACTTCATAGTGCTGGCCCACTTGGAGACCAGGCCATCGCCACGACACACATACATTATCCTGATACTGTGCTAACCAGTTCTTGTCCTATTCCTCTTAATGCAGAGTGCCAGGCTAGGTAGCGACAAATATCAATTTGATATGGCATAGGTTTAACTCGACCGGGATTCCGCATGGGAAGCCTGTGATCTAAACATTCGGCCACCGCGTCCGGTTGAAATGGACTCAGATGGAAGTGTGTGGTTCAGCTTTAACTTTTAAGCACACTTTTGTAAGCGATCTGTTAAAGTCGGCCGGTATACCTTGCCGGGAAAACAAACAAACTCGGAATAGTTCTAATTTGTGCCACAGGGTGGTGCATGCTTAGTACTGAACTTTTCACTTGGTGGTGTGGAGTGACCTAGATTGGTCATGTGACAGCTGTTGTTGTGAAAATGGCTGGGTGAGTGGAGAGAAGGGAGAGTAAAACTGATGTATTTTCAATTTTGTTTAGAGTAGTTCAAACAGGAAATATATCTGCTTGAATCTAAAATATATGTTAGTACAATTACATTGCATAATTCAATGAGTCACAAATACAGATGAAAAACGTTTTTTTGTTGTTGAATGTAAAAAGGTTTTGGACTGTATGGGGTTTGAACCCACAAGACTAAACAACTTCAGATTACAAGTTGAACACCTTAACCACTAGGCCACAGAAACCACAAGTAGTTACTTGTCTCAGTTCAGGCTATTTGTGTATAGGACGTCATATATACAAGATGTATGTATGTATGTATGTATGTATGTATGTATGTATGTATGTATGTATACATATGTATACATATGTATACGTATGTATACGTATGTATGTATACATATGTATGTATAAGTATGTATGTATGTATGTTTTGCACGCATCTGTTTGAAATTTGTCAGTTACACTGTATATAAAAGAAAACCTTTTTTTTTTGTTATTGAATGTAAAAGGGAGTGAACCATATGGAGTGAGATATGTGCATTTGAAAGTTTTTGACTTTCAGATCTTTTGTATTACTATTAACTAATGCAGCAGCCATTCCATGCTGGCCACATCAGCTGGGCCTGAGCATTAATAGTTCGAGGGGATCTGCCGCAAATACATAGGATTCCGGTTTTAATGCTATGATGGCAGCAGCCATTCTGGGTGTGCCTATGCGTTATTTTTTGCTCGGGATCCATCGCAAATGCGCCGAGTTCTGCGCTTAATGCTATAATGCCAGCAGCCATATTCTACGATCCAGCTGGACCTGGGCGTTAATGGCTTGACAGGATTTGCCGCAAATGCGCAGATTTCCAGGTATAATGCTATGATGGCAGCGACTGTTCTGGTCATGCAGTATCATTTGGACGGGATCCATCGCAAATGCGCCGGGTTCTAGGCTTAACGCTATGACGGCAGCAGCCATTCTGCAGCGTAGGCACCGGCAGACGACTCGGGATCACAGAACATGCAGTTTGTCATAGGTGAGTGTAGAAACTGATATGGTGCTACGACCCCAGGCCGTCCTCCGATGCATACGCTGTGGAACGGCGCATTTGCAATGGATCCCGTCCAAATGATAACCAATAGGCATGCCCAGAACAGCTGCTGCTATCCATAGCATTAACCCAGAAACGTGCGCAATGGAGGAGATCACTGTTCCAAGTGCGCATGCACTGAGAACGGTATTGGCAGCAAAGCAAGGGCGTACAGCCATTGAGTTTGTCGATACCCATAGGGAAAAACTTCGATTTTATTCAAAATTAATATAAGAAAATACATAACAATTTGGCACAAACATGGATGGATGGATGGAATATGATAATATAATGAATATGTTTAAGACACAACTCTCCATAATTAAGCATTTTGAGCTAAGAAACATACAATTTCAGTCACTTTAAAGGCTGATGTTTACATCACCATTGATTAGACATATGTAATTGTTGTTCGAAATATTAAAATGTCAAATGTGTCAACAAAAATTTGTTTCAAAGAAATAACCAATGTCTGATTAACCCTACCGATTTCCTAGCCCAACAAATGTTATTAACCATAGGATATAAATAAAAAACATGAATAAAATGACTGAAACTGACTGTGGCTATGGCTCTAACACTAGTTTGAGTGCCCAGATTTTTCTCAATCTAAATGCAGATGGTATAGGATATGCTGATTAGATTGATCTAAATGCAATGCTAGATAAAAGATTAACATCTTAATTTATTATATGTATTTTTTTAGTTGGTATTCTATGTTTCAAACAAGAGCTGAGATGAGCTGAAACTAGCACATTTCATAGCTACGCCCAGTGTCTTAGCATTAGCCATGTGCTTTGTGGGGGTTTGTTTATCTTCCACGCATCCCACAAATGACTGCGTGGGTGGAATGGCGATGTAGTCTATTGCGGCGGATCCTGTCTAACCGTTAATGCTCAGGCCCATCTGAATCATAGAATGTGCAGTTTGTCATAGGTGAGTGTAGAAACTGATTTGGTTCTACTACCCTGGGCCTATATATATATTAATATTGGCAGATCAATACATATATATTTTTTGGGCTCCATATTATATATATACATACCTTGTATACGTTGTATATATATGATATATATATTATTACTAGTGCATATATCAAATGTATTTACTGCGGGGGCATCATATGATGGCCTCGTGACACATACATTTTATATATGACTAGTATATATACATCCAACCATAATGAAATCCACATAGTTATATCTAATAAACACACATTAAGATACGACAAACCCACACCAAGACTAACAGATGAACGTATATCAACAACCTCGCCTTACCTGAGCCAAGTCCCTCTAGGAGGTTCACTATTGTCCACTAGTAACCAGAGAATACCTTGATAGCTCCTGCAGTTGTTTGTGATGTGGATCACAAACACCCCCTTGGAGTAACACATCCTAATTTACATACAACCACCAAACCCAGTTTACCGCTGAGACAAGTGAACTAACGTATGTGAGGTCTCTGTGGCCTAGTGGTTAATGTGTTGAACTTGTGATCTGAAGTTGTTTGGTGTTGTGGGTTCAAACCCCATGTGTTTCACTCCTTTTTACATTCAACAACAAAAAACTGTTTCCTTCTATATGTGTTTCTGATTGAATTATGCAATGTATTTGTACTAACATATATTTCACATTAAAGCAAATATATTTCCTGTTTGAACTACTACTCAGTTTTACTCTCCCTTCTCTCCACTCACCCATCCATTTTTCAAAAAATAGTTGACAGCTAGTCCCAGCCTTAGACCCCTGACCCCACCCTGACCTCAGCACTGACCCAATTCTCACCCAGCCTCAGCACCTCCCCCCCCCCCCCCCCACACACCCCAGTGACCTCAGCACTCTCCCTGGCCCAGTTCAGGTGCAGTGAGTCTACAACTTCCCCCCCCCCCCCACACACACACGTATCTGGTTATATAAACAAAAACTAAGCACAGTTATGCTTGGAGAGCATGTGTTCCCGTCGCCACGAGGTATACCGGGCCACTTTAATGATACGTACCTCGGTGGCGTTTCTTTCCAGATCAGCGAATGGCAGAAGCCCATGTCTTCAAATCAATTAGCTCACACTGAACCACTGGGTATTTACACCCCAAGCCGCCTTCTTCATTAATATATTTAGCATGACCTTTCCACCGTTAGAGTTACATGATTCGTGGATTTGATATATCAAACTAGACAAAGCCGCACAGCGACTGAGTTTAAATTAATATCAATCCGAAATAGGTAAGTTCTGTAACCTTACTACTGGAAAAGCCATGTTCATTATTTATTAAACTACTACATTTCATGTTTATTAGTAGTCATAAATTTATGCAAAATGTGTGATAGTTTCTTTTGAATTCGGTGTTTACCTTGAAATTAACCGACTTTTTTAAATCCATGTATTGTTATTGTTTTGTGTCTGAACTCTGTAGCCAGCGACTCTGGAGTATGAGACTTAGAATAGTTCAGGTAGAACATACTTAAAATACTGTACTGATAATGACTCCTGTGTGAAGAAGCATATGTCAATTATTAATGCCCCCACGAACTATAATAGTGATATATTATGATACAAATATATAACCCTTCAGCAGATAGATCCACATGTGTACTAGCAGTAATGGACGCTAATTTAGTTTTAGTGTAAAGTAAAACTCTCTAAATCGACAGATCATGGGACCGACTTTAAGTGGTCCATTTAGGGAGGTGGTCGGTTTAGAGAGTTAGAATATCCTTACAATGGTATTGCTGGGACCCAAATAAAGCGATCGATATAGGGGAGTGGTCGATCTGTGGAGGGGTCGGTATAGAGAGGTTTTACTGTATATGGAAGGACATTCGTTACGAAGTAGCATTTACCAACTTGCAAGCATATAGCGAAATAGCGAATGGTAGAAAGGAAGTGTGAACACTTATTTGTCTCTCATTTTTGCTTGAGTGCAAGTAAATAAGCAACACAAGGAATAATTAGTAGCATGTGGTGAATAAGGGGTCAAATTTCCCTGGATCATCAGCCAATGCCTTTTCTAATCTGTTCTTGAAAGAATGTATTGACTCGGCATCAATAACATTTTGTGGGAGACTGTTCCATATATTTATGATCCTGTTTGAGAAACTGTGTTGCCTTAAATTTGAAATGGCTCTGGGTTTTACTAGTTTGAGAGTATGGCCCCCACTGCCTTCTCTTTTATTCAAGGTGAAAAATTGGTTCATATCTATTTTATCAAAACCTTTCATAATTTTAAATACTTCAATTATGTCACTTCTTTTCCTTCTGTAGGAAAGGGTAGGAAGTTTCAATTCCCTAACCCTTTGTTCAAAGGGTAAGTCCTTTATAACTGCAACTAATTTTGTTGCACGTCTCTGAACCTTTTCGATCTCCAGAATATCTTTCCGAAAAATTGGGCTCCAAATTTGTGGACAGTATTCCAAAATTGGCCTAACAAGAGACTTAAATAGAATGAGAAAATTGTCCTTGTTGAGGCGATGGAAAGTTCTTTTGATTATTCCTACTGTCTGGTTACCATTTGAGATGATAGTCCTCATGTGTTTCTGAAAGGAGAGTTGGGAGTCGAAGGTTACGCCCAAGTCCTTTTCATAGCTTTCTTGTTGCAGGACAGTGTTCTTCATATTATAGGAATAATGAGGATTATTTTTCCCGTATTGAAGGGCAATTGCCATTTTTCGGACCATTGTGCGAGTTTCAGAATATCCTCTTGCAAGAGATTTTGATCTCTTACATCTTTTATGGTTCGAAAGACTTTTGTGTCATCTGCAAATATTTTTAGGTTTGATGAGAGTGCAGTTGGGCAATCTATTTAAAAATTCCGGCCGACTGGAGACCAAGCGGGAGTCGCGCAGCCCAAAATCGCTTCCCCTGCAAATCTTCCTCCTGATTGGAGGATAGCCCGCCGCCCGCAAACGGCTCCCCCTCAAATCTTCCTCCTGATTGGAGGAGGCCCGCGGCTCAGCGAACCAACAGCCGGGGGAAGTACAGGTGGCACCGCGACCAGCCCCCAGCCGGTCGCATCACGATAGGGCCCCCTACAGCCTAAATAATATTAGCACAACTAGTTATACCCCAGGAAACAAATGTATGTATCTACAGCCCAACTGCCAGCTGGCTGTTTGTATGGAAGCTAATAGCGTTAGCACACTGTAGCTTTGTTGTAAAGCATACTTAGAGTTAGATGGGATATCCCAGTGAGTGGCTTACGTTTGTATACCAAGGATCTACATCGGATTAATACAGTTGTTTTTCTGAGCCGATTCACACCCCCCCACCCCCCCGCCCCCCAACACTCTTTGTCTAAATGCGTGTTAAACATGTGTACATGTATATACATTTCTTGCCTTACTTATCGTGTGGATTTCTGACAAACCAGTTGTTTGGGGGATACATTGTAGACCTGATACGTTGTCATACATTTCATTTTCCTTTGTAAATATTCGCAAATGTTACGCGAAAGAATAGGTTTGGGTTAGTTATATATAATCCGTAAGATGACTTGCTAACTAGTGCTACATTTATAGTTCTTAGAGAAAGTATTGTATTGTGTTTCTTACGAATATTTTTGGTAGGTTTGAGTTAGTTGTAAGAAGATGACTTACCAACTACATCTATATAAATTTCTCAAGTGAAATATTCACATATGGTTTTCACTATGTAAATGTTCGCACATGATACATCAAAGAATATTTTGGGTAGGTTTGGGTTAGCTGTATATAAGTTATAACCAGTATGGTGACTTCCCGATACTTATATATTTGACTAGACCGGATGGCCGAATGGGTTGAGCATCCATCTCCCGTTTTGGTAGATCATTGGATTCGAACCCTGGTCGAATCAAACCAATGACTTAAAAATTTATATGTGTTACTTCCTAGCCAGACGCTCAGCATTAATATATTAGGATAGGGCAAGTTGGCTCAGTGTCAAGATAATGTGACTGAGTGGGATATCAGGTCATGGTGCTGGTGGCCTGGTCTTCCAGTGGGACAACACTATTAAGTCGCCACGAGTGCACACTGTCACAAGTCGGTACCTGTCCTGATACGACGTTAGATGTTGCCAGGATGTAAAACTCCAACGACCAACCAACCAACTTATATTTTTCTCAGGTGAAGTGTTTAGTGTAGCTTCTCACAGCCTGTCACATGTGTAATCAGTTGAAGTCTCATTTAAATGTGAGTTTCCAGGTTGTCTACTCCATAGTATAAGCAAAGCCTGGATCCTTTCGATTTTGGCTGAGGTAATTTCTTCTCTAGTCACAGCTCGACTGAAACGATTTTTGAGGTGGGACTAAAATAAGACTGGATGGAACTTTGGGATTCACGTCTAGGTTTATCCAAAGTCAATAACCATCCCAACCTACTTGCTTTAATTATGAACGAATGCCGGAACAAGTACGTACACAACACACACACACACACACACACACACACACACACACACACACACACACACACACACACACACACACACACACGCGATAAGCACACACGGATGCACAACAAAATGCTGGGAAAAAACATAAATAAAACAAACAAATTCGTCTCTCCCCACCCCTGGCAGTACATGCGCACGCACTCACACACACACACACACACACACACACACACACACACACACACACACACACACACGATAAGCACACACGGATGCACAACAAAATGCCGGAAAAACATAAATAAAACAAACAAATTCGTCTCTCCCCACCCCTGGCAGTACGTGCGCACGCTCACGCGCACACACACACACACACACACACACACACACACACACACACACACACACACACACACACACACACACACACACACACACACAACATTTGTGATTTTTGACTACAGCAGAGGTTCCCAATTTACAAATGGGATGCTCCTATTTGTCATCTTCAAGGGTTCTGCCGTTAATTAGCCTTAATTTTATAATACCTCGGCCGTAGGTATTTCAAATGTGGTGAAATTTCGCAATGCTGATGTTAAAGCTGCATAGTCCGATGAAAACATCAAATTTTGAAAACAAAAACAATTACCTAAATTTTATTCTACATGTCTAACTTAGATACTGGTGCACTTATTAAACATGTGTTGCCACGTAGAAGGGAATACTGAGGCAATTGAATAGAACCTGTTACGGCAGAAGCTTATGGTGTCAGAGTTTTGGCAAGCTTGCCAAAATTTATTTTGTCTGTTTGCACTTCAAATATCTCAAAAGTTAGCCGTTTAAAATCAAAGTTGCTTCAAACCAAAGTAAGGTAGATTATAACAATCAACCTAATATATTTATTTCAGAAAATAACAGAAACTCAAAACCATCGGACTAGGCAACTTTAAGTAATAAGACAGGCAAAGGGCCTGTGCCATTCATTGTGCAGAAATGCGGAATGATGCATGACGGCCCCACCAGTACTGCATTCAGGAGTAGGCGTTAGCCCGTTGTAGAGTTTGGTGGAGTTTACATGAATACTGCCCCCTCCCCCGCCCACCATAGACCATATTCGCCTAACATGTATTCCTGTATGCAGCAATGCCTTATTTTTTTAATAAATGCTAATGCCATTTGATAACTACATTGAGAATGTGTTGTGTCCGTCAAGCAAATATACTTTTAAGCCCAAATACAGGTATATTCTTAGAGTGCACCTATCAATATTCTTTTTTCTGTTTGGTTAACTTTTATTTCTCAGCTGAACAATTCTTTTTTTTTCAACGCCGAGGCATTGGTCTTCCAGATATATTATAGCTAAAAACACCTATAGTTTTGCTGCATAATGGGCTAATTATATTCTTAAGTTAATAGATGCAAGTTTTATCTTCACAGAGAAATTACAGCAGTGCATCATGATAGTAGTGTAAGGATTCATTTTTGGTAGTGTGTGTCAGTTACAGTACAATCACATAATCGATAGTTTGAAGGCTGGTTATTGTCTACTCAGTTTGGTAAATGATTGTCGAATTAGGTTAGGTGAAATGGTTTGGTTAGTACTAGTTCAGGAGCAATGTGGATATCATGGAAGGGTGTAGAAGTATCATGGTAAATAGTTAGGGAGGTGTAGGTCGGCTGTTGGTGGGATAGTGACGATTCTCCGAATGTAAGTAGGGTTGGTTGGTTTGTTGTTAGAATTTTACGTCCTGGCAACATTTAAGGTCATATCAGGATGTGTACTGATGGGTGACTGCGCACTCATGGTGACTGTTTAGTGCTGCCCCACTGGGAGACCAGGCCACCAGCACCATGACCTGATATCCCAGTCAGTCACATTATCCTGACACTGAGCCAACCAGTCCTTACCCTATCCTAATAACATGGCCGATTGCCTGACTAGGAAGTGACAAGCATCAATTTTTACATCATTGAGTTCGAATCCCACGATCTCCCAAAAAAACGGGAGACCGACGATCAACTCATTCAGCATTCCCATCTTCGGATGTAAGTGGGAGGGCGGGTGCCTAGTGGAGTGTGGGGGGGGGGGGGGGGGGGGGGGAGTAGGGGGCATCCAGCAGAACCGGAGTTATTTCATGTGGTTAGGTGGAGTGAATCTTGCCCAGTATGCTGTGACCTAAGCTGTGACCTGAGCTGGTGTGTGACCTCAGTGACGACTTGAATCTAAGGTAGGGCCTACATCAGCTCATTTTTGGATTATTGACATTTCTAATTTGGTGGTGCTGAATATGCATTATACGACACCGTGTTTAAGTTATTCACCCGTTTTATGCATACCTTCACACTTCTTAGTAAAGTTCACCCACCCACCTTCCCTCCCAGTCTTCGCCAGTCCAGAGCAATTGCTGAAATCATCATTGATTAATATCTATTTTTAAAAAAGTATATGTATTTTTTAAAGCCCGCTTTGTGCTACTAATCTTTCTGCATGCTACTGGGACCTCAATTGAAATAACTGCGGACACTTAACTGTTGGGAAATGTTCTCATCAATTTATTATTAAGCAATCAGTAGGCAATTTAGTAGTGAATTACAATGTGACTGTATTATTGACTCAGATGGCCGAATCGGCCAACTGAATCAATGAGGCTTCCACTGCAAAAGGTTGGGGGTTCGAAGCCCGGCTAAGTAAAACCAATGACTTACAAAATGTATATGTGTGGCTACCTAGCCTGGTGCTCAGAATATGGGACGGACTGGTTAGCTCAGTCAGTGTTGTAGCCTGGTCTCCCAGTTGGGCAGCACTATGGAGTCGCCATGAGTGTGCACTGTTATAAGTTGGTAAATATGTTTATTCTGCTGAATAAGTCTTCCAGCAATTTTTCAATTCAGGGTTATTTACACAAAAGGTATATGAATATGGTATGCAATAACTGTTGAATACACAATTTGTATCACGTAACACAATGACATTCTGTAACCCAAAAGTTCCATATCAATATGGTAACAGTAGTGTCATATAACTAGATCAAAATTTGTCAAATCAATGTGAGTATTTACATAGTATTTAGAATGTAAGCAAAAGTTATCTTCTGTATTCAATTGGTAAAGTTGTAGTAAGTTTTAATGTTCAGCTGGAGTTAGACGAGCCGTATATAAATATCGGTTTGTTCGAAATATTCTAGTGTTACTCTAGTGTAGTTAGTTATGTGAGTTTATGAATTATGTTGTTGGGGTGGGGTTGTTAATAATACACTGGACCAGCTGTGACCAGTGAAGCAGTGGGACCAATCCCAGTGCATTTAGGTATTACATTTTACATTTTTATTTGGACTGTCTCTGTCATTGTATATGGTTGACTGGAAATAATGGAGGAACGGCAACAAATAAAAAAAGGGGGGGGGGAGAACTGAGGCTGAAGGTTTGGTGGTCTGGCACTTACGGTATGGTTAACCCTGGTCAGCACTGTCCGAACCTGATCCGTTGCTATTTGGAAATCTTTATTGTGTACTGTGAGTACTGCATCGTCTGCAAATAATTTGAATGTTGCATCCTCTGATACTTGGAGTAGATCATTTATAAAGATTAAAAACAGAAGGGGGCCCAGGGTTGAACCCTGCAGAACTCCAGTTTTAATAGTCCTGATGGTTGACTCAGTGTCATTAAGTTTTGTGCATTGTTTCCTATTAGTTAAGTAGTTGGTCAGGAATGTACAGGCTTTCTTCCCCAGTCCTGCTTTCTGGATATTCTGCAAGAGTATTCTATGGTCAATTGTATCGAAAACATTTTTGAAGTCGAGGTATACTGCAATTGTAAGTTCACCTTTGTCCATGTTGGTCAATAACTCATCCAGAAGAGAGGCCAATGCCCTAGTTTTTTATCTGTCTTTTCTAAATCCATTTTGTTGGGTGGTTAGGTAATTGGAAGACTAAAAATGTTTTTACATTTACATGCTTAAGTCGGTACCCGTTCTGATATTACCTTAGGTGTTGTCAGGATGTAAAACCCCAACAAACAAACATAGATTACAGTGAAATTATCCTAGAAAATATTGTACATTAGGAAAGATACTACTCTGTGTATATGTATTCACCACGTCCCCCCCCCCCCCCCGCCCCCCCCCCCCCACGCCCCGCCCCCCACACCACCACCTGCTGACTCATAAGCAGAAGCTGCGACCCGAACTTCCTGAGTGACCAACGGAACTAGGAACAAACATATTGATGGTAGATAGTGTGCCCAGGTGGTATCTCCAAAATGAACTTGCAGTGAATGTAAGTAAAACTCAACATGTGTTATTTACTTCCTCCAGAACAGACGGCATGTATGTATGCTATCAACCTAGCTATGGACACTCAGCAATTGATTATGGCTGAGAGCTACAAGTACCTGGGTATGATACTGATTTAGAGGCTCGCCAGCACTATAACTGCCAAGCTTAATACTTTGCAGAAATGAGGTCGCATTTAAGTAATACTAAGCCATATATACATGTATATATATATATATAAATAATATATATATATATATATATATTATTTATATATATATATATATATATAATATATGATGTATGATGTATAATGTATTATGCGAGTATGCAGACGAATTCCATATTCTAGACTTCAATCATATTTACTAGCCTTTTACTCAAAGGCTACCAATAAAAGATACAGATCATTTAAAGTAAAGCCATCAGTGGAAAACTGAAATTTCGACAGAACATTCACATCAATGTGGATTTTTTTGTATTCTTAGCTGCAAGATACAAACTCGACGTACTAACATTAATGTATAAAGAAAGCGATGTGCTGGAATTGTATTATATCCTACCTAGCGGCATTGCCATTCGCCCCAACCCCCCTTGAAAAGCAATTGGCTAAAGACATTATCATTTTGGGACAAAATCTACTTTTATAGTGCTGCCCAACTGGGAGATCAGGCCGCCAGCACCATGACCCGATATCCCACAGCCACATTATCCTGATACTGTGCTAGCCAGCCATTGTCCTATCCTAGTAATGCTGAGCCCCAGATTAGGTAGAGATAAGTATAGATCAGGCCGCCAGGACTAGGACCCGATATCCCAGTCACATTATCCTGATACTGTGCTTGCCAGCCATTGTCCTATCCTAGTAATGCTGAGCCCCAGGCTAGGTAGCGATTAGTATAGATCAGGCCGCCAGCACCATGACCCGATATCCCACAGTCACATTATCGTGATACTGTGCTAGCCAGCCATTATCCTATCCTAGTAATGCTGAGCGCCAGGCTAGGTAGCGATAAGTATCGATTTTTAAAGTCATTGGTTTGACTCAAACTTGGACACGGGAAGCCTGCGCTCTACCGATTCGGCCACTATATCCAATCTTGCCGCTTGTGCAATTGTTGGGACACGGTTCTAGATCATACTATCCCTGTATTGTATGGAACTATTTACCTATATTACCTATAGTAATTATGAAGGTCATGTAAATTTCAGTTGCTGCTAGCTGGTGTTCTCTGTGGCGGAGTGGTTAGAGTGTATGACTTTTTTCAAGGTCAGACTCCTAATTTGAAGGTCGGTGGTTCGATTCCCCGTGCCCCCACCTCTGCCAATTTGGATTTCCACCGCTGTGGATAACTTACAGCGTCATCAAAGGCCAGTTGCTCTCATACCATGCCTATGTGGTGTGGGAGGTTAAAAATCCCTTGGGTCGGTAAAAGTGTAGGCTCGGGCTTTCTATCGACAAACTGTCTAATGGTGAAAACAAGTCTATTCAGGCTTATCCATAATAGGCAGTATAAATCTTCTTCAAGCTTAATCAATATGCCCTCTCTTTATGTATAAGTACAACTTAGCATTAGGTCTAATATAAATTTTAATGTGATATATAATTTTATTCCTGCTATGCAGCCTCAAATTCAACCTCAATTTGCATATGTCATACATACATACATACATACATACATACATACATACATACATACATACATACATACATACATACATACATACATACATAAATACATACATATGTAGTGGTCTACACTGACCTCTCAGGCAAGTAACCATATAGACAGGTAGGCGTGGGGAGTGTGTTGATATCAGGGAGCCTAGGTGGTGTAATGGTTAGCACACTGGCCCGGAATGCAAAGAGATGTGGGTTCGAGTCCCGCTCTAGGCACAGTATTTCCCATTTTCATCACCCCACGACACATACATACATACATACATACATACATACATACATTCATACATACATACATACATACATACATACATACATACATACATTTTACCTCGGTACACCGCCTCGGCTACTCGAGGCCGAGGGAGAAGGTAGCAACATCCGGTACGTCAATTAGCATATTCCACGCGTAACGAGAGAACGTTACGTGGTGTACGAGCAGTTTTTACAAGAATTTAGCGCGTTAACGAGTGAGTACGCGTGAAATCTTGCAGAGTATTGTTTATTAATGATTCACGCACATATTTGTCGCTTTGATTAGCGTTTTTGAACGATATTTTGTCGTTATTCGTTAAGTTTGTGCGTGTATTTGCCGGTGCGTAAATATGACAACACCGCTATTGTTTTTGCCGCCCGTTGCCGAACGGAGAGCGGATTGACTGGTGTCAATCTTCGATTAGATAGTTTCGGGAATAAATACCTTATGTATTTGATATATTCTCAAGAGTAGTGGCGAACCCCCGAGTGTGTTAATATTTTCTCCGGTTTGTTGGTGTAGTAGCCACAGAAAGGAGAAGTGTAGCACACAGAGGGAGTGGCAGGAACTACACTGGTCCTGCCCTGTCGTGGCTAACGCTGGTATCCCAGCTGTGTGGTTTTCGACTTAAATTTAGCTTAAACGCCTCGCATAAACCGGTGTAAATACGGTTATTATGCTTTATAGTGCTGCTAAGCACTTGTACCTCTGCCCTGTTGGCTAGATGCAATTTAATTTGCTCTAAAAACGTGTTTTTGCTTGGTTTTAGGCACGTCGATATGGCGTCGAAGCAGAGTAGCGCGGGGGCGTCGCCCAGTTCAGAACGCGAGGAGAACCCTGCATTGGGTTCTGCACAGTCAGAGGGATCCTCACCGAAGGCAGAGCTCTCCAGTAAGGAAGACAAAATTGCGCAGATGATACGCGAACAACTTCAACAGTTGTTACCCGAGACCAGGCAGCCGCCGGAGGATCGCGGGTTCGATTCCCGTTCACGAAAACGGCCGCATCAAATGTCAGATTCAGAATCTGAATGGGAGGATGTCTCTCGGGCCCAGCAGTCAACTGACTCTGACGACATACAGACTTCAAGGTCAAAAAAGGCGAAGAGGGATTCTTCAGAAGGGGATGAATACTACAAAAAACGTAGTAAAACTCCGGAAACCAAAAAAGGTGAAGAAGTCCAAGTCTAAGTCGAAGAAGAAGAAGAAGAAGTCTTCTTCTTCGGACTCTTCCTCTGATTCCACGACTACCGACTCAGATTCGGAAGCGTCGCACAGAGGGAAGTACGCGGATATCACTACGAAAGTAATGAAGAAAATCCGCCTGGACAAGCGCAAGAAGATCAATATTTGCTCATTGATGCGCAAGAATGTGCGAGGCCATTTCCACACCTTTAAACCCGTAGAGGTTGTAAGTAAGCTCGCCGAGCAATACACAGGAGTTAAAGGACTGCCTGAGGCGACCATGAAGGACATGGACGGTGATGTCGTTATGTCTGAGGATCGGAAAAGAATTGAGGCTTCTTTGAGCATGGCACATAAGGAGTCTTGGTGGCGTTGGCGGCTATTATGCCGATTGCCAATCGGATGATGACGGACCGTAAGTTCACTACGCTCTGTGGTGATATGAATGCGGGGGTGGCAGCTTTAACCGCAACCAGCAATTTTCTTTCATACCGCAGGTATGAAAATGTGTTCAAGTCTGTGACTACAGATGCAGGTAGAGAGGTGGCTCGATCCAAGAAAGTGGTGGATAACGATGGGAAAGAATACACATTGTTTCTTCCACCAAAGCCCGTAAAAGGAAAGCCCCATGATGCAACTAAGATGTTCGGAGGCCAGCTGCAGTACTTGTTTAAACAAGTGGAGACGGCAGCCAGACAAGCTAAACACCATGAGGTGAAGAAAGATAGTCTGGGGAAATATAAAAAGTTTCGATCGGATTTTCGGGGCAGGCGAACCGGTCAACGGGGAGGACGTCCGGGCAGCTCCAACTACTCGTATCAGGGGAGAGGACGCGGACAAAGAAACCAGTTCGGCTGGAACGACAGCAACCGCCCGTTCAAGGGGAACCCGCCCTACAAGCCGCTCCCCAGGCCTGCCAACAACAGCAGCAACAACAAGTAGAAGTATCGACACAAACTTCTGTAAGCGATTTTCGAGCTGGGAATGTAGCCAATAATTTTTTGGCCTGGCAAAACATCACTAGTAATTTTGAGATTTTGGAGATTGTTAAAGGAGTTGATATTCCGTTTTTAAACATTCCCATCCAAAAGCATATACCTTTTCCTTATCGTCTTTCGTTAGACGAATATCAAGCCTTAGATAGACAAGTAAAAAATGTTTGTACTAAAGGAATAGTTGAGCCAGTCAAACATATGGAAGGCGAATACATTTCTAATATTTTTTCTAGACCAAAACCTAATGGAGATGTTAGGATGATTTTGGATTTGACTACGTTAAATAAACTAGTTGTTTATAAACATTTTAAAATGTTTTCACTAGAGACGGCGAGGGATTTGGTTACACCAGGTTCTTGGCTGGCTAGTGTAGATTTAAGGGATGCTTATTACACTATCCCTATTGCTCAAAGTTCTAGGAAATTTTTGAGATTTTTATGGGATGGGCAACTTTTTGAGTTTACGTGTTTACCTAATGGGTTGGCTTGCGCACCCCGTTTGTTTACGAAGTTGCTTAAACCAGTTTTTTCTGAAATGGCAAAGAAAGGGCATGTAATGTTTCCTTATATTGATGATTCCTTTATTGTTGCGCAGACACAACACCAATGTCTGAAAGCCATTAAAGATTTATGTGATGCTTTAACGGCAGTAGGTTTCTATATTCATAGTACAAAATCAGTTTTAATCCCCACAAAGAAATTAAAGTGTTTAGGTTTCTTTATAGATACTGTACATATGACGGTGTCTTTGACGCCGGAGAAAATTGAGAAATTCAAGACTACAGCTTGGGAAGTGTTGGGGTTGAAAAGACCAAAGATAAGACAAGTAGCAGTGTTAGTGGGGATTATGGTAGCGTATTCGCCCGCTATTTTATATGGTAAGGCACATATTAAGTCTTTGGAAATAGATAAAAATGTGGCGTTGTCAAAACATCATGGGAATTTTGAACGTCTTATGGTCATTTCGGAAGACGGTCGACAAGATATCGACTGGTGGCTAAGCCATGTTAATAACTCTCATAATCCGATTAGAATGGGGGAACCTAATACGGTTGTTACCACAGATGCCTCTTTGGAAGGCTGGGGTGCTCATAGAGGGGCGCTTGCTACAGGGGGCCGTTGGCTAGAGGAAGAGAGAGATGATCACATTAATGTTTTAGAACTCCGAGCTATTTATTTAGGTTTAAAGAGTTTGGTAGATGTGCCTGAAACTATTGTTCAAGTTTTGACAGATAATACCACAGCTATGGCGTATATCAGGAATATGGGTGGAACAAAGTCCAAGGCGTGTAACAAATTAGCAAGACAAATTTGGGATTGGGCTCAAAAACGCCAAGTTTGGTTAACAGTTGCTCATATTCCAGGTAGCCAAAATACATTAGCGGATTTTAAAAGTCGATGTTTTCATGATCATTTAGAATGGTCTTTGAGTGATAACATTTTTGAGGAAATTTGTAAAAAGTGGGGTTTTCCAGAAGTAGATTTGTTTGCTTCACGGAGGAATAACAAAGTTGTTCGATATGTTTCTTGGCACCCGGAGCCAGAATCCTGGAAAGTGGATGCCTTTTCGATGACTTGGAATGATAAATTTTATTATATTTTTCCCCCTTTTGCCTTAATCAGCAAGGTAGCCAGGAAAATCAGGCTAGACAATGCGCATGCAATACTAATAGTGCCGGAGTGGAACACGCAGCCCTGGAGGGCAGCAGTGGAATGGGGAGCAAGAAACTGTTTACGATTCCCAAGAGGCCCGCTGAACCTTCGTTACCAAGGAAAAGTAACGAACATGGGAGACGTGTCCACAACACCCCTATTGGCATTCCTTTTTTAGCTAAATATTTGCAAAAGTTTGGTTTAGATAAAATTACCCAGGATAGGTTAATGGCGCATGCGTGGCGACCAGGAACTGTAAAGTTATATACGTGCTATTTAAAGAAATGGGGTATTTATTGTTTAATACATAAAGTAAAGCCTATGAACCCTTCGATCTCTCAAGTTACACGATTTCTGCGGATGTTGGAAGATGAGGGCCTGGGTTATGGAGCTATTAATACAGCGAGATGTGCTTTATCGGTCATTCTTCCCAGGATTGAAGGACAAACAGTTGGGAAATTTCAGGTTATTCACTGGTTTATGAGGGGTGTTTATTTTAGGAATCCTCCTAAGCCAAAGTATAATAGATTTTGGGATGTTTCAGTAGTATTTAAGCTGTTCCAGCAATGGCCTAGTAATAGACATTTATCGATCAAACAGTTAGGTTTTAAATTGGCTGTGTTGTTGCTTTTGGTAACTGGACACAGAGGCCAAACGATTGTTGCCCTTTCACTTCAGGGCTTAGATATTGATGATGAGGAGGCTACGTTTGATTTGGATAAGTTGTTAAAATCAAACCGTTTAGGAGACCCACTCTCTTCGATTCGTTTGACGAGTTTCCCAACGGATAGGAAACTTTGTGTGGTGTCTGCTATTAAAGTGTATATTTCCAAGACAGAAGAAATTAGGAATTCTCGCCAGCTTCTAATAAGCTTCATTAAGCCACATAAGGCTATCTCCAGAGACACGCTCGCAAGATGGACGATGATTGTGCTCAAGGCAGCAGGTGTTGATACGAAACGCTATGCTTCACATTCTACGCGAGGTGCGATGGCTTCAAAAGCAAGACATTTGGGGATCTCGGTTAAGACGATCCTGGCACACGCCGGCTGGAAGACGGCGAAGTCGTTTGCAAAACATTACAACAAACGACTTGAGAAGTCAAGTGGGGTTGCTACCCGACTACTCACCAACTAAGAAGGTTACGTGAGTGTGAACAGTTTAAGTTATGATTGTTCTGATGGTTACATTGTTGATGTACATGATTGAGGATAAAAATGAGGCTACGTAAAGTCTCCCTCGGCCTCGAGTAGCCGAGGCGGTGTACCGAGGTAAAATAGTATAGTTAGACGAATCTTACCTTGGTACAGATGATGGATAACTCTTGTTTTCCCGAGGTACAAGCCTCGGGTAGTCGTGGACTAGGGCCCACCCTCCACACCCTGTCACGACTATTGCGTTGGCTTGTGCCAAAGTGGGAAAACTTGAGGACTTCCAATCATTATGCGCATTTTTATCCTGAATAGTTTTGTAAAGATTGACGTACCGGATGTTGCTACCTTCTCCCTAGTCCACGACTACCCGAGGCTTGTACCTCGGGAAAACAAGAGTTATCCATCATCTGTACCAAGGTAAGATTCGTCTAACTATACATTACATACATACATACATACATACATACATACATACATACATACATACATACATACATACATACATACATACGTACATACATACATACATACATACATACATACATACATACATACATACATACATACATACATACATACATACATACATACATACATACATACATACATACATACATACATACATACATACATATTACAATGTAGCAGTAAAGATAATTTGTTTCCCATCAGCAATTAGACTTCAATGTAACCAGTGGCTGCCGTGGATTCAGCGGTGGGGCGTGGCTCAGGCAGTAGCATGTCCACCTGTGAGTGTGAAGGTGTCGGTCATCCTATCGATCCTGCTCAGTGCATCCATTTGCAGTTTGGGCTATTTTCCATTCCAACCAGTGGTCCACAACTGGTTCATAAATGTGGTATGTGCTGTCCTGTCTGTGGGAAAGTGCATATAAAATACCCCTTGCTGTTGTTAAATAGCCGATGATACGAAGATCAATGTGCTCTAGAGGCATCGGTAAATAAAACAAGCTTTTTAGAGGGGCAGCGTAAACCTAAACTTTAGTGATGACTGATCGGATCATTGTTAATCAAAAAGCCTTTGGATGAAAGAGTCCCTACTACATCAGGGATAACCAGGCGATCATGATTTACTCACTCGCCGATCATTCCATCCACTCATTTATCCGTTGAGTACAGTAGTCTTGAAAGGACAAATCTGCATCTGCGTCCAGACATAGCTGGTGTCCTGTCATCGGAAGGACATTCAAATGTGGCAGAGTATAGTTTGTGCACATTTTTGGGGATCGCCCATCACAGAGGGCGTCATTGAAAGTAGACACTACTGTATTAAACGAATTAATTGGTAGGGCACACATAAACTACGTCACGCTTGT
The DNA here is from genome assembly GCA_030323885.1 of Branchipolynoe longqiensis. Taxonomy (NCBI): domain Eukaryota; kingdom Metazoa; phylum Annelida; class Polychaeta; order Phyllodocida; family Polynoidae; genus Branchipolynoe; species Branchipolynoe longqiensis. Next base: position 33,514,044 of record CM059189.1, read on the forward strand.
TCTGCTCATTCTCCTTTGGCGGTTTAAACAGCAGGTCATCCTGAGCTATTGTAACCATAAAGGGGCTGTCACACTACCACGTATAGCGTTATCGTATGCCGATGTATTCGATTTTCGACCAACACGTTGGCATATGGCGTCATAGGTTACGTATACGTTGGGCATATGTCGAGTGCGCTCGGGGTAGGTCGGCATAGGTTGAGCCGCTAAAAATATTTTGTGCGTGTTCAAAATTGTCAACGTATGTCGCCATATGGTTCATACATTTCTCATACGCTCGGCGTACGTTATGCACACGTATGGGATAGGTCGGGATAGGTTGGAACACGTTAGCCGTACATTCAGCCGTGCAGTCTGCGTACAGCCAACGGATGCATAACGTACTCCTAACGTACTTCAAAAGTATGCCTGCCGTATCTCCAGTGTACTTAACGTATATGCTGTACTTCTAGCGATGAAGTAATGTACGTAACTTTGGTAAGTGTACCGTGAGCATATGCGATAGGTCAGAGATACGTTCTTCATACATTATGTACATTGTGTGTATGTTGTGTGTACGCCCATTTTTATCCCCTGCCCCTGCAAAGTTTGACGAATGCAAACATACTGGCAAATTGTTGTACGTTGGGCACACGCTAACACCATACGTCGTAGTGTGACAAGGCCTTAAGACAAGAAGCTCACACTGGAAAGACATACCCACCCACTCTCCCACACCCAGTGACCTGTAATGTGGACATCTAAGTTCTATGTGCGCTTAATGCGTTTTGTGAAGTTGAAACTGGCAGTTGTCACCGCGGATTGGCCCCCTGCCTGTTGCATTGTTCTATTCTACCCATACTCTATTTAGCTGCATTGTTATAGATTGAACACCCACCATTTATGGTGCAAACTCTGCCCACCTCTATCGATCCTTGAGCCCATCAATAATTGATCCACTGATCTGCCGAATGGAGCCGTAAACTGCTCACCGATTGCTCTATTCATTGGTTGCGAACTTGGCGTTGGCTGGATGATTTTCAGTATTCTACTAATGTGTGGGTAAATGGTTATTGTGTTCAACTATGCAACTCTCAAAGGACTGTGCTTTTGGAGTCTTTATCTTATTGATGAATTAATGCCAGACATCGAAACCTACCCACAGATCGTCAATGAGGAATCTTACTCTTATCTTAGATAACCCCTTTTAATATTTCAATCTTTTTCATCAAGACACATCTAGTCAATTGTTGTTGAGGAGGGAAAAAAACGCTCTACCCCAACCCTGTCCCGTAATTGCATGGCGTTTATAAATTTTATATAAAAGTTTTCACCGCAAATGCGTCGAGGGAGGTGCGACGTGTGCGCGTGTAGGGGGGGGGGGGCTGGCAAGTCCATACTCAGAGGCTAGGTTGCTATTTGTTAATATTTGATCACACGTACTGGCTCACACCATCATAGCTGGTGTGTAATGGTTGTGTGACGTCAATTGTGAGCCTTTCAATACGTCATGGTATCGATGCTATGCGACGAAGCGGGTGGTGGTGACGTCATCTCTGCGGTTACAGTCCGCGATGCAGGTTTTGAATTACAGTGGGTGGGGCCATGCCAAACATTCGTGTTTCACGTCTCAGTGTCGGGTCTACTCAATCAATGCATTAGTAGAGACTTCCTGGTTTCCTATTGATTATCACTCATTTTTAAACCGACGAGAATCCCTTATCACTGCTGGACCTCTGATAATGGTTAATCATATTTAGGATTTCCCCTCCCAGGCTAAGTGTTTGTTAGGGTTTTACGTCCTCGCAACATTTAAATTCGCATCAGGACGCGTACAAACTAGTGACAGTGAATATTATAGTGCTGCTCTGCGGAGAGACCAGTCGTAGTGTGACAGCCCCATAACATTCGTCGATTCAACAATATGCATAACGCCGCCAATGTGGCGGCGGCGTTAATATCGGTTCGAATTTTGGGTTAATTTGATCAAATTTCACTTATGTCGTATGTAATTCTGTTAAATATGATAGCATTTAATAGATTGAGAGCCTCACACACACACTAACCGGCGCGTCTAGCAGTTAACCCTGGTTTGAAAACGGGGTAGCTTAGCCTAGGCTACAGTCGGCGGTTAGCGTTGGCACCGACACATAATTACGGATTTTCCACCGTTAGCTGTGTGGGGCTACCGTAGCCGCGGTTAAGGCCTTGGCACCTCCACATGAATATGGGCCCAGGTCGCTGGTGGTACCATGATCCGAAATCTCACTCACTCAGTCACATTATCCTGATACTGAGCTAACCAGTCATTGCCGATTCCTATTAATTTGAGCGCCAAGCTAGATTAGGCAGTGTCAAGTATCGATTTTGTATGATCATTGGTTTTATTCGGCTGGGATTCGAACCCCGAGCTTCGACACGGGAAGCCAGTGTTCTTACCGATTTTGACTACCGCTCCCTGTCCTAGGCTAAGTAGAATAGTTACTAACCAATATAAGTTCAACTTCTAGCCGCATATATATAGCTCTTTTAGTCATACTTCCCAACCTGATTTGTTATTATTTTTAATCTGCATAATGGGCTTTTTCCCCCCCAGAATTTGAACAAAATCCTCACAAAATGACAACAATGTTATATGCCTCACGGATTTCAATAGTTATTTCTTTAGTAGTTATCATTCTGTGATTTGTGTTCACTCTTTGAACTTGGGGTCAGTTATTGGCTGAGTTCTTCTAATATTAAAACTTGGCTTGTCTGTTCTCGTGAGCTTACGTTACAATCAACGCACTTATCAGGTCGCACTGCATTAGAATATTTAACTAAATGATTTGCACGTACCGCAGCCAACGCTGCTTCACCTGCAGGACTGCATGATGTGTTAAACTCAGCTATGCAGCTAATCAATAAGTAATCAAGGAAGTGTGTGTAGGTTTAGCAGCCAACGGCTCTTGGATGCATTATTACTGAGTGTTCAATTGACAGTCACATCGAAGTCACCCACATGGGCTCTGCACGGCCACCCACCCACACACACGCGCGCGCACGCACGCACGCACGCACGCACGCACGCACGCACGCAAACACGCGCGCGCACGCGCGAGCAAATAAAATCAGGGTTCTAATACTAGTAATAGCACCCAGAGGAAGTACTACCAGCAGGCGCCAATTGGGGTGGTTCTACGATCGATCTGCTGAAGAGGTGGAGGTGGTAATGAGACAAAGATAGATTTGCGGATAACTTGGATGTACTACTTGGTAGAGGAGTGAGTGGCGCCACCATCGGGACGCCCTGAGACTCCCGGCATGGCGTAGACGTCCCCATTATGGTGCTCTCACATTACGACGCATCGTGCAAACGTACATCAACTTATGTGATGGTTTGCCGCTACGTCGGGATACGTCGTTATGCGTTAGGCACTAGTTGGTGTGTGTCGACGTTCGTCGAGATCCGTTATCGCACATCAGGGGGTCGGCAAAGTTTTGTGCATGCACAAAACTTTCAACGCATGACAACGTTCGACAATGTGTGGATTTGATGTCCTCTGTACATTATGTAAGTGTTAGGCGTATGTCGATGTACGTTAGATGTATGTTAGTCAAAAGTTGTTCACTATGTTGCACTACATTAACCTACGGCAGTGGGAACATACTGTCCGCGTACTGACAACGTATGGATAACGTACGCCTGACGTAGTCTAACGTACGTTTAGCATTTCTGCAGCGTGTCTTGACTTATGTAACATACGACGCGTAGTTCTGGTCACCAAATAACGTATATAACTTTCACCGACGTTCTGTGAACGTACCGTTAGCGTAATTCGAGCAATTTTCGCCGGGAGGTACTTTAGCCATACGTTGGCCATACGCTGTGCATACGGTATGTATACGTCCAACTTTGCCCCCCACGCCGAAAAGTTCAATGCTTCTCGACGTAAAAAAGTGGTTTTATCCATTGGCGGCGCGCTGGCGAGATACGTCGTAATGTGACAGGGTCATTAGAGAGGATGACTGACCTACAGGCATAGGGGTGGCACTCTGAGCCGCATATTCCATTCCAACCTCAGTGTTTGTTTGTTTGTTGTTGTTTTACGTTCTAGCAACATCTAAGGTCATATCAGGACGGGTACCGACTTTTGACAGTGCGCACTTATGGCGACTTTATAGTGCTGTCCCACTGGGAAACCAGGCCACTGGCACCATGACCTGGTCTCCCACTCAGTCACATTATCCTGACACTGAGCACACCAGTCCTTGCACTGTCCTAATAATGCCGAGTGCCTGGCCAGGAAGCGACAAGTATCAATTTTTAAGTCATTTGGTTTGACTCGACCAGGGTTCGAACCCACGATCTACCAGCACGGGAGACGGATGCTCTAACTCATTCGGCCATCACGTCTGGTCGCCAACCTCAGTGAAGAGACACAGAGAGTATAGCCTGCTATCCTGGTGCATTGTGAATACCTATGGAATATACTGTAAAGTGTAAGCACCAGGGGCCGTATGCACGAATCGGGGTTAGGCTTAGCCGGAGTTAAGGCACTAGCCGTGGTTAGCTAGCTCAGGGTAGTGGGGGGTTTGAGAAACGTGTGAATCGGTATGCACCAATGTTTTAGCCACCGCGGATAGCTAACCGTGAGTTTATTTATAGATTTGGGAATTCCCTCGATTTGACAATATGAATAAGGCCGTCAATGCAGCAGGAGCATTAATAACGGTTCGATTTTAGGGTTAATTTGATTAAATTTCACTTATGGCGTATGTAATTCTGTTAAATATGACAGCATTTAATAGATTTGGGCCTAATATATTGCCGCCGATGCGGCAGGGTTGGCAGTATGGATATCGACGTCGCTGCGGCGGCGGCCATTTGTTTGTTTACTTTACATTCGTCGATTCGACGCTATTAATATCGCCGCCAATGCGGCGGTAGCGTTAATAACGGTTCGAATTTAGGGTTAAATTGATAAAATTTCACTTATTGCGTATGTAATTCTGTTAAATATGATTGCATTCAATAGATTTGGGCCTAATACATTGCCGCCGATGCGGCGCAGTTGGCAGTATGGATATCGACAATGTGAATAACGCCGCCAATGTGCCGGGAGCGTTAATACGGGTTCGATTTTAGGGTTAATTTGATTAAATTTCACTTATTGAGTATGTAAATGTGTTAAATATGATCGCATTGAATAGATTGAGACCCACACACCCACACTAACCGCCCCGGCTAGCAGTAAAACCTGATTTGAAAATGGTTTAGCTTAGCCTAGGTTAAATTTTGCGGTTAGCTCTAACACCGATTCGTGCATACCGATTTCTCACATTTAGCCGTGTGGAGCTAGCCTAGCCGCGGTTACGGGCCTAACCTCGATTCGTGCATACGGCCCCAGGTCAGAAATAACACTCGCCATTGGAGGATAGGGCTAGTTGATAATTAATGCATATCTCGTGGAAATGTCAGGTGACTTGCTGAGTTGACAACAGGGAATGCCACTATTCAATTCTCCAACGTCGTCAGCTATCGCAACCTCGGAAACAAGGTAGGAATTATGCTCACTTTCAAGCATCATTGTTTTACACACAGACACTCAACAGACCTCACATTCGTTTTCTGACATTTTTGCATGTTACAACTTTGTAAATAAACTAGCTATGTTTGAATATTTTGGTCTACAATGAAGTAGTTTCCAACACAAGCAGTTTCACCATTCCCATTTTTAGCTGTCATATTTGGATGACAAATGAATCTATTTTTGCAATAGAAAATAAACCAACATTTTTTTTCTCACTATTGCTGTCATTGCACCTTTGGGATATAATGAAAGGAATTTTCTTCATTTGGTCTGAAGAGGATAATTAATTTAGAAGAAAACAGTTACAATGTGAGGGACCAACCAATTAGGACCAGCACTGAAGAAGAACCCTCCTAGCAATATCTAAGGTCATATAAGAAGGGAATTCGGACTGATCAATTGCTGTCATATTATATATCCATGGTATTTTGTTAAACATTAATCGGTGAATATAAAAAATGGCGGAAATCCGCGAAATCGCATTCCATAATATAGTAATGTAAGACTAACACCTTATCCAGTGGGCGCTGGAAATGATGTCACTCTGTGTGTGCACACGCACATATGTGTGCGCACATGTGTGTGCGCGCGGATGTGTATACATGTATTGATCTATCAAAGTTAAAATGCTTGAGTTTGGTTATTCTAGCAAATTTAAATGCCGCTGTTATCGCAGCTAGTATGCCAGCCATGTTGCTTTAAGTTTGTGTATGGAGATTAGGTTGTGTTGGTACCAGAGCATACTGAACAGTTTGTTCATAGTAGCTTGCAATACTTGAACAACAGCCCACATCTGTAATAAGTGTATCCGTTTTGGAAGGGAGGGGACTGCATCTATTTAAAAATTGATAAACTACTGGCCCCGTCCTGATATGACCTTAGATGTTGCTAGGACGTAAAACAACAACAAACAAACAGTGAATATTTTTTAGTAAAAACGCCCACGCTTAAGTATGCCTTTTCCACCGGTCATGTTAGTGAATTGCTAGAGTGAAACCCCAATTTAGCCAGATCGTTGGGGTCCATAAAATATTATCGCGGGGAAAAAAGCATGGTTGCGTTAAACTTAAAGTGAGATCCAGTTGACTGAATTACCTTTGAATTAAAGAATCCCCTGGTCCAATGACACATTGTGTTATATCGGAATTCGCGTTAAATCAGGGCGCATAAAATCAGGGTTTCACTGTAGTCATCAGAAGGCAGCTTGGTTGTGGAAATTGGTTATTAGTTACCAGAGTAGATTATTGGAAACGGAGAGAATTGATGGCATGGCTTAATTGGAGATCGAGACTTACACCTGCTGTGTGTCAGCGTTCGCTGTATTGAAATGAACGGCTGAGGATACTGCGTTGTTGGATGGCCATGCAGCCGCGCAATTCTGTGCCGTAATTATCCACGGCAATCCGCCCCTCTCCCGTCCACAGTACAAATAATGGGGCTGTCACATTACGACGCATCGCGCAAACGTACGCCGACATGTGATTTTTTGCCGCTAAGTCAGGATACATCGTTATGCGTTACGCATGCATTAAGTGTGCGTTGGTATACGTCAATATACGGCGGCTTGCGTCAGGGGGTTGGCGAAGTTTTGTGCATGCACAAAACTTTCGACGTACGACAACACATGGGTGCTTACGTTCCGCCTACGTTAGGCATACGTTGTCCTACGTTGACTTTCGTTCCTCTGACGAAGAGCGCGTTGGCAATGTAGCGCCAATGTATGACGACATTGTTCTAACGTATGGCCGACGTGCGGTTGACGTTTCTCCACCGTGTCTCGACATATTTGGCGTATAGGGCGCGTGTCTGCCCCTCGCTTAACGTTGGCCGGCAGCGTTTTGCGAACGTATTGTGAGCGTTTTGGCCTGGAGTATTTAAAGGGATCAAATTTCATGTTTGACCAAAACAGCTGAGCTCTTCGGAGATGATGGATGTCTCTGCAAGGCTCCTGCAGGAATACCAACTAGCCATTCTCCAACATCACCATAATGTTAACCAATTGATACTTTACCATCTCAGAAGAAGGAGATGACGTCGACTAAGAAGAATGTGGATGAGAGCATGGATCAGGAGGCGGCGACAGTTTGGTTTATACGGCCAGCTTCTGGTGGAACTCCATAATGAGGACACAGCTTCTTTCATCAACTTCATGCGGATGCCTCCCCCGATGTTCGATGAGATGCTAGCCAGAGTGGGTCCTCGGCTAACTAAAAAGTACACATAATTCAGAGAGCTGATCGAGCCTGGCCTGAAGCGTGCCCTCACTCTGCGTCGCCTAGCCTCTGGGAGCAAGTATGCCTCCATGAGGTTTGGGTGGAGGGTCCCCCACAACCTGCAATCAATCATCGTGTGAGAGGGGTGTAAAACAGTCATCGCCAACTACATTGACGAGATGACGACTCGCCCCACGACTCCTGATGGATGGCGTGCCATCTCAGAAAAGTTCATGAGGAGGTGGAACTTACCCCACACTTGTGGAGCACTAGATGGGAAGCATATTGCCTGCCGGTGTCCCCCAAAGAGTGGATCTCTCTACTACAACTATAAGGGATTCTACTCCATAGTTCTCCTGGCTCTCGTCGATGCAGACTCCAAGTTCATCTAGGTGGATGTCAGTGGAACGGGTTCGGCATCAGACGCACAGGTTTTCAATGACTTTGAGCTGAAGGCAGGCATCGAAGATGGTACCTTCGGTCTCCCTGCCAGCGAGCCTATCGTGAACGGCCAGGATGCTGTACCCTACTTTCTGATCGGTGACAATGCCTTCGCCCTACGCCCGACAATGGGCCCAATTATATACACTGGCAAATTTAAATGTCAGTTATTAACTTGGGTGGGGTAGGTAACTTAATATTTTTTTCTGGGCCCAATTATATACACTGACAAATTTACATGTCAGTTATTAACTTGGGTGGGGAAGATTACTTTTATACTGACAAATTTACATGTCACTTATTAATTTGGGTGGGGAAGGTTACTTTATGGGGAAGATTACTTACTTATTAAGGGCCAAATTTAACATGTCACCCGGCAGGGTTCTTATTTACAGTTACATGTCAGATTAGTATTTGTAAAGTAGGCTAACTGGACAAAGGCCTAAATTATTTTAAGTTTTATTTAATTTATTTCTACCACATTGCATTTGGGGGATTTGTATAATAAGGATACAAAATGTTTACAAAGAAATAGACTCAGATACCAAAATCTGGATTAAAATACATATAGTTTTTTTTACACAAACATTTTATAAATAGTGTATAGAGGCATATAATAATTACATTATAACAAATATACATATATACATGGCTACAATATTTACATACTAGAAACAATAAATATATACATATATAGAGCACCAACAATACAGTCATTTAGCCTCCGGGGTCTTTGGTGGGGTGTCCATGTCCCCCACAGGAGCAAACAGCTCCTGCGCCTCAATGTTCAAGTTGGAAACATTGGAAATCCCTGGCAGCCCGGACAAATTCAGCAAACTGTCCGCGGCTGTCGGAGTACTAGTGGACTGGTTCAGCACCGCTTGGGTTGAAACCCACGCCCCAACGACGGAGCTGCCGGTCGGTTGTGGTGTTGCTTCCGAAGCTGCAGGTGCTGGCAGAGGTTATGCTGCTGGACATGCTGTAGGTGGTGAAGGCATTCCTACCATTGGCGGTGGACCCATGGGCTGCTGGCCAAACAGAGCCTGGGGCTGCAGTACCTGCGCCGTCGGCTGGTGATGTATCGGTCCTGTAATCTGGTGCATCGCCACATCCGGCGCAGGCATCACAAATCAGTTTATCTGCTGCATAGACTCCTGGGTCTGTGATGCCCATGGGGATCCTGGTGGTGGTTGGTGCCTCCACTGGTGGGGATACGGCTGGTATATCTCGCTCGGTGACGGACAGGAGGACGTGTGCGATGACGTCGACTGCCACGATGTCACAGACGGGAGCCGCACAGGACACATCATGGAGGGGTAGGACCTGGATGGCTCCACATACATCCATCGCTCATCATTGTCTACCTCTTTATCCAGCACCTCCGACAGGACCCGATAAATCCTGGCCCGCACCTTCTTTTCTTGGGCCTTGGACATAGTCTCCAACGCGTCCCTGACAAAATTACCAAAGGCCGTCCCCACTGTCATGGCCCGTGATGCAACCAGCTTCAGGGTCTCCAGCAGCTCCCCCGACTCATCGACGCGCTGCTGGAGACTTATCAGCAGACTGCTGTTCTTGGGCTGCGGCTGGGGGTCTGTGTCTGCTCGGCTGATCATCCAGCCCGATCTGCACCTCACCGCAGGCTGACTCTGCAGGCCCCAGATCGCCCTGAGCAGCATCTATGGTGGCAAGCACCTGCAAGACACAATAATAAAGCACCATAAATAACATGAATACAAATTGATTGGCCAAAATGAGGTAAAGAATTTAAAAAAAGCACATCATTGCAAACTATAATGCCATTAAAATATATACATAGATTTATCCAGAATAAAGGTCTATAATGAATCAAATCCACATTATTGCAAGTTACAATGTCAGTAAAATTGATGGTACTTACAGTTCTGCAGGGCTCAGGCCGGTGTCTGACAATCGTCGCTAGCGGAACGTTGGGAGGGCCCTTATGCCAACGCTAGGTAAACGACGCGCATGCGAGAGGCACATTAGCCACATGTTGTGCCAAACTTTTTTCTTCTTTTTTCTCATGTGTCGACATACGCTACCACTACGTCGGACCAACGCTATGCTTACGTCCACTACGTTGCGCTGACGTCCAACTTTTTCCCCCCCCCGCACCGAAAGGTTCGCCGCATCTTGACGTACAAAAGTGATTTTACGCATTGGCGGCGCGCTTGCGAGATGTGTCGTAATGTGACAGGGCCTTAAGCACATCCCCATAGCATAGTGAAGCCAATTAATTTAGCCATTTTCCCCAAGTGGGATTTACTTTGTGCATGACTTAAAATACACATTGAAATTTCCAAATGATGTTCATGACAACTAGGAAACAAGTAGAATGGATAGCAGCATATACATACATACATACATACGTACGTACGTACGTACGTGATTGCATACATGCATGTATGCATACATACATACATACATACATACATACATGTATACATACACACATACATACACACATACATGCATGCATGCACACATACATAGATACATACATACATACCATGTAGCACCTATTTCATGTACATATACATTATAACTGGGCGCGATGGCCGAATACGTTGAGCCCTCAGGTCGATGGTACCCCGGTCGAACCAAACCAATGGCTTAAAAATGTTTTAGCAGAAAATAAATAAAATAAAATACCCAGTGCTACAAAGGATCAATAGGATATGACAAGGAGCGGTGGAATAAGAAAGCAATTGTCCGTGGTTAACCCCTCCCCTTCCACTCCTTCTGCTAATTATCAGTTTCTTGGTTTTATGGCATGGGTGACCATTACGACTACGGACAAGATTTTTGCTGTATTATCGGATACGATTGTCTTATTTGCGATGCATATTTTAATATGTTAGTATTATTACTAAATATTAAGCACGGGCGCTTTAGGCTGCCTGAACGCTTCCTTAAGCGTCTGCTAGAACTGGCACTCATCCAGTCCCACACTATGACGGCCACTGGGGGAGCCATTGTGCACCCTCCACCAGTTATCTCTATGCATTCACCAATAGACTGCATCGCCATTCCAGCCACGCGGTGCATTGTGGGATGCGTGAAAGATAAACAACCCCCCGCGAAGCACATGGACAATGCTAAGACACTGGGTGCAGCTGTGAAATGTGCTAGTTTCAGCCCATCTCAGCTCTTGTTTGAAACATAGAATACCAACTAAAAAATATATCAAATAAATTAAGGTTCTTTTATCTAGCATTGCATTTAGATCAATCTATTCAGCACATCTTATTCCATCTGCATTTAGATTGAGAACAATCTGGGCACTCAGACTAGTGTTAGAGCCATAGCCAGAGTCAGCTTTACTCATTTTATTCATGTTTTTATTTATATCCTATGGTTAATAACATTTGTTGGGCTAGGAAATGGGTAGGGTTAATCAGACATTGGTTATATATTTCTTTGAAACAAGTTTTTGTTGACACATTTGATTTTAATATTTATAACAAGAATGACTTATGTCTAATCAATGGTGATGTAAACATCAGCCTGTAAAATGACTGAAATTGTTTCTTAGCTCAAAATGCTTAATTATGGAGAGTTGTGTCTTAAACATATTCATTATATTATTATATTGCATCCATCCATGTTTGTACCAAATTGTTATGTATGTTTTGACTAATTTTGAATAAAATCGAAGTTTTGCCCTATGCATATCGTCAAACTCAATGGCCATACACCCTTGCTTTGCTGCCAACGCCGTTTTCAGAGCATGCGCATTCGAAACGCTGATCTCGTCTATATCCAGGTTTTTAAACAACCAGAAAAGATATACCGACAGATATGTTTAAATAGGTGGGGATATACCGATAGATATGTTTAAATAGGTGGGGATATACTGACAGATATGTTTAAATAGGCAGGGATATACTGACAGATATGTTTAAATAGGTGGGGATATACCAATAGATATGTTTAAATAAGTGGGGATATACCAACAGATATGTTTAAATAGGTGGGGATATACCAATAGATATGTTTAAATATGTGGGGATATACCGATATATGTTTAAATAAGCAGGGATATACCGACAGATATGTTTAAATAGGCGGGGATATACCAACAGATATGTTTAAATAGGTGGGGATATACCAATAGATATGTTTAAATATGTGGGGATATACCGATATATGTTTAAATAAGCAGGGATATTCCGACAGATATGTTTAAATAGGTGGTGATATACCGATAGATATGTTTAATTAAGCGGGTATATGTCGACAGATATGTTTAAATAGGCGAGGACCAACTCAGACGGAGTCACAATTTTGAAGTCTAGGTGATTATATACTTGGGTTTATTTAGATCTTTCTAACATCAAGTTACAGTTGATTCATAATTATATACAATATCTTGATCCCTCCATATTTGCTAATGTAGAATCTTGTTTGTTCATTACGATACATACGTACCTCTCTTTTCTGTCTTTTCCCCTCATTTCTCTTTCTTACTCTCCCTCTCTCCTTCTCCTCCTCTTCCTCTTTCGTCCCTCTCCATCACTGTCGCTGTCTCTTCTCTCCTTTCTCTTTGTTTCTGTCTCGCTATGTTATCCTCTCTCTCTCTCCCTATATATATATATATATTTTACCTCGGTATACAGCCTCAGGCTAGCCTCAGGCTAGGGAGAAGGAAGCACGTGAGGTACCAGCAATTAGCATATACAACTCACGACTGGATTACGTGTCGTTGGGTTGCTCCGGCAAATTTAGTCTACATACAAGCAAATACGCAGTAAGTATAATAAAAACTGTGGTTAGCTTAATTATGATGCATTAGAGCATCATTATGGAAAGTTTAGACTTTCTTTGGTCCATTTTGGACGAGTTATTTGGTTATAAAAAACCAAGGATAGATTCCTTCTCGAAGGAACGAAACCGATCATTAGCGGTTCTGTCAACACCCGTGTCACCGTGTGATTATGGGTAGAGATGTGGGCTCTGCCTCATCTCCTGTGGAAATTCTCTCGTACTCTAATAGAGAGTAATGTTGGAGATGCTCCTGGGTTTCTTTTATAGACTCCCCACAAACTTTTTCAGGCGTTTCTCCGAGTTTCGTAGCATTTTTTCCAACTTGTTGACGTAGTAGTCACAGGTGGGAGAAGTGTGCGGAACAGAGGGATGGGCGGGACAATACACTGGTCCCGACCCCGCGTAAGGTTTGGGCTTGACCCACAATCCACGCACAAATTTAGCTTATTACGCCTGTGTTATAACGGTATAAACACGTTCTCTAACACCACTAGATGTCCAAATGAGTTTGAAACAACCATATTGTGACATATATATATATACCGGGACTGACCAAAAATCTTTGTTTCAGTTCCCGATGGCCACGAAGCGGAGTAAGCGCGGTGCAGCAGCAGCCGAGGGGCGTGTTCCGAGTGGATTGGACGAGGAGTACGACTCCTCACCTGTGTTGTCGGCAGTGCCTTCAACACAGCCCGGGGCGCATATTCTCTCCGAGGCGGACGAGGACATAGTGCCTGACGGCGCCGCGGCTCAAAATTGGGAGACTCTGTTTGCGGCGATGGAGAGTCATATTATGTCTCTCAAACCACCGGTGTCTCGTAAACGGCGAATGCCGAGTGTCCAAGATGAGTCATCTTTTGAGGATTTCTCGGAGACAGACTCAGCGATGGAGCTTAAGGCTCCTCCTCCTCCTTCTCCTAAACGGAGGAAGAAGAAGAAACATATCATTTCTTCTGGTGATGATTTCACCAAAGAACGGGGGAAGACTGGACTTCGCAAAAAGCGGAAGACCAAGTCCAAGAAGAAGAAGAAGAGGAAAGATTCTTCTTCTTCAGATTCTTCCACAGATTCCACTTCCACGGAATCAGACTCAGACACACAATATGAAGGTGTCTATGCTGCCATTGGTGGCAAAGTGGCTAAGAAAGTGGAGAAGCCAAAGGCTAAGCGTGTTAAAACCACTACGCTTATGCGCGAGACCATTAATGGCCATTTCCGCACGTTTAAACCGGCGGAAATTATCTCCAAGTTAGGAGATGAATTAACAGGCATTAAAGGTGTTCCCAACTCCATCATTAAGGAGATGGATCGAGATGTCAATATGACGGATGACCGTAAGAGATTTGAGGGTGTGTTGCACACAGTGCATAAGGTGGTGCTTGGTACCCTAACAGCTATTGCTCCTGTAGCAAATAGAATGCAAAGAGAAAATAAGTTCTCGTCTTTGGCTAAGACGATGGACAAAGGAATTGCATTGTAAACTGCAGCCAAGAGTGGCAAAAACATGGATGGCAAGAAGAAACAGGAAACTCCTCGTTTCAAAAGGTCACGAGGGGATTTTCGTCCACGGCGGTTCACCAGGGGAACCAGACCGGGCTCAAACTTCGGTCAAGCTTTTCGGGGCCGGGGCGCTCGCTCAGGCTGGACCGACAACACCGCACGGCCACTGGGCCGAGGTGTCAACTCGCCGAGACCCTTCCCCAGGGGCGGGTCCAAGTAGAGGTTGAAACACAAACGTTGCAAGTCCTTGCAGCCTCTAAAACCACACAAACTGTAAGCAACTTTGTGGCTGGCAATATTAATAATCATATTTCTGAGTGGCACAAAATTACTAGTGACCAAGAAATTTTACAAATAGTTAGGGGTGTTCACATTCCCTTCACACAATTTCCGGTACAAGGCAGGATACCTTTTCCTTATAACATTGAACCGGTTGAACGAGAGGCACTAACTAAACAGGTACACAAATTCTTTGAGAAAGGAATTATACAAAAAGTGACATACTGTTCAGGAGAGTTTATTTCAAACATCTTCTCGAGACCAAAGCCTAATGGCGAGGTTCAAATGATCCTGGATTTAACAATCCTTAATAAAATGGTGGAATATCGACATTTTAAAATGTTTTCGCTAGATACGGCACAACATCTGATTACGCCAGATGCGTGGATGGCTAGTGTTGATTTACAAGATGCATATTATACGCTTCCCATAAGGGAAAAAGACCGGAAATTTCTTCGGTTTCTTTGGGATAACCAACTCTATGAGTTTACCTGCATGCCGAATGGTTTAGCTTGTGCCCCTCGTTTATTCACTAAACTGCTTAAACCTGTTTTCTCAGTAATGGCGCGGAAGGGTCACATAATGTTTCCATACATAGATGATTCCTTTATTATAGCATCAACACAAATTGATTGTGTGAATGCAGTTTGGGATTTATGTGCATTACTCACTAAATTGGGGTTTTATATACATCCACAAAAGTCAGTGCTTAAACCAACAAAACAACTCAAATGTTTAGGGTTTATTCTGGATACACAGTCTCTTACAGTGTCGATAACAGAACAATAACTAATTAAGTTTATGAATACAGCGACCCAGCTTATTAAGTTACCAAAACCTAAAATTAGACAGGTCGCAGTCCTTATTGGGATAATGATACCGTATGCACCCGCTATTCTATACGGGAAGGCCCATATTAAATCTCTAGAAATAGATAAAAAAATTTAGCGTTAACACAAACTAAAGGGAATTTTGAGCGAAAGATGTTTATTTCGCAAGAAGGGCTACAGGATATTGCATGGTGGATGCAACACATAGCAAGTTCACCAAATCCAATCCGCATGGCGGAACCTAATACGGTAATTACTACTGATGCTTCATTAGAAGGTTGGGGAGCTCATCGAGATGGGGTCACAACAGGAGGTAGATGGCTTGATGATGAAAAATCAGACCATATTAATGCACTAGAATTGCGTGCTATTTATCTGGGCTTATGTAGTTTAGTAAAGATAAATAAATCACAAGTTAGAATACTAACTGATAATACTACTGCCATGGCATATATTCGTAACATGGGTGGAACCAAATCAAAGCCTTGCAATCAGTTGTCTAAACTGATTTGGAACTGGGCACAGGCTCAACAAGTCTGGCTGACTGTAGCGCATATTCCAGGGTCACAAAATACACTTGCAGACCATAAAAGTAGAAATTTCCATGACCATTTAGAATGGTCTCTCTCTACACCTTTGTTTAACTTCATTTGTGGAAAATGGGGTACACCTAAAGTTGACTTGTTTGCATCACGAAATAATAACAAATTACCTTGTTATGTTTCTTGGCATCCTGAACCGGATGCTTGGAAAGTAGATGCATTTGCTATTACCTGGGAAAATAATTATTTTTATATTTTCCCACCGTTTAGCATTATCAGCCGAGTTGTGAGAAAAATCTGCTTGGAAGGGACACATGCTAAACTGGTGGTGCCCGATTGGGACACGCAACCTTGGCTGCCAGCAGTTTCACAACTGGCAAAAGAACATATACGATTCCCAAGAAAACTCGGGAATCTGACGCACCACGGACCACTAGTGGTTCACGGCGACGTGTCAACGACGTACCTATTGGCATTCCTTTTCTAAGGAAACAGCTGCAGCAATTTGGATTGGACAAAATTACTGAGAACAGGATAGTATCTGATGCCTGGAGGCCAGGAACGGTCAAAATGTACACAACCTATTTAAAGAAATGGGGTGTACATTGTTTGTTAATGAAAGTCAAGCCAACAAATCCAACAATTTCACAAGTAGCTCGTTTTCTTCGTTCTCTAGAGGATGAAGGACTATCCTTTGGGTCAATCAATGCGGCAAGATGTGCGTTATCAATCATATTACCTAGAATTGATGGCGAAACAGTTGGAAAACATTATGTCCTTTGTTATCTACTTCGGTCAATTTATCAAAGGAATCCTCCAAAACCAAAGTATAGTCGGTTTTGGGATGTTTCTATAGTATTTAAGTTGTTTCAGGCTTGGCCTCACAACTCGTGGTTAGATATAAAACAATTAGGTTTTAAGGTCGCGGTCCTGTTATTATTAGTAACTGGACACAGAGGACAGACGATTGTTGCTTTATCCTTAACTGGATTAGAAATAGACAAGAAACAAGCTACGTTTGATTTAGCACAATTGCTCAAATCGAACACGTTAGGTGACCCTTTATCTACGGTTCACTTAGACTGCTTTCCGAATGATCGGAAATTATGTGTTGTGTCAGCCATACGGACTTATATATCTAAGACAAAGGATTTACGTGCATCACAACAACTATTAGTGAGCTTTATAAAGCCACATAAGGCAATTTCACGAGACACCCTTGCCAGATGGACAATTACGGTGTTGAAATTGGCTGGAGTGGATACGGGCAAATACTCTTCCCACTCAACTAGAGGTGCCATGGTCTCCAAGGCACGGTTGCTAGGTATTTCTGTGAAAAGAATACTACGCATGCAGGCTGGAAGACGGCTAAGTCGTTTGCAAAACATTACAACAAACGACTAGAAAAGCCTACCGGCATTGCAAAGCGTCTGCTCGCCAACTAACAAGAATAGGTGAAAACAAAAACGTTGAATATTATAATAAGAATGGATGATATTAAGGATAAAAATGAATTATGTAAAAGTCTCCCTAGCCTGAGGCTGTATACCGAGGTAAAATAGTATAGTTATACGAATCTTACCTGGGTATAGATGATGGATAACTGTTGTTTTCCCGAGGTATAAGCCTCGGGTAGACGTGGGCTAGGGCCCACCCACCACGCCCTGCCACGTCTATCCCGTTGGTGTACCATTACGGGAAAATCAGAGTATCCATTGTATTGAAAGATAATTTTTTATCCTGAATAAGTAGGTTAAAATTGCTGGTACCTCACGTGCTTCCCAGGTAAGATTTGTATAACTATACTAATATATATATATATATATATATATATATATATATATATATATATATATATATAGAGAGAGGGCGAGGGAGAGAGAGAGAGTCAGCTATATACATCAATCAATCAATAGTTCCATCCTCTAGTCGAGGGTTGGATGCAATGGTTCTCCACTTGTCCCGATGTTGTGCTGTTCTGATAGACTGTGAATAATTCAAGCCTGTGAAATATTTGTAAACCATGATGTTCTTGGTCTCCCTCTCCCTCTGCTGCCATTCACCTTCCCTTCCAACAATGTACGGTATATTGAACTCTGACGAATGATGTGGCCAAAATAAATAAGTTTCTTTGTCTGTATAGTGGCAAACAAGCTTTTCTTATTTTTTATTTTTCTGAGAACTTCTTTGTTGGTGATCTTCTTTGTCCATGATATTTTCATCATCCTTCGATAAGTCCACATCTCAAATGCTGCTAAACGTTTGTACATTTTCTTAGAGATTGTCCATGTCTCTGCCCCATACATTAGAGTAGACCACACATAACACTGAAGAATACGCTTCCTTGTTTGTATTAATATCTTACTTGATGTTAACACTCTATACATTTTGGAGAATGTTGTTCGGGCTATTGTTATCCTTCTTTTAATTTCTTCCTCACATCTCCCATCATTTGTAATCTTTTGTCCGAGATATATGAATTCGGATACTTGTTCTATGTTTGTGCCATCTATGATTATATTGACGTTTGGTTTATCTGTCTTTTTACTTATAACCATTGTTTTGGTCTTCCTGGCATTCATCTTCATGTTGAATAGTATTCCAGCTTTATTGATTCTATTCACTATATCTTGTAGGTTTTTCTCACTGTCTGCTAGTATTACACTGTCATCGGCATATCTAAGATTGTTGATGTTCATGCCACCTATTGTCACTCCCTTGCAATCTTCAATGTGTCTGAAAATCATCTCTGTGTACAGGTTAAATAGACATGGTGACAATACACACCCCTGTCGAACTCCTCGTTTAATCATAACTTCATCCGATAGGCCCTGCTCCATTTTTATAAATGCACGTTGTGTCCAGTATAAGTTCACAATTAGTTTAATATCTTTGCCATTGACACCAATACTATATATATATATATATAGTAAATATACACACATATATTATATATGCTGTGGCTTTACGTCCTGGAAATGTATGTATGTATGTATGTATGTATGTATGTATGTATGTATGTATGTATGTATGTATGTATGTATGTATGTATGTATGTATGTATGTATGTATGTATGTATGTGAGACACGAAAAACACTTTCATCTAGAAGTTTATTATTTGTTACATCATTTGAGAATAAATGTAAATTAAAATCCCAGGACCCTGAGGATTTCCCCCAAGACTAATGTTGTGAGCACCATGTGAAAACCATACCGTTGATCTGTGTGAAAGCCTAGAACTACCTGACAGCAGCTGTTGGGTTTCGTGCCACATTAGAAATAATTCCCTGTGCGGCTGTTGATCCCCGGTGTATGTGTATTGCGTATTGAGGGCCGTGCCTTATGGACGCCGAGTGCCCAGTTGACTTATGTCAATCCGGGTCACCTTTCACAGCCCACTTCCGTCAAATTACAAACACTGGGAAGTACCAAAAAAAAACCACAATAGAGAACACGCATGTATCTTAGAATTGAACAATGCACTCAACATGTATCGTTATTTTTGTGTATATATATATAATATATTAAAGTTGCATAATCCGACGGCTTTGAGTTTCTGACATATTTCTTTAGATTTATTTGTTTGTTGTTTTTACGTCCTAGCAACATCTAAGGTCATATCAGGACGGGCACCGACTTGTGACAGTGCACACTCATGGCGACTTTATAGTGCTGCCCCACTGGAAGATCAGGCCATCAGCACCATGACCTGATATCCCACTCAGTCACATTATCCTGACACTGAGCCAACCAGTCCTTGCCCTATCCTAATAGTGCCGAGCGCCAGGCTAGGAAGCAACAAGTATAAATTTTTAAGTCATTGGTTTGACTCAACCAGGGTTCGAACCCACGATCTACCAACACGGGAGACGGACGCTCTAACTCATTCGGCCATCCCGTCTGGTCCATATTTCTTTAGATAAATATGTTTGGTTGGTCATTATTTCTACATTATTTCTACATTATTTTAGTTTGAAGTTGTGAACTTTTATTTTAAGCGGTTAACTTTCGAGATATTTGAAGCTAAGACATGCATAATTAATGTTGGTGTGCACACGGATTTGTTTAGAAGTTTTGTTAAAACTTAGCACAAAGCACAGGGACATCAGCCATCATTAAATATTTAACGAGTGCATCGGTATCTAAGTTGAATATTTGGGATCAAATCTGGATAGGTGTTTTAAAAAAAAATTGGTTGCTTTCATCGGGTTATGCAGCTTTAAGCCACTATTGTACTTCTGTGATTAATCGTTGTAGTAAGTGTTACTTGTTAGTAAAGCTGACTCGCTGAGTTACTCTGCCAACATTAGTGTTAGTCTAGCAGCACACAATTGGACCCCTACGGAGCTGGTTGTGAGCCGCGTATGACTAAGCCTGGCTATAGGCGAGATCACGGTTCCGAGTGCGCATGCGCTGAAAACGGCGTTGTGAGCAAAGCAAAGGCCGACAGTTTGCCGATACGCGTAGGGCAAAACTTCCATACATATATATATATATATATAGTAAATATACACACATATATTATATATGCTGTGGCTTTACGTCCTGGAAATGTATGTATGTATGTATGTATGTATGTATGTATTATGTATGTATTATGTATGTATGTATGCATTATGTATGTATGTATGTATGTGTATGTATGTATGTGAGACACGAAAAACACTTTCATCTAGAAGTTTATTATTTGTTACATCATTTGAGAATAAATGTAAATTAAAATCCCAGGACCCTGAGGATTTCCCCCAAGACTAATGTTGTGAGCACCATGTGAAAACCATACCGTTGATCTGTGTGAAAGCCTAGAACTACCTGACAGCAGCTGTTGGGTTTCGTGCCACATTAGAAATAATTCCCTGTGCGGCTGTTGATCCCCGGTGTATGTGTATTGCGTATTGAGGGCCGTGCCTTATGGACGCCGAGTGCCCAGTTGACTTATGTCAATCCGGGTCACCTTTCACAGCCCACTTCCGTCAAATTACAAACACTGGGAAGTACCAAAAAAAAACACAATAGAGAACACGCATGTATCTTAGAATTGAACAATGCACTCAACATGTATCGTTATTTTTGTGTATATATATATAATATATTAAAGTTGCATAATCCGACGGCTTTGAGTTTCTGACATATTTCTTTAGATTTATTTGTTTGTTGTTTTACGTCCTAGCAACATCTAAGGTCATATCAGGACGGGCACCGACTTGTGACAGTGCACACTCATGGCGACTTTATAGTGCTGCCCCACTGGAAGATCAGGCCATCAGCACCATGACCTGATATCCCACTCAGTCACATTATCCTGACACTGAGCCAACCAGTCCTTGCCCTATCCTAATAGTGCCGAGCGCCAGGCTAGGAAGCAACAAGTATAAATTTTTAAGTCATTGGTTTGACTCAACCAGGGTTCGAACCCACGATCTACCAACACGGGAGACGGACGCTCTAACTCATTCGGCCATCCCGTCTGGTCCATATTTCTTTAGATAAATATGTTTGGTTGGTCATTATTTCTACATTATTTCTACATTATTTTAGTTTGAAGTTGTGAACTTTTATTTTAAGCGGTTAACTTTCGAGATATTTGAAGCTAAGACATGCATAATTAATGTTGGTGTGCACACGGATTTGTTTAGAAGTTTTGTTAAAACTTAGCACAAAGCACAGGGACATCAGCCATCATTAAATATTTAACGAGTGCATCGGTATCTAAGTTGAATATTTGGGATCAAATCTGGATAGGTGTTTTAAAAAAAAATTGGTTGCTTTCATCGGGTTATGCAGCTTTAAGCCACTATTGTACTTCTGTGATTAATCGTTGTAGTAAGTGTTACTTGTTAGTAAAGCTGACTCGCTGAGTTACTCTGCCAACATTAGTGTTAGTCTAGCAGCACACAATTGGACCCCTACGGAGCTGGTTGTGAGCCGCGTATGACTAAGCCTGGCTATAGGCGAGATCACGGTTCCGAGTGCGCATGCGCTGAAAACGGCGTTGTGAGCAAAGCAAAGGCCGACAGTTTGCCGATACGCGTAGGGCAAAACTTCCATTTTATTCCAAATTAATAGAAATATATAACAATTTGGCACAAAGATGGATGGAAGGATGCAATATAATAATATAATGAACATGTTTAAGACACAACTCTCCATAATTAAGTATTTTGAGCTAAGAAACATACAATTTCAGTCACTGTACAGGCTGATGTTTGCATCACCATTGATTAGCCATAAGTAATTCTTGTTCTAAATATTAAAATGTCAAATGTGTGACCAAAAACTGTTTTCAAGGAAATATATAACCAATATCTGATTAACCCTACTCATTTTCTATTTCTACATATGTCATTATCCATAGGATATAAATAAAAACATGAATAAAATAAGTAAAACTGACTTTGGCTATGGCACAGATTTGTCTAAATCTAAATGCACATGGCATAAGATGTGCTAATTATATTGATGTAAATGCAATGCTGGATAAAAGAATAATATCTTAATTTATTATATATATTTTGTTAGTTAGTGTTTCAAACAAGAGCTGAGATGAGCTGAAACTAGCACATTTCATAACTGCACCCAGTGTATTAGCATGTGCCATGTGCTTCTCGTGGGTTTGTTTTGCTCTGACACATCCCACAATGCACCACGTGGCTGGAACGGCGATGTAGTCTATTGTGAGCATGTTGCACTATATGGACAGTCTCGGCCGACTGCTTGCTTTAATTTACTGTGAATCCAACCGAATCCAGCAGCAGAACTAGCAATTAATTGATATACGCCGTCAGTGTCAGTGTTACAGCAGCTACTCTCCTATAAAGAGCTTAAATTGTGTGTGTATATGAGCCTGTCTCAAAAGGTGATAACTCTTCTTTTTTTTGTAACGATTGACACAAAACAGCACAGAAACGGTTACACTGAAAACACAAGGACATTTGCTTCATTGTATTCTATGAATTGACATTCTATTGGGATTATGAAACATCGTGTAAACAACAAATCAGTTTATCCTGAGCAAATGCATAAGCAGATAGTATGCTGATCGTTACAATGGACACAGTTTTGTCCCATATTGCTTAGCACCTTTTGAGACAGTCTCGTATATATATGCCTGTAGTCATAGGTATTCGTCGTGGTTATTCGGCTGTATTTGACTGAGCGAGTCGGCAGCCGTCTGGTAGACTCGACTCCTCACTGCAGGCATTGGCAAACATGTGGGTGCATGTATCTGGGTCCGATCTGTGTGCACTGATTGACAGCAGACATAAGAGGATCCCTGTAATGTTGGGTGGTATGAGGTCGCACCAACGCAGCAAAGAAGACCGGTGTAGTAAGTTCAAAACACTACCCCACAACAGCACTACGGTAGTGTTTTCAACCTAGGTTCAAAACACTATGGTAGTGTTTTCAACTTAGTTAAAGGTAGGTTCAAAACACGACTGTGGCCATGCTCAAAACACTATCCTTAAGTTCAAAACACTCCCTTTAAGTTCAAAACACTACTGTCATGGTCCTGGCAGCCTCGTCTCCCAGTGGGGCAGCACTATAGAGTCGCCATGAGCGTGTACTCTCACAAGTCAGTCCCCTTCCTGATATGACCTTAGATGTTGCTAGGAGGTAAAATAACAACAAACAAGCATTACACTTACAGCCCCCACTGCCGTGTTATGATAGTGTTTTGAACTTGAATAGTGTTTTGGACGTATGTAGGGGTACTGTTTTGAACTTAACAGTAGTGTTTTGAACTTAGGTTGAAAACACTACTGTAGTGTTTTCAACGGGGTAGTGTTTTCAACGTCCTACACCGGGCCGCCTGAAGGCCGTTACTGTATGCGCGCATGCTCAAAGATACTCGGACATGACAGTATGTGATATATGTGATATTTCTATTCAGACCAGTCCTAACCGTAGCTGTCCTATCACTTAAATTCAAAGAGACACGATTTTAAAATATTTAAAAAAATTGGTGGCCATTAAGACAAGGTCAGCCGCGATAAGTGTGGTAGAGACTCGTTGAGGGCGCCACTGGTCATAATATTGAATCACTTACAAATTGAATGGAAATGTTGGTAGATCTTCCATTGATTTATACTCGTATAATTCTCATTCATCACATATATAAATTACCAGACGGTAATGAGTTAGTGCATCCGTCTCCCATGTTGGTAGATCGTGGGTTCAAACCCCGGTCGAGTCAAGCCAATGACTTAAAAATTGATACTTGTTGCTTCCTAGCCTGGTGCTCGGCATTATTAGGATAGGGCAAGGACTGGTTTGCTCAGTCTCAGGATAATGTGACTGAGTGGGATATCAGGTCATGGTGCTGGCGGCCTGGTCTTCCAGTGGGGCAGTACTATAAAGTCACCATGAGTGCACACTGTCACAAGTCGGTACCCATCCTGATATGACCATAGATGTTGCTAGGACGTAAAACAACAACAAACAAACAAACATATAGAAATTAACGGATTTAAAGCGCAGTGTACACATTCTCCCATTTCCCTCTTCAAACGTGCAACTTTCTGTGAGTTTTCTTTCTTCTTTAATTCCGAAAATTATTTTACAAAGTACCCAAATACCCCCAGAATGACAACAGAAACATAAAACTAAAGAAACGTCACAACAGGAGACCAGATTAGAAATAGCATATGTTTTGTGTATATATATAGATTGGGTCAAAGGTCGGGGAATCCCTGGTAAAGACGACAAATTAGTTCCTACTTAGTATAAGGTAAATATTTCACTTGCAGATATCTAGCCCACCACTGGACTTCTTTTGCAAGGACTAATCCTGGTTCCTCCAGCATTCCTTCGGAATAGTTAAGCTGTATACTGCGCAGTGTGCGGCTTTGAGTAGGTATGCCCACTCACTCTAGGACAAGCCCCCAATCACACCTATTTTTGCTGTAAGTTTGCCCTTTTGTAACTCCACAAATAATGAATACATATGCTAGAAATATGAATGAAGGGCTAAAGCAATATTTCCACCTTCCATATATGACTATTATATGTGAGAGTGTGATTAGTTCACTTTAGTAGCTTGAATCCCACAAGTATCTATAGTGTGTCTATGGTGAAGTGACGCCATGTTTCGCGCCATCTTGTTGCCCTCAGCTCACCACACGGAACTGCATGAAGGAATTTAGTTGCTTTATTTTCCAAGTGATACAAAGGTAGTAGATAATTTATTGTTCTTTTTCGATGTTGAGACTTTGATCAAGTTTGTGTGACGAGGGGATTATGCATGTATGGGACTCCGGTAAATGTTGGGTGTGTTTTGGTGGGTTTAGGGTTCAAGTTAATTTATTACACGTGCAGGATTGCCACACGCAGAGTACACGATATTTATAGGATGCATGCTGGTTACCTAACATACAGCTTTTATATACTAGAGTATGCACCATTAATATCAGTCAAGCATTATCAGGACTAGGTCTGAAGCAATCATGCTAATGGAATAATATGTAGCAAAATATATACAGTACATCCCCGTTAAACCAAGCTCGGTTAAACCAAACGATCGGTTAATCCAAACTTTGTTTGTCGGCCCGGCAAAATACTACCATTTATAATATTTAAAAAGTTGGTTAAACCAAAGTCGGTTCATCCAAACTATCGGTTAATCCAAACACAATTGTCGGACCTCAGGCCACTTCCAGTATGGTTAAACCAAACTTTCATGTGGTTATAAGGTTATCTGAGACCCCACCGACTTTTTGTATATGATAAATGGTAGTATTTTGCCGGGATGCCGAAAAACATTTGGATTAACCGATCGTTTGGGTTAGCCAAGCATGGTTTAACAGAGTTATACTGTATATACATAAAAAAACAATAATCAAAGTGTCCACATACATTGCATATTACATTCATAATGCACCCACGTTTTTTCCAAAGCCAAGTCAAAGTCGAACCCAAAGCTTGGTTAAACCAATGATCGGTTGATCCAAACAAATTTCTATGGTCCCTTCAAGTTTGGTTTAACGGGGTTATACTGTATACGTAAATATCAAGACAAGCCTACGCTTGGTAATTGATAGTTACTAACAAATAGTGTTAGGTGACTCCAATTCCGTTCCATAGCCTTGTTTGGCACTCTGGTGTTCGCACACAAATCCCTACTGATTCATCGTACACAATAATGGCGGTAATCTAGTTATTGATTCTGTGCATGAAGAGGTACTCGTATCCTATGATGCAAGGCGATCTGTGATAAGGGGAGGGCACATTCCACACACCAATGTTATGTACACATTATTGTTGACTGTTGAGTGGGTGGTGGAGAACTGTCCACATGCATTATGCAGTGTTTCCTTCACGCCACTTAAAGCTGCATAATCCGATGAAGCATCAAATTTTCAAAATCAAAACAATTATCTAGATTTGATTCTACATATCTAACTTAGATACTGGTGCACTTATTAAGTATTTGTTGCCACATAGAAGGGACTACTGAATCGATTTAATAGAACCTGTTACTGCAGAAGCCTATGGTATTAGAGTTTTGGCGTGCTTGCCAACATTATTTTCATATATTGAATTTCAAATATCTCAAAAGGTAGCCACATCAATTAGAAGTTACTTCAAACTAAAGTAAGGTAGATTGTAATGATCAATTTAATATACTTATCTCAGAAAAATGTCAGCAATTCAAAACCATCGGACTATGCAACTTTAACTGCCATGTATTAAATAAATTGCCCCCCCCCCCATTAACACATACATTAGGCCATTTCATACATACATACATACATACATACATACATACATACATACATACATACATACATACATACATACATACATACATACATACATACATACATACATACATACATACGTACATACATGCATGCGTGTTTCATTTGTCTGTCTCTCCGTTGACAGGACATCTGCTGTGTCAGAACAACATTGGGTAAAGATAGATTCTATTGTATTGTCTATGCTAATTATGGTACATTTTCTAATCATGCCGAGTCTTTATCAAATTAATTTAACTTTAGATTTTACACTTATACACTTTTCTGTATTGTCTAGGCTAATTATGGTACATTTTCTAATCATGCCGAGTCTTTATCAAATTAATTTAACTTTAGATTTTGCACTTATACACTTTTTTGTATTGTCTAGGCTAATTATGGTACATTTTCTAATCATGCCGAGTCTTTATCAAATTAATTTAACTTTAGATTTTACACTTATACACTTTTTTTGTATTGTCTAGGCTAATTATGGTATATTTTCTAATCATGCCGAGTCTTTATCAAATTAATTTAACTTTAGATTTTGCACTTATACACTTTTTACTCTTACATAAATCAATAATTTTAAAACATTGAAACCCTTAATTATATTTAGCCTATTGTCTTTTACTTTTCCGTTGAGCGATATAGTCGAGATTTTAAAAACTAAGCAAAAAATACCCTAAGAATGAAAAACAACATCTGGCCATAAAAATGGCCATAGCTGCCAACATGGCGTAAAACCTCAAGACACTCACTCTAATCATGGAAATAACCACCATTATATGTTGCTTATTGCAGGTCCCGTTGTGGGAGGAGGCTGTGATGGCCTCGACTTCAATCATTAGTGTCAGCGGGCGTCACAGCCACTCGCCACATGTTCCGCACACGCGCATTGAAGACGAACGCCAGATTGAAAAGGTGTATGAGATGGGCCGGAAGTTGGGCCAGGGTAGTTTCGGTGTTGTCCGCGAGGTGCGCCACCAAATAGACAATGAGACATGGGCTTGCAAGACCATTAATAAAGAAAAGGTACGTCTAGAATTTTATCTTTTCTCCCGTATTGCTGCTACCATTTGATAATACATTCTTTTAAAAAAATTAAAAAATCATTTCCTATCAACATAATTGGTTTTCATTTAGACACAATGTAGTATAGGCATAGATAGGCATTGCAATCGAAATCGAAATAATCGGTACCCGTCCTGACATGACTTTATATGTTGCTAAGACATAGCACCCCCATAATAAACAAGAAATCATAGTGGTACACTGGTCAGTTTTAGAAGGGTGCTATTTATAGTCAGGCCAAAATTGGTATAATAACTGAGACAACATGCAGAAATCGATCAATAATCTCATTTGCAGCTTAGCAATTAACAGTCAGTAAAATTGAATTTAAATAAGCATTATAAAATTTATTTTGTAAAGAAAATTCCTGTATTTTGAAAACAAGAGATCCTGCCTGATTTAATTAGGATCTGCCCGGTTGTATTTTTAATGTTTCTTTGCGTATGATCAGGCTGCTGGAAACACTTTTTTGTTGTGCCTGCGCCTTACGCATATTATTAGATTAGATAGATAATAAAATACTCCACGAATAGTCGATTTATGCATATAAAATATGGTGCCGGGTGTTATGTATGACCCTTTAACAAGCTTAACGGTTTTTCATGGCGTCGTAGCTTCGTGTAATGGATATGTGTACAATGTCAACACTGTGAGAAGCCCACTGCCTGAATGTAATTGGTGTACTATCATTAACTAGTTGACAACCATTTCCATGAAAATGGACACAGTTATTTTACAGGTGAAACACATAGCTGTACTGAAAGTTGCATAGTCGGATCAAATATCAAATTATCAAAATATAAACAATTATCTAGATTTGATTCTACATATCTAACTTCAATACTGGTGCACTTATCAAACATTTGTCACGGCATAGAACGGAATACCATTCCAATTTAATAGACCATGTTCTTGCAGAAGCCTATGGTGTCAGAGTTTTGGCATGCTTGCCAACATTTATTTTAGCATGTTTGCACTTGAAATATCTCAACAGTTAGTCATTTAAAACAAAAGTTATTTTTAACTAAAGTAAGGTAGATTTTAATGATCAATATAATATAATTATCTCAGAAAATGACAGAAACTCAAAACCATCGGACTATGCAACTTTAATGCGAAATGTATCTCTTGTTTTGTTCGGGTTCCCAGCTTTCTTCTATAAATTATGTGATGTATAATGCATTATGCGAGTATAAAGGCGCGGAAGGGAATTAACTCCTTGTTATTATTATTATGTGCTAATTATTGTTAATATTACACCATATACTGTACTGCTTCCTCCATGTCGTGACTGATGGCGCCACCCCTGGCGGTGCCCGGTACCTGCCTACGCTGAATACATCACTCGCGTCGGGGAATTTGTCCATATTGGATTATTAAATGTTGTTAGCGGTGGAAATGGAATTTTGGCTGTTGTTAATCAGTTATCAATGGAAGGCGTACATAGCAATGGTTGAGGGGGGACTCATTTCTTCGTTCCCATACACTGTAGTTACCTGACATTGATGATTTATGCACATTGTGTATTTAGCATACGTTCATGTTTTTAGATTGGGCGGGCTTTGCATCATGATGAGATGTATATGATATAGTATGCTTGCTTTTATTACACAATTTATATTAGGTCTTCTAAATTGGGAAATTTGATTTTAATTTGTCCTAATTCATGGCATTCAAAGCATTAAATATTGCCCTTAGTAGGCTAGGTAGTCCTTAGTATTAATTATAATCTACAGTGTCCTATTTTATGGCACAGTATTGGTACTAAATTATAACGGCTTAGTTGGCAAACATTCTTGTATGCGGTTGGTTGTATTATTGCCAGTCGTATAGTTTAGGGGTATTATTTTCCTAAGGGTATATTTTCAGTATTAACGATCTATAAAATATCAGTATCTGAAATCCATCTAGCATTTTATAAGTGTATTTAAAGTTGCATGGTCCGATGGTTTTGCGTTTTGGTAATTTTTCTGAGATAAATATATTAAATTGATCGTTATAATCTACCTTATTTCAGGTTAAAGTAACTTTGATTTTAAATGGATAAGTTTTGAGATATTTGAAATTCAAACATGTAAACTTAGTTTTGGCAAGCACGCCAAAACTCTGATACCATAGGCTTCAACAGTAACAAGTTCTATCAAATTATCTCAGTGTTCCCTTCGATGTGGCAATAAATGCTTAATATGTGCATCAATATCTAAGTTAGACATGTAGAGTCAAATCTATATAATTATTTTGGTTTTGAAAATTTTATGCTTCATCGGACTGTGCAGCTTTAAAAAGCATGTCGGTGGCTATTTCAGTATAGCGAGCTTTTGTATTGTTTACCAATTTTAATTTTCAAATATTTCAGTACAACTTCATGGACATTGACTACCTAGTTGTTCATTACTATAAGCATTACTAGAAGATGGGTGTTATTCTTCTTATGTTTGGCATAGAGAAAGCTATTTTCAGCCATTAGTGAACTGTCCACTGTGGGGCGACTGTATCATAGTGTACACACTGTACCGGATGGGATGGCCAAATGAGTTGAGTGGCTGCTTCCCATGTGGCAGGTAATGCGATTCGAATCCTGTGTTCAAACCCCAGCTGGGTAAACCAATTACTTTTTTTTTGTGATGAATTTATTTACACTAAATATTTAATAGTGGTGTTCTCTGTGGCGGAGTGGTCAGAGTGTCTGACTTTTTTCTAGGTCAGACTCTTATTCTGAAGGTAGGTGGTTTGATTCCCTGTGCCCCCCAACCTCTGCCAATTTGGATTTCCACCGCTGTGTATAACTTACAGCGTCATCAAAGGCCAGTTGCTCTCATACCATGTCTATGTGGTGTGGGAGGTTAAAAATCCCATGGGTCGGTAAAAGTGTAGGCTCGGGCTTTCTATCAACAAACTGTCTAATGGTGAAAACAAGTCTATCCATGATAGGCAGTATAAATCTTCAAGAAAAAAATATAAATTGTTATCTTTCCTGGTATTGGGTATTGCTAGGATAGGGCAAGGCGCAGTGAAGTGAGGAGGACCAATTGTTCATGATTGACATTTCCCCGACCAAAATGTAACAAACAAACAAATAGTTAGTTGCACAATGAATCCTCTAAGTTCAGTTCACTAATTGCTCTTTATGGTGTGTACCGCTCCTCCCTTACACAACCAACCCTCCTCACGTGGTGACACTTTTGCAGCTCTTCCAGCTCTTCCAGCGCGATGATTCCATCAATATTGGCATGTTATCAGGGCCTGTAAGTGGCGTTCGTTTGTAACCGGTTTTACCAACAACAACAAATCAGTCTGATGTTGATTGTACTTCTAACAAACTCGTTTGGGGCTTTCTTTAACTCATCTTTAATTCTGTTTTGACAGATACTTCTCAAATATAAGCGTCAAATTGCAATAGACCTACATCGTGAGGATACAGAATATATAGATATAGAGGGAGTGCACATGACGTCATCACTCAGCAGTCAACAGTCAGCAGTCAGCGGCCAGCCATCTTGGATTACGAGCACCCTCCCTAGCAGATGCAGTAAAACAGAGTTTTCTTGTGTTCTGGGAGGTTCTGGGCAGTTTACATCCAATGTGTTTACTTACAGCATTTTAGCAACAACTTGTCAGGCCAAACTGCTCAAAACAGTGACAAATAAACCAACAAATCAGTAAATAAGCACAGTGTAGGCAGTTGCAAGCCTTCTGTATGTAATCCAATATGGCCACCGAAAGTTGTCTTGTGACGTCATTGCACCCCCTTTATAGCTTCCATTTGGCACTGTGATTAGATATAAGTTACATGAACAGATTTTTTAAATCGCGCGCACAAACACACATTCATATATATATATATATATAGATACTAACACACACACTTTAATATTCCCAATATCCTTCTCAATATAAAACGCTGCTGTTTGTAAATAGTAGCATTCCACTGCTTTCTGTGATTCACTCTCCAAAGTACTCCATTATGTATCTCCAAGGCACCCGAATCACATGTCTCTCGCCACATAAATGCTGTCATGTCACATAAAGATTATGAGATCATGATATCCACTTCCCAATGCCATGCCCTGTATTGCCCATATTTTGTGTGTGTAATATTGTTGTATTTAGGTGATCTAATTTTGTGATTTCTGATAAGAGTATTTTGAAATATATGAGCATATTCTTAATGCCTATCCTGGTGAGGGGTGTACACAGGTCTCGTCCCTCACCAGTGTGTACTTTAAATCCTTCTTCTCACCAACAATAAATTATTTAATTGTATTTAATTGTATGGCACGTAAGCCCTGTTACGTTGTTACTAGTTGGTGTGATTCTGTAATAATGTTTGTCCATTCATTTCTTTTTGTGTTTCCCTATTTGAACTTAAGTGTAAAATAGATGCCAATAGATGTTACGAAATCAATATAGCTTGGTTAATATTTACATTGGAATGTTAGTGAAGCACTACAACAGAGACAAGGCTGGATGTGACTATCCTGCTTACCCCATTGTTGTTGGTAACATTGAAAGCCCAAGTGTAAAGATTGTATGGCTTTGGTGGATACATAGTATAGTAGAGGGTAATGGCCGACATCCTATAGTCTAAGCAATAGACCTATCCCACGGAGCATGCGCAGTAAGCTGATACCTACAACATTAAGTGTGACGTCAGACGGCCGCCTGGTAGTGCACATTTCTCCCAGAAATAGTGCATAAGTATCTATAGTAATGAAGTGACACCACATAACTGAAGTTAGATAAAAGATTCACCCGGTACTTGCAGTACACGGGTGAAGACCAGCCTTATATAAAAACGGTCGAAAAATCGGGCTAATGAACTGAGTCTTTATGAGAGCCTAATTTCACAATCTAAGAAGCAACATTTATTCTTTATATATGTCTTCATATTTACCCGCTACTTTTGAGTTGGAAAATATAATAAAACATACACTTTAATGCAATTTAAAAGTGAAATTGACGGCGTTCTCTGGCCGCCATCTTGTCTTTTTGCATTCTCTCCCATTTCACCAACTCTGGGCTGATATAAGTAACTATTTGACACTGGTGCCAGGCATTCTACTTCTTGTTCCATACTAAAGCTATTTTTGCCCGTACGTTGTCGTTCACCCCTGTACTGGAAGTATGGGGTGAATCTTTTATCTAAACTGAAGTATATGGGGCCCTGGCAACGTAGGTGTGGTGCCATGCTAAACTAGTGGAATCGATATAGAATACATGCAATGGTGTTCTGAATTTGTGGCTGTGAGCCATTGGGACCCCTGCCTGGTCGGCACAGACAATACCCGTGAATACAGAAGTGCGTTGGGGATGCAATAATTAAGTTGTTTTGAATGTATAAATAACAAAATGCTATGCTATAAGTTCTTGGCGTGTCGACAACACACACTCACCGTAACCTACTCTTGTTTCTAGAATGGGTACATCCCCTCTATACTGTACTTTCGTTATGCATTATCCATTTTAGTTTTGAGTGATCAAGAGATTCCTATTTATTTTTGCCTATTTGTTGAACTATTGTAAGTTGCAGCACCATTACTTCTATGTTTTAAAAGTAGATTACGATATCTGTATGTGTAGTACATGAGGGGAACTCGCGTCATTTATGCCTCTAAGTGAAACTAGTTTATGGCTGCAAAATAAAGTAAGCAAACAAAGCTTTCAAAATATGTAACGAAAACTATTTTAAAACAACTACAAAGGCTGTGTGTTTTGGTTGATAGCCAAGATTGCCTGGTTCATTTCATGTGATTCAGGTCACACATTTATCACATAATTTCTTTCTGTTGTTTTGGTTAAAATACAGTTATAGTTCTATCTATGTCAGAAAGTTTATGTAAATATATCACACAAGCCTTATACATGTATATATACTTTGTTAGAAACATGCCCACTTATCCGTACACACATGACTTATGGTTGGTGAAGTTGGACTGTGCTCGATGTTCAGTCTATACATACTACAGTATAACCCCATTAAACCAAGCTCGGTTAAACCAAACGATTGGTTAATCCAAACTTTTTTCGGCGGCCCGGCAAAATACAACATTTATCATATACAAAATTTGTGAAACCAAAGTCGGTTAATCCAAATTATCGGTTAATCCAAACAAAATTGTCGGACCCCAGGCCACTCCAGTATGGCTAAACCACACTTTCATGTGGTTATAATGTCATCTGAGACCCCACCAACTTTTTTATATGATAAATGGTAGTATTTTGCCGGGCCGCCGAAACAAATTTGGATTAACCGATTGTTTGGTTTAACCAAACTTGGTTTAACGGGGTTTTACTGTATATACACAAAAAAACAATAATCAAAATGTCCACATACATTGTATATTACATCTGCAATACACACTTACTCAAAGTCAAAGCCAAAGCTCGGTTAAACCAATAATCGGTTAATCCAAACAAATTTCTAGGGTCCCTTCAAGTTTGGTTTAAAGGGGTTATACTGTACTATATTTTCAAGAACTCGGAGGTGTTATTTAGGTTGTGATATCTGATTCACCATTCTCGTCTGTTACTCTTGACTATTGACCCTCCATGCAGAGATATGCCCTCCTCCACACCTTTCTTATATCGAAAAAAAAAAACCCACCTTTTTACTGAGCACTCCATCAACAAATATAGTAGTCAGAGCGAAATTGGAAATTTGATGATGGGCTACATGCAGTTAAGTCTTTTCAAGAATATGATTTCACCTCCTTATGCTGTTAGTCTTACACAATGGCAGAGTAGAAACCTTAAAACATTATAAACAAGCATACATTTACCGTCGAAAGACACCGACATTAATATAAGAAAAACAAACAAATTGTACTTATGTATTGTTTGTTTTGTCTGCAGGCAGGGAGCTCTGCAATAAAGTTATTGGAGCGGGAAGTAACAATATTGAAGCAGGTTCATCATGAACATATCATCCAGCTAAAGGAAGTGTTCGAGACGTCACGGGTGAGTGCACAATAATCCATTATACACGTTAAAGCCTCTCTAATACTTAGGTCACAAATGCTGCAGGCGCCGTACGGTGCTGCGGTCTGTGGTGTGTCTTGCGGTTTATGCAAATGTTACGGCATTACGGTCTGCAGCTTATCTCTTCACAAATTGTACGGTTTGTGTTGAATTTATACACATACTTAATACACAAAAAAGTCATACCTTTCTTCATATTGATCACACAAACATGAATTGTGTACCATATTGATATTCATTTTACAACTTTTTCATTGATGTCAACAAAGGTGATCATACAGTGTTGTGGAGTCTTTAATTTTCAGGATTGCGGCATGTGGCATTGTGATTTTTCAAAGTTAAGATAATTCTGACTTTAAAAAAACGCAGCACATTGCGGCTAACAAAAAAACGTACAGTCGCCATACGGTCTGACCGATGCGGCAGGCAGCCGTAACACATTAGTGACCGAGGCATAACTGACCACCTCCACAGATCGACCACTCCCCTATATCGATCGCTTTATTTTAGTCCCCAAAAAATATATATATATAATATTACCTCGGTACTACCCTCTTTTAATTATTTTGTGTGTGTTAAAATATAATAATGTTTTATAGCATTTTATTCCATCGATTTTAATTCCAATATGCATTACTGGCAATAGCATTTTATTCCATCTGCCTCCCAGTGTTCAGCCGTTGTACTATCACACCTCCCACTAGGTACAAGATTCACCCCGTACTGCTGCAGTAGGGGTGCAAACCAACCCTATGTAAAAGGTGGCGAAAATGCGGGTCAAAGAATTGAGAGCCTAATTTCACAATCTAAGAAGCAACATTTATTCTTTACATATGTATTATTGAGAGCCCGCTACCTTTGAGTTGAAAAATATAATATAATATCTAGTTTAATAAGATTTAAAAGTGAAATCGACGGTGTTCTGCGGCCGCCATCTTGTCTTTTTGCATTCTCTCCCATTTCACCAACTCTGCGCCTATATAAGTATCCATTTGATACTGGAGCCACAGTTTCTAGGTGATGTTCCATACTAACGCTATTTTCGCCCGTATTTATATAAGGCTGATCTTCACCCGTGTAGGGACCTACTACAAGTACCGGGTGAATCTTTTATCTAACCTCCCACCAAGACATCTACAAATTCCAAGCTATTCTCCTATCTATACTAGTAATACCGTAGTTAAATCATTTCATACTGTACAATTGGGAAAAAAAAAAGCGCATATTGTAAAGAAATGACACATGATTTAGCACTATTCATAATAGATAAGTAAAGGCACTGATGAATGTGGCCAGTTGATCGTGGAAACCAACGCCCGCATTGAATCGATTTAGTTCATGACACCTCCACTCCCATCGCCACTATCGTTAATCTAGGTCAAACTGCCGGGTTAGCGTACTGTACGGTTACTGGCCTAGTTTATCCTCAAGTCAGGATGGCCGAGCGGTCTAAGGCGCTGCGTTCAGGTCGCAGTCCAGTTCTCTGGGCGTGGGTTCGAATCCCACTTCTGACAAATATCTTTTTTGGGTTGGAACGGAAACGTCTAAATGGGTAGATGTATATTATCATACGATATAGGGAATGGTAGACAGGAAGTGTGAACACTTATTTGTCTCTCATTTTTGCTTGAGTACAAGTAAATAAGCAACACAAGAAGTAATTAGTAGCATGTGGTGAATAAGGGGTCAAATTTCCCTGGATCATCATCCCATGCTTTTTCTAATCTATTCTTGAATGAATTAATTGACTCGGCATCAATAACATATTGTGGGAGACTGTTCCATATATTTATGATCCTTTCTGAGAAACTGTGTTGCCTTAAATTTGAAATGGCTCTGGGTTTTACTAGTTTGAGAGTATGGCCCCCACTGCCTTCTCTTTTATTCAAGGTGACAAATTTGTTCATATCTATTTGATCAAAACCCTTCATAATTTTAAATACTTCAATCATGTCACTTCTTTTCCTTCTGTAGGAAAGGGTAGGAAGTTTCAATTCCCTAAGCCTTTGTTCATAGGGTAGGTCCTTTGTAACTGCAACTAATTTCGTTGCACGTCTCTGAACCTTTTCGATCTCCAGAATATCTTTCCGAAAAATTGGGCTCCAAATTTGTGGACAGTATTCCAAAATTGGCCTAACAAGAGACTTAAATAGAATGAGAAAATTGTTCTTGTTGAGGCAATGGAAAGTTCTTTTAATTATTCCTACTCTCTGGTTAGCATTTGAGATGATAGTCCTCATGTGTTTCTGAAAGGAGAGTTCGGAGTCGAAGGTTACATACACCCAAGTCCTTTTCATAGCTTTCTTGTTGCAGGACAGCTTTCTTCATATTATAGGCATAATGAGGATTATTTTTCCCGTAATAAATAATTTTGCACTTCTTTTCATTGAAGGGCAATTACCATTTCTCGGACCATTGTGCAAGTTTCAGAATATCCTCTTGCAAGAGATTCTTATCTCTTACATCTTTTATTTCCCGACCTTTGTATCATCCGCAAATATTTTTAGGTTTGATGAGACACTGCCTGGCAGGTCATTTATAAATATTATAAATAATATTGGTCCCAGCACACTTCCCTATATACAACTTTGACATTTATTATCTACTTAGTCGTTATACTTATAGTAGTAGAAAGACCAATGATTAAAAGTTTATATGTTATGTTAACCATGTCAAGTGAGAACAACAACAACAACATCACTTTTATTATTAATTAATAAAGGAAGAGGCTATTATTCGTATGGGACGTATCAATAGCCAGCATTAGTACGGCACTCCTTTATCACGTCGTATCCATGTCGCGTTAGGGTTTGGATAACTTTGTTTGTTTGTTATTTGTTTTACATCCTAGCAACATTAGGATTGACATTATCCTAACCCCGTCATATCAGGACGGGGTTAGGATAAAGGTTACGGTTATGGTTGTTTCATCTTATGATTGGGTCAAAGGTGTGACTACCGCCGTACTAATAAGCGTACCCTGGCCATTAGTACGGTCCCGTACGGATAGCCACGGCCTTATTTATATATTGTCCTCAATCAACATATCAAGCCTCTGTATGGCCTATATATAACAATTAATATTGTGGTGTGTCC
Organism: Branchipolynoe longqiensis; assembly: GCA_030323885.1. Taxonomy (NCBI): domain Eukaryota; kingdom Metazoa; phylum Annelida; class Polychaeta; order Phyllodocida; family Polynoidae; genus Branchipolynoe; species Branchipolynoe longqiensis. Next base: position 33,552,074 of record CM059189.1, read on the forward strand.
GATTTACTACTTAATTTAGGGTTAATAAAACTTACAGAGCTCCGATTTAGACATTTAGTCTCTGTCTCAGACTGAAGATACTATACCCCCTCCGACATTCATTAATGTGATGCCCCAATATCATCTGTTTGTAGAAAATGTATTTGATCATGGAGCTGTGTGAGGGAGGGGAGCTGGCGGACAAGATCAAAGAGACCGGCCCCTTCAGCCAGGAGGACACGAGGACAATAGTAGAACGTCTCGCCAGCGCCATAGCGTATCTCCACAAAAAAGGTAGGAAAACTCTAAATGTATGCATGTATGTATGTTTGTGTGAGTATGAGTGAGGGACTTGGAGGTTTGACTCCATGTTTTGTTTGTTTGTTGTTGTTTTACGTCCGAGCAACATCTAAGGTCATATCAGGACGGGTAGGCCTACCGACTTGTGACAGTACGCACTCATGGCGATTTTATAGTGCTGCCCCACTGGGAAATCAGGCCGCGGCACCATGACCTGATATCCCACTCAGTCACTTTATCCTGACACCGAGCTAACCAGCCCTTGCCCTATCCTAATAATGCTGAGCACCAGGCTATGAGGCGACAAGTATAATTTTTTTAATCATTCGTTTGACTCGACCGGAAACCGAACTCGCGAACTCCCGAACTCCCGATCTTCCGCATGCGAGGGCTGGGCTCTACTGATTTGGTCACCGCGTCCGGTTTTACTGTATCAATGTATGTGTACATGTATGTGTATGTGGGTATGTGTGTGAATGTCAGTATGTAGTGTATGCAGTATATATGTCAGTATGTAGTGTATGCAGTATGTATATATATATATGTCAGTATGCATGTCAGTATGTGGAACTGTAAGTATGAATGTGGGTATATGAACGTGTGGTGTAAGTATGTGTGAATGTCGCCTGGTTCGTTGGTTGGTTGTTGGAGTTTTATGTCCTGGCAACATTTACAGTAATATCAAGATGGATACCGACTTGTGACAGTGTGCACTCATGGTAACTTTATAGTGCTGCCCCACTGGGGGATCAGGCCACTAGCACCATGACCTGATATCCCACTCAGTCACATTATCCTGACACTGGGCCAACCAGTCTTTTCCCTATCCTAATAATGCCGAGCGCCTGGCTAGGAAGTGTCAAATACCCGGTATAAAATTGTACTCATTGGTTTGACTCGACTGTGGTTTGAATTCCATGATCTACCAATTTAACGGAAGATGGGCGCTCAACTCCTTCAGCCATCCCGTAATGTCAGTGTGTATGTGTATGCATGTATGTATGGATGGATGCATGTATGTATGTATGTATGTATGTATGGATGTATGGATGTACGGATGAATGTATGTATGTCATGTATACATGCATGCATGCATGCATGCATGCATGTATGGTTATATTTTACGTTAACAACAGGAGAACAAGATACAATACAAATGGAGTTTATGAGTTTGGCAGTGGTAATCCTTGTCAATTCACTTGAGTGCCGGAGAGTTATAGATAGGTCGGTAGGTGTCAGTAGCACACCTGAGTTAAACTAGATAAAGGATTCACCAACTACTCGCAGTACTTGGGTGAAGACCAGCCTAATATAAAAACGGTAAAAAAAATCGGGTTAATGAAATGAGTCTTTATGAGAGCATAATTTCACAATCTAAGAAGCAATATTTATTCTTTGTATATGTCTTCATATTTCCCCGCTACCTTTGAGTTGAAAAATATAATAAAACATCTGGTTTAATAAGATTTAAAAGTGAAATTGACGGCGTTCTATGGCCGCCATCTTGTCTTTTTGCATTCTCTCCCATTTCACCAACTCTGTGCCGATATAAGTAACCATTTGACACTGGAGCCAAGCATTGTACTTCCTGTTCCATACTAAAGCTATTTTCGCCCGTATTTACACTACGTTGTCGTTCACCCGTGTATTATAAGTACCGGGTTTATCTAGAGTTAACCGTGATACCAGGTGTGAGCTCAGCTGAACGGACAGTCCAATCTGGCTGGACTGACATGTACTCCTGGCCGAATTGTATGCCTAGCTAGTTTCGTTAGTAGTGTTTTTCCGTGCCTGAATTAAAAAGGAAATGAATTTAACCATGAATGAATATTTGCTGAGTAAATCTCCTATAACATGGAATGTACTTGATATTGCCAGTAGGTGGACTTTGGCAGTGCTTGCCGTATCAGTTTAGTAATGTACTAAAACTGATTACCAGGTGGCACCAGTTGCTTGTCGCCTCCTAGCCTGGTGTCGCCATGAGTGCGCACTGTGATAAGTCGGTACCCATCCTGATATGACCTTAGATGTTGCTAGGATGTAAAACAACAAACAAACAAACCATATGCTTAATTGTAGACAGCTTTAAACTGGATGGAATGACCGAATCAGCAAGAGCGCTGACTGGCTCTGGCTTCCTGTGTGGGATGGTATGGGTTCAATGCCCTGCCGAGTCAAACCAATGTCTTATCAAATTTATATTTGTGTCAACCTAGCCTAGCACCCAGCATTAGTAGGATATGCCATGGGCGGGTTTACTCTGTATGCAGATAATGTGACTGAGTGAGGTATCGGGTATGGTGTTGGTGGCCCAGTCTCCTAGTGGGGCAGCACTATACAGTCGCCATGATTCAGACTGTCACAAGTCGGTACCAGTCCTGATAGAATGTTACATGTTGCTAGGACGTAAAAGCCCAACAAATACGAACTATGCAGTTTTATGATCACTTTGAAGCCGTGGTCCTATCAACCCCTATGTGTTACTTTAAATTCATTTGATTATTATCAACGTGTAATTTATGATTCTTTTCCCTTTTTTTTTACTACAGGGATGGTTCATCGAGATATTAAACTCGAAAATATACTTCTAAGTAATAACCCAAAGGACAAATCGGACAACTTATATATTAAAGTAAGTATAACATTTCGCCTGATTGATTAAGAAATGTATTATTTTATCAAGGGAAACACTTTATTTTGAGCTTAGCAATAGTCTGCAAATGCAACCAGTTATGATGTTGATTGGATCGTTATAATACAAAGGTTTTCTGGAAGTATGCAATACTGCAGCTGACAAGTATTCAGGAGCCACTGCCAATGGTGCTTCACGCTATGGTGGCGCCATCTAACGATAACTCACTGCAACGCACTTGGTGTTTTCTTATTGGATTGGATTGTCACGTAATATATTTTTACTCCTAATGCCCCTCTTGATCTGCTCCAATTACCTAAGACACAGCCTCATGTGAGACGATCATGTCCATGCATATGGTGTGGATTATTTGGTTCCGACCAATAATCGGTGCCGAATCCTGGTTGAGTCAAACCAATGACATAAAAATTGATACTTGTCGCTTCCTAGCCAGGCGCTCGGCATTATTAGGATAGGGCAAAGAGCAGTGGAATGAGGAAGACCAATCGCCTGCGACTGAAATTTCCCCTGCTTAAACAACTAATGTACAAAAAAAAACCTGAAATAACTGGAGTTGAATCCCTCTAGTGTTAATCCCATAAAGCTTTGCAGAAAGGTACCAAGACTGTCTCTCCTACCACCGCCACCACCACCACTATTTTGTTTAAAATCAAATTCCCAGATTTAACAATCGACGCCTAATTTCATCTTCTTTTTCTCTCTTCCCTTGTGTGTGTTTTAATTGGGGTAGCATGTGACCAAACAAAAAAATAGAAAAAGAATTATACATAATTGCCCTGACACCATCCATATATGAGTACTGAAACATTGCTAGCTAACTGTTTTGTCGGTATTCACCCCCCCCCCCCCCACCTACCCTCCCCCACTACCTATTTTCCCAATTTCCAACTAGCAGCAGGCCTACATGTATACTTAGTACCTAGTATTCTGCTTTAAAATTTATACAAGGACCGTCAGTACCTAGTATTCTGCTTTAAAATGTATACAAGAACCTTCAGACATAGGGTCTCCCCCATTGCAATCCCAGGCTTCCCATCCCTAGGCGATGAAAGATGAAATATAAAATACTAACAATTTCTAATATAATGACCCAAACAGTATTGCAATAAAATTCACAGTGTCTTTTATTCTCCCTCACTAAAAACTGACTAGCAACTACTATTCTGCTCTACTTAACTATCATTTCTATCCGCTATGCCATGCCTTTCGGTGCTTAGAAATCCATCCAGTAAGTTACATTCACAGGAATATTGATGTTCCTATTTACTAGCAACTAGAGTAGTTCTTGTATTTATATCCATTGATGTTACTATTTATTCTGTAGGTATGTTATACATATTTATTATGTGTATATCATCGTTTTTCCTGGAACCATTTAACCATACACCTTTAAAAAAAATAAAAACCTTTATTATCCAACTGCAATTCTATGCAGTTTATTATTACAACTGGTAGTTTCATTTATTTATCAAATGGTTTTACTGTATGGCTTGAAAATTAGCGACCTGGTGCTGATAATAGACATTATTCGATGAATAAACTACTTCTTTTTCTTCTTTTTTCTTCTTTTTTTCTTTCTCCTTTTTTTAAAAATGGGTCCGATCTTATCCTTTGCAGGTGACAGACTTTGGGTTGTCAGTTGTGAAGGGTGGCGTATCTCACGAGAACATGATGGCTGACTTCTGCGGCACACCTATGTACATGGGTACGTCTAAACACAATGCTACTCGACCACAAAGGGTTAACTATTTGTTTGTTATTGTTTTACCCCCTAGCAACATCCAAGGTCATATCAGGACTGGTACCGACTTGTGACAGTGCGCACTCATGGCGACTTTATAGTCCTGCCCCACCGGGGGACCAGGCCGCCAGTACCATGACCCGATATCCCACACAGTCACATTATCATGACACTGTGCTAACCAGACCTTGTCCTATCCTATTACTGCCGAGCACCAGGCTAGATAATGGCAGGTACCAATTTAATATGTCATTGGTTTGACTCAGCTGGGATTCAAACCCCCGACTTTCCGCATGGGACGCCTGCGTTCTCGTTTTGGCCACCGCATCCGGTCAAAGGGTTAACTAATTCATGCACAATTCTGTGGCGGGCGCTATGCCAGAGACGTAGAACCGGTTTGGTGAACCCTCTCTAGTGCATCTTTGACCAATGAAATATTCTTTGCACTTGATTGGCACTCACTCCTGCCCATGTGGTCTAGTGGATAATGTTGGGCGCATGCTTGTTGCTATAGCAACTGTGCTACACCTACAGGGATGCAACATCTCCGCTATTTCTCGGATTTCTGCGATTTTTTATATTTACCGATTAATGTTAAAGCTGCATAGTCTGATGAAAAAATCAAATTTTCAAAACCAAAACAATTATCTAGATTTGATTCTACATATCTAACTTAGATAGTGCTGCACTTATCAAACATTTGTTGCCACATAGAAGGGAATACTGAGTCAATTTAATATAATTAAAGCACAGGACACGAATCGGTATAAAGTGGGTATTTATTTCAGTTTGTTATGTCAGATGGTATTCTTGTTGCTTAATGTCAGTTCTTTTTCGAATGTCTGGTGTAATGTCCCAGCGCTCAACCCTAGTTCTTACAGATGGGTGGGTGGGATAGCTGAGAAAGAAAATAGATAGACTTTGCAGTAACCACGCGGCAGGTTCGGGTTCACTGGCGGAAGTGAGCTACTCGGTGCTCAGGTCGGCAGTGCAGGCCCGAACCGCCAGGTGGTGGCCGTGTAGTTCAGGAATATAGTATAGGTGGCGCCAGTGTCGGCGGCCATAGAGCCTGTTACACTACGACGTAACGAGCCAACGTAACCCGACGTCGGTGACGTTTCGTCATTACATTGAGGTACGTCGGGTTACGTCATGGTTACGCTAGGCAAATGTCGATTTACGTCGAGATACGTCGAGTTACGTCGAGCTACGTCGAGGTTTTCAGCATGTTGAAAACTTTTGACTTACGACAACGTTGGACAACGTAAGGATTTTATGTTCGCCGTATGTTATGTACACGTTAGCCAAACGTCGATGACGTTAGACTTACGTTAGTCAAATGCTGCTCACTACGTTGCACTACGTTGACCTCCTTCAAAGGCAGTGGGAACATACAGTCTGCGTAATGTCAACATATGGATAACGCACGCCTAACGTATGTCCAACATACGTTTAGCATTTCGCCACCGTGTCATGATGTATGTAACGTAACGTAGTTCTGGCGATCGAATAACATATATAACGTACCGTGAGTGTAATTACGTTGTCCTCTCTCGTTGAACGATGTTATCGCTACGCTTTACTGACGTTACGCTCACGTCAACTACGCGGCATTGACATCCCGAATTTGCATATTACGCCGAGAAGTTTGACGTATTTAATTTATTTTCATGTTGTCCTTACGTCGTAGTGTGACGGGGCCATTAGCGTTCGATTCGGTCCCGCGGGCCAAATTACCCATGTTGCCTCCGCAACATGAACAACCTGTTACTGCAGAAGCCTATGGTGTTAGTTTTGGCAAGCTTGCCAAAATTAATGTTGCACGTTTGCAGTTCAAATATCTCAAAAGTTAACCATTTAAAGTCAAAGTTACTTGAAACTAAAGTAAGGTAGATTATAATGACCAAAATAACATTATCTCAGAAAATGACAGAAACTCAAAACCATCGGACTATGCAACTTTAAGCAAAAATGCTACGGAATCGGGATGTATATGACACAGTGGTTGGTTCGAACCCCATTCTTATATGACTTGAGATGTTACTAGAACATAAAACCTAAACAAGAATGAGTTAAAGTATGGGTGATAATATAGGCACAACAAGGATAGTTGAAACCTAAAAAATTCCGGCATTTTCCCCGCGATTCTCTGACAGTGCAAATCCTATGGGGGAAATGCGCGGTTTCATGGAAATTCGCTAGCGGTCTAATATTATAATCTCGGCTTGCTTTCCGCATTTTTTTGCCGGGGACGACTTTCATCACTGGTGCTAGTAGCTCTGGACAGGCCTGGCTAGATAAGCAAGAGCTGGGATCCTGCCTGGTATTATTGCATAGTCGCCACTATGATAGTTTATAGAGGGAGTGCATGTGACGTCATCACTCAGCAGTCAGCGGTCAGCAGCCAGCCATCTTGGATTATGGGCACCCTCCCTAGCCATGTTGTGAATGCATGCAGATGCAGTAAAACAGAGTTTTCTTGTGTTCTGGGAGGTTCTGGGCAGTTTACATCCAATGTGTTTACTTACAACACTTTAGTAACAACTTCTGAGGTTAAACTGCTTAAAACAGTGACAAATAAACCAACAAATCAGTAAATAAGCACAGTGTAGGCAGTTGCCAGCCTTCTGTATGTAATCCAATATGGCCACTGAAAGTTGCCTGGTGACGTCATTACACCCCCTCTATCGAGGGAGTGCATGTGATGTCAACATTCAGCGGTTAGCCATCTTGGATTACACTTAATACCACCTATGGTGCCCCAGGTCTTATACCAAGAACACTACGACCACCACTGGGCCTACCTAGTCGACGGCCGCCGAAGTATGTGGCGCCACCTAGCGGGTACTGCCCAAACCTGTTTAATTCTTTGACAGAGCATCCAAAGTGTAAACATACTGTGCCTTAGCAATGATGTGAGGCTACATGATTAAAAAAATACTTCCTCTCCATCAAAAAACCCTTTTTGCCGAATTTTTTAGGCCAACCTGCTCAAAACAGTAACAAATAAACCAACAAATCAGTAAATAAACACAATGTAAAATATTCAGATTTATGGCATAGGGGGAAATGCAAATGTTCTATTACTGATCGGTGCACATGACCAGGCGCATGTGTTTATATATATGTAAGGGCTGGTGGTGCCTGAGTGGGATGTAAATAGACATAGTGGTGCTGGCAGGTCTGGGTGTGAGGGCACTCAGGGCCTACCCCCTCCGCCTCTGCTGGGTAGGATCACCACACTCAGGGTCAAGGTTGGTGGTGGCCATGGGGCCATACAGCTTGGTGGTGGTGGGCAGACCACTGGTAGCCATGGGAACTAGGAATTCTGGATCCCTATTGGTAGGGCCAAGAATGCTTGTTTCCCATTGGGGGAAAGGGGTGAGGTGATACTCTACAATGAACCCATGTAACCATATAAATAATAAACCAGAGGGCTTGACTCTCTCTACTTCTTTACACTTTATACTCTTCCTTTCTGTTTGTCCGTATTGATTTCACTATAGCCTGCCTACACAGCCATAGATTCGAGCCCTAGCCTTTACAACAATGTAAACAGTTGCAAGCCTTTCATATGTAATCCAATATGGCCACTGGAAGTCGTCTCATGACATCATTACACCCCCTCTATTAGTGGCTTTTTTTCGCACCTTCCATGTCTTTTCATCCGCAATGTGACCCAACTAGCACATCCCTATTTCACTTTTGAAATAATTACATTTGATTTATTGCGTCATTTTCATTCACAACAACTTATTCATTCACCACTATCTTATTTGGGCGTTGAGCTTAATAATTAAGTGTCACAGTTGGTTTCTCAGGATTCATTATTGTCATGTTTGCTCAAATTATCCTACGTTTATATTATTTTATTTTCTCCAGTGATAATATAGGTATAAAACGACTAAATTTAAACTCTGCTGAGTATACCACTTATTCACCCGTTGATTCACATTAAGGTGGTTACTCAACACAAATGTTGTTCAATTGTTGTTTATTTTAATTTCAGCCCCTGAAATAATTGAGAATAAAACTTACAGTGAAAAGTGCGATGTCTGGGCAATGGGCGTCATAGTATACTCATTGTAAGTTAGCTCTTTTTCTATTTCCTTTAATACACATTTGCACAGGTGAATGTTAGTTTCATATATAATTGTTTCCCCCTTCGATATAGAGAGATACTGGGTTGTTTGTAACCTTACGACGGTTACCTGTTGGAGAACTGCAACATTATAGAGAGGCTCCGATAAATCGGCCCAATCTTTGGTTGAAAAATACTCTTCTGGTGGGATGGTTGTAGAAGCTGGGGGGATGTCTTTACAATGATTAAATGACGAGTCATTGGGGTGGTCCAGAATCTCCAGTCCGGCGGTAGCACAGCACTTGTATCCAGCAGACAGCAACAAGGGTTTCCGAGGAAGGGCTGGTAAAGATGGGTCCAGCGGTTCCAGCAATGAGAACAAAGCGAGAGAACATGAAGGTAAAGGGCCCCACCCAAGCACACACCTCCCTTGGTCAGGGGGAGAAGTAAGCCTGGGAGGAAAAAAAAGGGTAGAGTCTAGGAAAGAGAAATGAGGAGAGTTGGGTCAAAGGACATGTCTATTTGCTCTAAGGCAACCATCCAGCAAGCCAAAGACACGGACAGAGTAAGAGTAGAAAGTGAAATGCTGGCGGGCTTCCCCCTCCTGGAACTCTTTTCCAGACATATCAAGGAGGAGCAAGGCCAGCAGAGAGGAGATAGACAGAGGTGTGGATGAAGTGCGGTCTGGATAGCAAGTGTGTTTCCCCCTTCTCACCCTCCTGTCTATTTATATAGCCCAGCGAGACAGCATAGTCCAAACAAGCAATTTGCGTTACTGGTCTGCCGTGAACGGACGTGTGTGCGTCACGGCGGTGCGCAGGCATTCTTTAGTTTAGCCTTCGTTAAAGTTTCATAGTCCAATGGGCTTTGACCTTCTGTCATTTTCTGAGATAAACATATGAGGATGATCGTTACAATCTACCTTACTTTAGTTTGAAGTAACTTTTATTTTAAATAGCTAACTTTTGAGATATTTGAATTGCAAACATACCAAATTAATTTTGGCAAGCCTGCCAAAACTCTAACACCTGGGTATAGTTGACACATAATTGATGTTTTACTGAGTTCGAAGCCTCAGCTATTTGTGTGTCAGTCTCACCCTCTCATCCTGAATAATTATGGAGGGAGTTGGGCTTCAGATTCAGATTCAGATTCCAAAGGAGAAACTACGAACAGACGGGCCCAAATTGGCCTTAATTCTTCCTAGAAAAGCATACATAAAAATAAATAAATTGGATAACGTTAATGAAAAAAACCAAGATTGTTTGCTCGGACTATGCTATATATCACTGGCCCATTAATAAGTGAGGCTTCGAATTCGGTAAAACATCAATTATGTGTTAACTATGCCCAGGTCAGTCCCACATATTTATTCTATATATGCCATTGATATAGTTACCCCGTTATGCTAGGGTTGTTTATTACAAATATTATTGTATTTCAGTGGGTTATGGTTACATGTTATTGTATTTCAGTATGTTAAAGTTAAAAGTTAGTGGATTTCAGTAGGTTAAAGTTATAAACTTATATCTTATTGTATTTCGATGGATTAAAGTTATATCTTATTGTATTTCAGGGGGTTAAAGCTATATCTTATTGTATTTCAGTGAGTTATATATCAACTGATTGTATGTATATCAGTGGGTTAAAGCAATATCTTATTGGATTTCAGTGGATTAAGGTTATATATTATTGTACATTTCTTTATTTATTTTGTATTTCGCAGGTTATGTGGAAATCCACCATTCATGGGAAAAGACAAGGAAAAGTTGTACGAGATCATAACGTCGGCAAATGTCTCAAATCAATTCAAATTAGACCCTATCTGGAATGGAATCAGTGATAGAGGTAAGAACAAAATATACCCACAGAGTAATCATCTAACGTGAGAAGTTAGCCAAGCATTTAAGAGCTTTTGACAGTTCTCTGATACCTGATAGGTCAACACCATGTCTGAGTCAACATACTTTATACTGTCTAATCGTAGCCAATGATTGTGGACTCGTGATCGGTTAATTGAATGCTATTTACAAAAAGAGAAAGGATAAAGTAAAATATAATTTAAATTTGTTTAAGTTGCAAAGACCGATAAAAACAAAATATCATAAGAAAAACACTTATATAGATTTTAATGTACATATCCAACTTGGGTACTGGTGTATTTCTTGCTTCATAGAAGGACATACTAAGTCAATTTAATGTCTCCAAGGCACCTGGGCCAGATGGGATCCATGCAAAAATCATCAAAAAGTGTCCTGAGCAAATTGGACCTATTTTGACATCTCTATTCTGTAAAAGCCTTTTTGAAAGGAAAATACCCAAACAATGGAAAGATGCTGATGTCAAACCCCTGCATAAAAAGGGACCAAAACGCCTGGCATCAAATTATAGACCCGTGAGTTTAACCTCCCTATGCTGTAAAATGCTAGAAAGAATAATCCGAGATCGTGTCGTAGAACACTTGGAAAAACTAGGATTGATATCTCCAGACCAACACGGATTCACTGGAGGCAAATCTTGCCTGACACAACTACTAGAAGTGATGGAAATTTGGACTGACTGGCTGGATCATGGCCTGGCCTGGGACACCATCTATCCGGACTTCTCCAAAGCCTTTGATAGTGTGCCCCACAAAAGACTATTAAACAAAATCAATGCTCTGGGAATATCCGGATCAATTTCTGAATGGACACAGGACTTCCTGTCTGAGAGAAAGCAAAGGGTAGTCATAGGTAATAAAAGAATGTCACCTCTGGAATAAGTCAGGGAAGTGTGCTGGACCAATATTATTTATAACCTGCCAGGCAGTGTCTCATCAAACCTAAAAATATTTGCGGATGACACAAAGGTCTTTCGAGCAATAAAAGATGTAAGAGATAAAAATCTCTTACAAGAGGATATTTTGAAACTCGCACAATGGTCCAAGAAATGGCAATTGGCCTTCAATAAAAAGAAGTGCAAAATTATTCATTATGGGAAAAATAATCCTCATTATGCCTATAATATGAAGAACACTGTTTTGCAACAAGACAGCTAGTGACTATACTATAGTGACTATAGTATAGTCACTATAGCTAAAGACTCCCAACTCTCCTTTCAGAAACATATGAGGACTATCATCTCAAATGCTAACCAGAGAGTAGGAATAATTAAAAGAACATTCCATCGCCTCAACAAGAACAATTTTCCCATTCTATTTAAGTCTTTTGTTAGGCCAATTTTGGAATACTGTCCACAAATTTGGAGCCCAATTTTTCGTAAAGATATTCTGGAGATCGAAAAGGTTCAGAGACGTGCAAAGAAATTAGTTGCAGTTATAAAGGACTTAGGGAATTGAAACTTCCTACCCTTTCCTACAGAAGGAAAAGAAGTGACATAATTGAAGTATTTAAAATTATGAAAGGTTTTGATGAAATAGATATGAACCAATTTTTCACCTTGAATAAAAGAGAAGGCAGTCGGGGCCATACTCTCAAGCTAGTAAAACCCAGAGCCATTTCAAAGTTAAGGCAACACAGTTTCTCAAACAGGATCATAAATATATGGAACAGTCTCCCACAAAATGTTATTGATGCTGAGTCAATAAATTCATTCAAGAACAGATTAGAAAAAGCATGGGTTGATGATCCAGGGAAATTTGACCCCTTATTCACCACATGCTACTAATTATTCCTTGTGTTGCATATTTACTTGCACTCAAGCAAAAATGAGAGACAAATAAGTGTTCACACTTCCTGTCTACCATTCGCTAATAGAACCTGTTACTGCTGAATCCTATGGAGTCAGAGTTTTGACAAGCATGCCAACATTAATTTGGCATGTTTACACTTGAAATATCTCCTAAAGCAAAGTTACTTCAAACTAAAGGAAGGTAGATTATAACGATCAACCTAATATATTTGTCTAAAAAAATGACAAACTTAAAACCATTGGAGTATGCAACTTTAAACACCGATCGCAACAACTAACCAGATATTAAAACAAACTGAAAATGCAAAGATTATCAACTGACATGAGAAGTGTATAGTTCAATTGTGTAAAGTTCTCAGATCTATTTATGGTTTGTTACTGTAATATAGTTTGTGCTTCCTCTCGTGCTACAAGACTTTTGTGGATATTTGCAGCTAAGGACTGTGTATGCGGTATGCTAACGGTGGACCCGGCTCACCGACTCACAGCAAACGAGGTGGCTCACCACCCCTGGGTCATGGTCAGTTGAGCACTCTACTGCTATTTATTAGCTATTTGTTGTCAGATTGAATTTCCATTGGGATTTTTTTATTATTATTTTTTTACGTCCTAGCAACATCTAAGGTCATATCAGAACGGGTACCGACTTGTGACAGTGCGCACTCATGGTGGCTTTATAGTGCTGTCCCACTGGGAAACCAGGCCACCAGCACCATGACCTGATACCCCACTCAGTCACATTATCCTGACACTGAGCACACCAGTCCTTGCCCTGTCCTAATAATGCCGAGCGCCTGGCTAGGAAGCGACAAGTATCCATTTTTAAGTCATTGGTTTGACTCGACCAGGGTTCGAACCCATGACCCCACGATCTACCAGCACAGGAGACGGACGCTCTAACTCATTCGGCCATCCCATCTGGTCTGTTCCATTGGAATGATTCATAGTATATACAGGGTCCGTACGGGGCCTGGAAAGTCTTGACAAGTCTTGAACTTCGTTTGCCCCATTTCAAGGCCTTGAAAAGCCTTGAATTAAAATTGTGGGTAATTAGTCTTGAAAAGCCTTGAATTCCATTAAGCTGTCCTCATTGATCTAAATTAGTCCGAAATTGCCATTAAGATAATGCGACGTACCTACACACAATAAAATGCCAATAATCACTTGAATTCCTATCAAAATCAGCATTGAAAAGCCTTGAAATTGCCTTGAATTAGCCTTGAATTGCATGTCTTCACATTTGTACTGACCCTGTAAATAGTTTGTTACATAAGAAGAAATGTCCGTGTATTTTGCCATTTGATACTTGTGTCCATATATGTGCTGTGATTACAATCTGTTTAAGGCTTATGTTTTTCAAAAAAGAATTCATTTTCATTTTTAAAGATTATATATTCTTTACCTGTGACTGACTATTTTTCAAGATTTTAACCTGCACATATTAAATTTGACTAAACACATGATCATATTATTGACTGACGTGGAATTCACTATTGACTGATGTACAATTCGTCGCTGAATTATTTAATAGAAGCCATACTAGGCCAGTAATTTTCACTATCAATGGATACATTTCCTAGCTTAGCCGGTCCGACCACCTGCCCATATGCATACGCCCTAAAGACTAAGTGTGTGGAGAACTTTTCCACCTCCAGCCTAGGCGCTCTTTATCACATGAGGGTAGTTTCACTAATAATTTAGCTTGTCTTTGGTTGTCCCGTTTCCATTTGTTCATCTCGAGATGCCCATTGTAACTAGTCTCTAGTTACCAGGTGAAGCTATCTTGTGCGTCCCGATTGCAGCTAGTTTTGAGTTATCCGCTGTAGCTAGTCTATCTGTACTTCTTAGTGTAGTTAACCTCTACAGGGTCCATATTGGGCCTGGAAAATCTTGAAAACTTCATTTGGCCCATTTCAAGGCCTTGAATTTAACCTATTTTGGGTAATTAGTCTTGAAAAGCCTTGAATTCCATTAAACAGTCCCCACTGATCTAAATTAGTCCGAAGTTGCCATTCGCAAGTATTGTTTTTTTCCTGAAATCAAATGAAAAGCCTTGAATTCCTATCAAAAACAGCCTTGAAAAGCCTTGAAAAAAACCCTTGAATTCCATATCTTCACTTGTGTACGGACCATGCCTCTAGTGGAGTAATGGAACTAGTTTCTAGTTGCTCAGTGTAGCTAGTCTCTAGTCACACACACAGTACAGCTAATCAAATCATGGTGACCAGACGGGATGGCCGAATGAGTTAGAGCGTCCGTCTCCCATGTTGGTAGATCTTGGGGTCGTGGGTTCGAACCCGGATCGAGTCAAACCACTGACTTAAAAATAGATACTTGTCGCTTCCTAGCCTGGCGCTTGGCATTATTAGGATAGGACAAAAAAAAAGGACTGGTTGGCTCAGTGTCAGGATAATGTGACTGAGTGGGATATCAGGTCATGGTGCTGGTGGCCTGGTCTTCCAGTGGGGCAGCACTATAAAGTCGTCATGAGTGTGCACTGTTACAAGTTGGTACCCGTCCTGATATGACCTTAGATGTTGCTAGGACGTAAAACCACAACAAACAAACAAACAATCAAATCATGGCTAGATTTTAGTTCTACAATGTAGCTAGCCTTTAGTCGCTCTGTGTAGCTAGTCTCTGGTTTCCCACTATAGCTAGTCTCTAGCTGCCCACTGCAGCTAGTTTTTAGTTGCCAACTGTAGCTAGTTTCTAGTTTCCCACTGTAGCTAGTTTCTAGTTGCTCACTGTATCTAGTCTAGTTGCCCACTGTAACTAGTTTCTAGTTGCTCACTGTAACTAGTGTCTAGTTTCCCACTGTAGCTAGTTTATAGTTGCCCACTGTAGCTAGTCTCTAGTTGCCTACTGTAGCTAGTTTCTAGTTGCTCACTGGAACTAGTCTAGTTGCCCACTGTAGCTAATGTCTAGTTGTTCACTGTAGCTAGTTTCTAGTCGCTCACTGTATCTAGTCTAGTTGCCCACTGTAACTAGTTTCTAGTTGCTCACTGTAACTAGTGTCTAGTTTCCCACTGTAGCTAGTTTATAGTTGCCCACTGTAGCTAGTCTCTAGTTTCCTACTGTAGCTAGTTTCTAGTTGCTCACTGGAACTAGTCGAGTTGCCCATTGTAGCTAATTTCTAGTTGTTCACTGTAGCTCGTCTCTAGTTGCCCAGTATAACCTAATTTATCTTAGCCTTATTTTTAGCAAAGCAAGCTGGATGCCCCATCATGACTCTACCATGGATGTAGAAAAGCGAGGGGAGTTGGGTGGAAGGTTTACATGTATTAACGGTTATAATCTAAGGACACAATTTTATAAACACACATAAGAATTCTCATGGGTAGGCCTCAGCATTCGGCGTCGGCCCATTTCAAATTAATCCTATAAATATATTGTAATGTAATGTTTACAGATTAACAAAATGCTATGGAAAACCGGGTTGTATAAGACAATTGGGTAGTTCGAATCCCGTTTTTATTACCTTAAATGTTGTTAGAACATAAAACCCAAACAAGAATGAGTTAGGTATGGGTGATAATATAGAGGGGGTATTATAACGTCACGAGACAACTTCCGGTGGCCATATTGGATTAAATATGAAAGGCTTGCAACTGTCTACAATATTTGTTGGTTTATTTGTCACTGTTTTGAGCAGTTTGGCCTCAGAAGTTCGGGAAAAAGGGTTTTTTAATGGAGAAGAAGTCTTTTTTTAATCATGTAGCCTCACATGTCACTCGCATAAAGTGCCGTATGTTGACACATTGGATGCGCTGTCGAAGAATTAGAAAGGTTTGGGCAGTACCTGCTAGGTGAAACCACCGTACTTCGGTGGCTGCCGGTGTGGTGGTTTCAGCGTGTTCCTGTGCTCAGACGTGTCCCTCGCTTCTTCGCATGCGTCAGAATCTAATAAGGATGGCCGTAATCGATTAACACTACCCGGGCGACTTGGGTCATCCGAGTCGTCAGAAATTCAAATAGAACACGGCGAGTGGAGTCGACAAATACACGTGCCATGTGCAAAAAAAGAATAACTTAGATTAATTAAATGGAAATATAGGTAAAGTGGGCCATCATAAAATACTTTAAATCCTATTTTGCTGTATTTTTATCGGTTATTAAAAAAAAAAAAAAAGATTGTCCACCCGAGCGCGGAGAAGCGTATTTGATTATTCGACCCGAGTTTGTAGGATGTGCGCATGCGCCAATAAGTGGCTCAGGTGACCCGAGTTGATGCGAAATCCGCGCATGCGCAGAAGCAACGGGACACGTCTGAGCACGGGAACACGCTGAAACCACCACACCGGCCGAGTTGGCCCAGTGGTGGCCTTAGTGTTCTTGGTATATGACAGGGGGCACCATAGGTGGTGTCAAGTGTAATCCAAGATGGCTGACTGCTGAGTGTTGACGTCACATGCACTCCCTCTCTCTATAGGCCTAACTAGGACAGTTGAAACTGGAATTCCGCGATTTTCCCATGATTCCCTGACAGTGCTAATCCTATGGGGGCGGGGGGGGGGGGGGGGGGCGATCCGTGTTTTCACAGAAATTCGCCATCGATGTAATAATGTTGGCTTGATTTACGCGGTTTTTGCTGGAGACCACTTTCATCCCTGTTATTTGCACATTTCCAGAGATATTTTGATATTTGTTATGGCACTTCATGTGGTGCCATGAGTGACTGTATTTCACGTGGCATTGCAGGGAAAGGGTCAGCGAGCACCCAACGTGCTTCAGATGATGAGGGACTGGAACAAAACGCAGAGCGACGATGGTTGCACGAATTGTATAGATGAATCCTCGGAGAAGACTGATGTCCAGGACAAACCACAACTCACCAAGCAAAATGGCACTCATGGGCCAACAGAAAACAAAAAGGTGACACATGCATCACATGCATGCATAGTCACCAGAGTGGTATTTATTCATTTATTCATTTATTTATTTATTTATTTATTTATTTATTTATTTATTTATTTATAGGTGTTGGAGATGTGTGACCAGAGCTTAGGTGAAATTGATTAGAATTCCCGACCCATAATTGCTCGCCTCAAGTTAAAATAGTGCTAGTCATTTATAATATTCTACAGTAAAACCTCTCTAAATCGACCGACTTTGGGACCGACTTTAAGTTGTCCATTTCGGGAGGTGGTCGGTTTAGGGAATTAGAATATGGTTACCATGGTATTGGGACCGAAATAAAGCGATCGATATTGAGGAGTGGTCGATATGTGGAGGTGGTCAGTTAGGGAGGTTTTACTATTTTCATTGCACATGTGCCGAGTTGTTTTGTTATTCTCTGTGGAGCTATATTCTACTAGAATGGCACTAGTACCATATGAAATCACTAGAATTCTAGTGATGGCAACGGATGGGTATGACATCCAACTGTGCTGGGTGCCATGACGGCATACAAGGAAACGAACGAGCTGATCGGGCTGCGAAGAAGGCCCTGAACTATGATCTTGAACCGTGTCTGATCCCTCACTCTGATCTGAAACCACTAATAGCCACCCACATAAAATCCAAATGGCAACATGTGTGGGATGAAAACATTAATAAACTTAAAGAAATTGAACCATCTGTGGGAAAACCACCACAGTCTCATGTGGGAGGTCGGTGGGACCAAGTAGTTCTTAGACGCTGCCATATTGGCCACTCGTGGCTTACACATGCTTTTCTGCTCATGTGGGAACCTCCCCCTGAATGTATTGGGTGTCAGTCCCCGCTGTCACTCAAACACATTTTACTAAGTTGCGTTGATTTTTTGGCCCTGCGCCAACAATTCTACACTGCAGACAGTATGCATGACCTTTTTACTAAAGTAAAACAAGAAAACATTTTAGCCTTTTTGAGGGCAGCTGGACTGTACCACCTCATATAGTTTACTAAATAAATTCTATCAATTATTAATAAAACTTTTCTTTGTTTCCCTTGACCACAAATATATGATTGTGAGCTTTCTAATTTAAGGAGTGTCTATTGGCACATACTTGATTGTCTGCTTTTACATGTAAAAGTGATGGTTTGAACAAAAAACTAAAATTTCTCGCCGTGAATATGGCCTATGCTGCCAACACTGCATAAAGCAACCACCAATCAATCAATCAATAAATCAATCTAGAATTCTAATGACTTCATATGGTACTAGTGCCATTTGACATAGAAGAATGCGCCATTAGGATGTTTTCAGTGAATATATGTTATATTATAATATAAAATTGAAGGAAGTATTGCAATCACTGTAATGTAACTCCTAGACATATTTCTTTTACAGCCCTCCACAAGTCAGGGTAATTCCACCAAACAAAATAGCAATAATAACAACCTACAACCGTGTCCACGTAAGCATGGAGGATTGGCGTCTCAAACGGTTAGTAAAACAAACTGATGGTTTACTCCACATATTATTTGGATCTCAATAATACCAAGACAATAAGTGATTTGTATGAGAACAACGACTCTGGCTGGCTAAACACTATCAGCCTACCGATTTTATTTACTTGAACAAAATTTGATGGCAAATGGGACCGATAGTCGGTGACACGCGCCCACATAGACTGCTCATGAGGAGTTTGCCTGCACGTGAGCAACCAAACGCGCCCAGGCCGCTCAACCGTAGGCGCTAAAGGGTTAGTTCGATAAATAATATTGATATAATCTGTTGTGTTATATTCCACCAAAGTTGCAGAATCAGATTGTGAATTTTTCTAGATAAATGTATTAGTATCTACTCTACTTTAGTTTGAAATAACTTTTATTTTTAAAAGATTAACATTACAGATATTTAATGTGAAAACATGCCAATTTAATTTTGGTGTGCACATAAAAAATGCTATCCATACCGAGGCTTTATTTATTAATTAAGAGCAGCCTAGCAGAGGCACACCAAGCCTAAATGAGAGCAACCAGTATATAAGTTGGATACACAGGATCTAATTTAAGTCGGTGTTTTGGTTTCAAAACTTGTATGCTTTCAGCAGAACACACAGTTTTAAGCTGTGGATTAAAAAATATGGCAAATGAGTTCTCACTAGATAATGTAGGAGCACGACGCCAAATGATCCGGAACAACAAAACAAATTCATTTGAAGATATCTTTCTATATATTCATCTCGGATTGTAGGTGTTGAATTTTCTTGATTAAAAAAAAGATTCCAACGTGGACAAATAATTCAATGTGACTGTTTTAAAATCATGTATTTGTATCTTGAATATATAGGTTCAGTTGGATGTTACCTTTAGAAATATATTCGATCATTCATTTTGCACACTATGTCATCTTATTCATCCAGAAATATATCCTTGCATGTTTTTCGATTCTAAAATATAAATAGTGAATATTATTAAATGAACTGGGGAAAACGGAATGAATCTTTATTAAGGAAACCACAGTCCATTTTATTTGTTGGCTAAAGACCAATAATGTGCGTGAAAAAGTTGATATGCCTCCATAAAAAAAGAGAATATATATCAATATTATATTTATCTGTAAGATTTTCTTTCATATATATATATTTACATTTCTGATTTTTTTTTAAAGGATGGGATGGAGTTTATAATATAGATAAATATATACTTGAATTTAGTAAATAAATAAATAACTGCTATGGCAGTAATAAAAACATTATGGCTACTGCACAGTACATCTATAACGATTTCTGCAGTATTTCTCGAATTTGTTAGTTATCTAGGTTATGGCCCTGTCAAACTACGACGTATTGCGTCAGCATATGCCCAACGGCTGAAATCTTCCCCATAAGTCGAGATGCGTCAAACCTTTCAGCGCGGGGGGCTAAGTTGGACATATACACAACGTACTGAATGTATGCAGAACATATGTGCGACGTATTGCTAGTGTATGACAGCGTATGAGAGCGTATATTAGAAAGTATGGCCAAACCTTTGACTAACGTGCCTCCCGCGTTCTTGGTGAATGGCCAGCGTATGCGTAGCGTATGAGTAACCTATCCCCAGTGGGAGGCACGTTGGTCATACATTTGCCATACATTGGCCATACTTTGGCTCGAAAAATGTTCGCATACGGTCACGTAATGTTCACAGAACGCCAGCAAACATTATATACGTTATTCGAACCTCAGAAGTACGCCTTATACCTTAAATATGTCAAGACACATTGAGAAACGTCAGACGTATGTTAGACTACGTTATTCATACGTTGTCAATACTTTGTCAATATGCGGACTGTACGTTTCCACCGGCTTGACTTATGACTAAATTCTACTTCAACGTATGTCTAATGTACGGCAAGTGTATATCGACATATGTCTTAAGTGTACATAGAGTTTGCCTAATGTAACAGCACACGTTGTCGAATGTCGAAAGTTTTGAACATGCTCAAAACGTTTTTGATGCCTTATGATGCCATATAACAGCATATACCATCGTACGCATAACATATCCATAATGTATCTCGACGTACACCAATGTGTTGGTGCAAAATCACCTACATCGGCATACACTAACCCGATGCATCGTAGTGTGACTGGGCATTTAGATACTGTGGGTATGACATTTTACACACTAAGACCTCACCAAAATACCTCAATGCTAGGGGCCACTGTTATTCACTGTTCATATCTCCTAACTACTTTATCAGACATGACAAGAGGGTTCTGTTATGTGAGGTGTTTTTGTGCAGTTTCTTTTTTGAGGTTGGGGGGTGGGGGGAGGGGTTGTCTGTGGCAAAGTCTGACCAATGTAGACTGGTGGAGATTTTGATTGACAACAGTTGGCAAGCACTTAGGTAAATACATCCTTTGGTAATGGCCTCTCGTCCTGTAAGAAAGCAGTCCGGGTGTGTGACCCTGTCATTGTGTCGGCTGCGGTTTGCTGCTGGGCTTACACAACTGTCTTCACGTCATCGGGGATGACCTGCAATGAGGCACTCAGATTGCTGCTCAGAGTCTGCTGCGACCCGAATGAGCTGAGTGATGTACCTCCACTGAGTGTCTTAGTGCCGGCGGGCACCTGCACAGAGCTCCTCTGCACCTCCTGCGTGCAGCTGAGCATGCTGGTCAGTGTGCTCCGAAATCGTTTATAAAACACACAGTAGATGTAGAAGTTGATGGCCGAATTCAGCACAAGCAGGCACTCCTTGACTGGCGCGAAGTACTTGTACACCTCAGGGTCCATGACGGTGTTCGTCACCCCGATGATAGAGGCGATGAAGTCTGGCAGTTCACACACCACAAAGGTACTGATCATGATGACCATGATGATGTTGAGGTTCATGTTGGAGTCAGTCTCCTTCTTGGAACCCCTGAAGGGCAGCTGGTTGGTCATGGCCTGGCGGTCCTTGATGGCATTCTTGATGATGATGACGAGTAGCACATTGAGGGTGATGATGATGGATAGTGGGATGATGAAGAGAAAGATGAAGCCAAGCGCCTGGTGAAAGAGCTGCCGGTACAGGTTTTCGTCCCAGAAGGTGACCTTGAAAGTGAGGTGCGACACAAAGGTGGTGTCGCTGTTGGCACCTGAGGTATCGAAGGCCACATAGTAATAGTGTGGCCAGCGAGGCAAGTTGAAGAGCATAGCAGCGATGAACACGCAGATGACCACCTTGCGCGCATTCTTCTTAGTGCACCAGAGCTTTGCCTCGATTGGCCTGGAGACGACGAGGTATCGGTCTATGGCAATCACCATGACTATCCAGATGGTGCAGGTCTGCGCGATCCAGCCGAATGGCAGCACTATGGCTACGATGTAAGGGTTGATGGTGGCGTAGCTGCTGATGGCGCCGGTGTAAGGTGGGATGGAGCGCAGCACCACGTAGAACACAACATAGGTGAGGAGCATGTTGTCGAACACTGCAAGTGCCTGGAGGAAGACGACATTGGAGGTTTGCACCTTGTCACGTTGCAGGACGATGATGGTGAGAATGTTGCCGAAGTAGCCAAAGGTGCACAGCAGCCCATCCACGTAGACGTTGATGAAGAAGCTGTAGAAGAGGAGGTGCGTATTGACCCCGGCCGGCCTGTCCAACAGTGCCGAGGTGTTCACCTCAACCCACGTCATGTTCGGGACAGCTGTTGACTGCGCGTGTAATGCCGCTGCTTGGGGCCCATGGGAGAAGGTGGCCACAGTCATGGCTGAAGGCATTGTTGTCAGCACCCAAGTAAAAGTCTGCAATGAACAAATTATTCAGACACTATTTTGGTTAGGCGTGGTTAATAGGAAATGATTTAAAAGAATGCATTTAAAGCTGCATAGGTCAATGAAAGCATCAGATTTTCGAAACGAAGACATTTAGCTTGATTTGATTCTAGATATCTAATATATGCATGTACAAATTCTGATTACTATCGGCTTCAGCAGTGACAGGGTCTATTAAATTGACTTAATATTACACCATCTTTACACCAGTATTTAAGTTAAATATGTGGATTCAAATCAAGGTTTTGGTTGGGAAAATTTAATATTTTCAGCAGACTATGCAGCTTAAACCAATTCCCTAATAAAGCATGCCTGCTTGGCTTGCCAATAACGTTAATATATAGAACACCAAGGAAAATAGCACATACCCCCTTACACACGCACACAAACAATGCCTAGGTGGTATTTTCATGTCATTGCATTACTAGAAGAATTAAGAAACATTTGATACAATATCTGTTTGTCTACCGCTTTCTTTACACCCAGCAGTATTCTTCACTAATATTCCTTCATCATCAATCTATCGCCAGTGCATTTATAGGGAGCAATGTCAAAAGAATGTGGGACAACTTGGGAAAATACATGTTAATTTGGAGTTAGAAATTTGTTGGAACGCATGTAACTTAAAATATGGTGTTGGAGAATTTGTTCAGTACGATCTCTTAGATTTTCAGGTACTATCAATGAATCTTATGTGTACTTTAGCAGAAGTATGCTAGAAGTTGAATACTTTGACAAAGTAGATTGTACAATATGTATAGATAATATCCACCACCAATAGGGAACTCAGGACAGTTTACAAAGGCCAAAATCTACACACAGAAGAACTACATGCTAAAGCTGGAATGGACAAACTAGAGACAAGGTGCAAAAAGGCATCTCTTAGGACTCATGTACAATAGAGCCCAGACACAATATATACCGACACAAGTATTCACAATACTAGGGCAGCAGATGGCAACCTCTTGAAAACTCAAAGGAACACCTATTTATCAGGGAAGCCAACTCTGGAACAAACTCTCTGCCAAAACCAGGAATGCAACAACCTACCTGCAATTTAAATCTAGATTAAAGGTTGAGTACCCAACATAGACATACATTAATAAACCTACCTGGATAGACCACAAAAGTTGAGAACCGAAATAAATACATAGTCCCAAACCACTCCCTTCCCTCTCCCTCTCTGAAATCCCCCCTGGCAAAAAGAGTAAAAGAAATAATAACTACCAAAGTATACCCACCAGCCTATAACACCTGACTAAACCAATAAAACATATACTACCTACAAAGCTATAGTTGGCAAAGACAATTTAAATGAGTCGTGCAACCATTATTTGCATAATCCAAAATCCATGGCTACCTGTATCAGCAAGTCATGTCCATTATATTAATGTTTCCCCACAGGTATGATCATCAAATCACTGATATAGTCTAAAGGTAAATGGCTATTCACCAGTCTACATGTGCAAAATAACATCCCCACTATATTTGTAATGCCTGATTTTAACCTACTATTGTCTATATTGTTCATACCATCTCATCATCTCATCCATAAATAGTTCATATGCACTATAATTGTTACGGCCGGAAGACCAGTGCCTCGGTGCTGAAAAAAAGAAGTTATTTAACTGGAATAAAAATTTGGGGGGAAAACGCAACAATAAAAAAACCTGCCCCCTGACGATAGTGGCTGAACTAATGTGAGTAGGAGCTCATTGTACAGCATGCTCTACAGAAAATACCTTTCAGAGTAATTCCATTACCACCCTGCCCTCTGATGGCAGTGGCAAGAACTAATGTGGGCATTGACTCACTGTACAACATGCTCTACAGAAGAGGTCTTATAGAGCATTTCCACTACCAACCAGACCTCTGCTGGCAGGTGGTTGTGGGTAGTGACTGACTGCAGCATGTTCTGTGGAAAACGTTTTATATAGAGTTTCCAACACCAACCTGCCCTCTAATGGCAGTGGCAAGAACTAATGTGCGTAGTGGCTAACTGCGTATACTCAGCGGGAAAAAAAGGCTTATTAGCTTGTACAATGCGAATTAGGTCACGTTGAGTAGAGATCAAGCATACCTATGAATGACTCTTGCCTACGTGCTGAGGCTAGCCACCATTAGTAAATAGCCACTGGAAACAATTCAATAATCCTTAGTGAGGCACATCTGCACAGTTTTGGGTGCCCCCCCCCCCCCCATACCTTGTGTTCTATCGTAAACACTCCTCGAGTTAGGCATCGCTTTAACGGGTCCTTAGGCTGACATGATCTATTTTGCTACAATGGAAATCTCAGTGCCCTGGCAGATTCCACCACTCCCATGCCAAGACACCTGGTGGTCGTGTTACTAAATAGCAGGAACACACTGACCATTTCCAGTAAATATACCACAATGGTTATGTCAGAGCAGGCATGCGATAGGGTAGATCATAATGGTTTTACTTGGTTTGATTATTAATTGACTGCGTCGTGGGGTTTACTTTATAGCCCTGTCACACTACGACTTATATCAATGGCGCGCCGCCAACGTGCAAAATCACTTTTAATCGTCGAGAGACGTCAAACTTTTCAGCGTTTTGTTAGCATGCGGCCGACGTTGTGAGAGAAAAAATAAAAAAGTTTGGCGCCCATCCTGATATGACCTTAGATGTTGGTAGGACGTAAAACAACAACAGACAAAAAAAGCAACAGTTTGGTGCAACATGTGGGAACGAGCCTCACGCGTGCGCGGCGTCAGTGGAAAAAAAGTATTCATACATCCAACGCGCTTCTAACGTATCTCGACGACCCCCTAACGTCACCATAACATTAGCACCTACGTGTTGGCGCACGTTGAAAGTTTTGTGCAAGCACAAAAATTCGCCGATACCCTGACGCGCGTCGCCGTCCATCAACAATTACCTAACTCGAGCGTAACGCTTCCAGACGTCTCCCGACGTTTCGCCAAAAAGTGACACACATCGATGCGCGTTGGCGAGAGACATCATAATGTGACAGCACCATTAGACGATTTAAAACAAAATCAAATATAGCACACACTCCTACGCACGCACACACACACACATATATATATATATATATTTTACCTCGGTATACAGCCTCAGGCTAGCCTCAGGCTAGGGAGAGGTAAGCACATCCGGTCCAGCAATTAGCATAAAAAAACTCACGACCGGAGGACGCTCGTGAGTTGCTCCAGTTGGATTTATCTACAAAAAGCTAATAACTGTAAGTAATCGTGATTATTTTGGTTAAGCTTGTTTATGATGCACTATCGCATCTAGATTGGAAAGTTCAGAACTTTCGTACGTCCAGTTTGGACAAGATTAGCATTTTAAAAATTGAATCGGATAGAACAAAGGATTCCTTTGTCTTGGTTCCGTGGTTCGATTAAACCCGCTTTGTACGGGTAGAGATGTTGACTCTGACACAAACCACATGGGAGCCCTGGCAAAAGAATTTGATCTGGGGGCTAAGAACAGGCCAACAAAACCGGACAAGAAAGTGAGATTGTACACTTTGTTGAGGAGGGCGCTGGAAGGTCACTTCCACACCTTCACGCCTGCTGAGGTGATACTCAGAGGGGCAAGAAATTCACCAGCGTCAAGGGCATTGAGGCGTCATGCCTTAAAGAAATGGACAGTGAAATCCCGATGTCGGAGGAGAAAAAGAAAATTGAGAATGTGATGTACACAAGCCAGAGGGCTGTGTTACGAGCTCTGACCGCTATTCTCTCAGTTGCCAACCGTATGCTGAAGGAGAAAGTATTCACTTCACTTGCCTCAGACCTCAACAAGGCGATTGAGCTACAGGCAGCAGCCAGTACCTTCTTAATGTACAGAAGGTACGAGAATGTGTACAAGGTGGTCACAACAGAGGCAGGCAAGGAAATAACACGTTCGAAGAAGGTAAAAGAAAAGAACGGGAAAGAGTTCACACTCTTCCTCGCCCCAAAGTCGATCAAGGTCAAGGCCTTTGATAAAAACAAGATGTTTGGGGGGCAGATACCACAACTACTGAAGAGAGTAGAGTCGGGCAGTAAATTTGGAAACAGATGGCACCAGCCACACGCAGAAGTGACACTGGGCTTCGGACGGGGCAAGCGAGGCAGGAATGACTTCAGGAAAAGGCAGGCCTTCAGAGGGTCCAGACACTTCTCGCCCACATTCAGGGGTAGGGGAGTAGGCAGAGCCACTACCAACTGGAACGAGTACAACCGTACCCCGCAGAACCATCAGCAGACGCCCAACGGACAGAAACCCCATGGTTTCCACAGAGGGGGAATGAAGTAGTGCGCCTAACTTCATCTGCTCAAAAAAACAACTCAGCCATGGATAGGGTAACTATTAATAAAATAGCTGGCAATGTAATGAATCACACTAAGGTCTGGAAAAGCTTATCTAATTGTCGTTGGGTAATGTCAGCTATAGAAGGAGTGTTTATACCCTTTGTGGAGTTACCTGTTCAAACAAGGACTCCGCACCCATTCAGATTTTCTGAAGAGGAGAGGTTGCAGTTAACAAATGAGGTTCTAAAACTATGTGAAAAAGGAGTTGTTGTGAATACAACACACATGCAGGGAGAATACATTTCTAATGTTTTTCTGAGGCCGAAGCCTGATGGGTCATTCAGGATTATTTTAGATTTAACAACGTTAAACAAATCAGTAGAATACCAACACTTCAAAATGTTTTCACTCAATACGGCTATAGATCTAATCACACCAGCGGCATTTATGGCCAGCATAGATCTTAAAGACGCATATTATACTATACCTATAGCACAAGAACAAAGGAAATTCCTGAGGTTCTTATGGCAGGGACAGTTATTTGAATACACCTGTCTTGGGTTATTACCAGCCCCATGTATGTTTACACGCATAATTAAGCCTATCTTCACTGAATTAGCAACTAGAGGGCATGTACTTTTTCCTTACATAAATGATTCATTTATCATTGCCGACAGGTATGACTAAGGCAAAATAGCTGTAAATTACCTGCGCTCTATCCTGACTGACGTGGGGTTTCACATCCACGAGATGAAATCGGTGAAGACACCTACTCAAATGATTATGTTTCTGGGATTCCAACTAGATACATTAAAAATGCAGGTTTGCTTAACACCTGACAAGATTAATAAATTTCACACTGTAATTTGGGGAAAGGAAAGAAATTAAAAATATGACGAGTAGCAGCAATGCTGGGACTCATGACGGCTTATACGCCAGCTGTGCTTTATGGGCAGGCTCATGTTAAGGGACTAGAAATAAATAAAAATAAAGCATTAAAAATAAGTACGGGTAATTTTGAAAGGTTTATGAACATTTCAGAAGCGGGGTGGAAGGACATCCGTTGGTGGGAGGAGGCAGTGGGGAATTCCCCTACTCCAATTAGGTTAGACAACCCGTCGATCGAAATCACGACGGATACGTCACTCCGAGGCTGGGGTGTTCACAGGGGAGACACAGCCACAGGAGGGAGGTGGTTGCAAGTTGAGTTAAACTCGCACATTTATGTGTTGGAATTAAGGGCCGTATGGTTGGGGTTGCAAAGTTTAATAACAGAAAAGGAAGTACACATTCAGATCTATACAGACAACACAACTACGTTGGCATATATAAACAGAATGGGAGGCATGAGGTCGCCAGAATGTAATGCAATGGCCCAACAAATTTGGCAATGGGCGGAGGTGAGACGGAATTGGCTCACAGCAGCTTACATCCCAGGTTCACTAAATGTATTAGCAGATAAGCACAGTAGGGCTTTTAAGGACCATCTTGAATGGGCACTGTATTCAAAAGATTTAAAGAAAATTTGTGGGTTCTGGGGAAAACCAGAGGTAGACTTGTTTGCTTCGTGAAAGAATTTCAAAATTCCAAAATATGTGTCATGGAAACCAGAACCTGATTCTTGGAGGGTAGATGCATTTACCTTTGAATGGTCACACCATTTCTTCTATGTGTTCCCACCGTTCAGCATGATTGCAAGAGTCGCCCTAAAACTGTGGATAGCGGAAGCCAATGCTATCCTAGTGACGCCGCATTGGCCAAGCCAACCGTGGTTTGCTGCACTTAAGAGGTGGAGTCGAGAACAGCGATTCCTACCACGAGCACAAGACAATCTGGTTCTTAAGGGGTCACTGGAACAAAAGGGAGACATATCAACAACCCCCTTGGCGGTATTCCATTATTAAGAAGATATCTTAAACCGTTTGGATTAGACCTCTCTGTGGTGGAGTGGTTAGAGTGTCAGACTTTTTTCTAGGTCGGACTCCTAATCTGAAGGTGTGTGGTTCGATTCCCAGCCCCCACCTCTGCCAATTTGGATTTCCACCGCTGTGCAGAACTTACAGCGTCATCAAAGGCCAGTTGCTCTCACACCATGTCTATGTGGTGTGGGAGGTTAAAAATCCCTTGGGTCGGTAAAAGTGTAGGCTTGGGCTTTCTATCGACAGACTGTCTAATGATGAAAACAAGTCTATTCAGACTTATCCATGATAGGCAGTATAAATCTTCAAGAAAAAAAAAGACCCAACAACGTTGGAATTCATTGTGTCATCGGCTTGGCGTGAAGGGACAGTCAAGCTTTATGCAAATGCTTTAAAAAAGTGGGGACTGTTTTGCATTACGAAAGGTGTTAAACCATTAGCACCTTCAGTGGCACAAGTTTGCCGGTTCCTAAAGACCCTAGCGGAGGAAGGGCTGGGGTTTGGTGCAATAAACACAGCAAGGTGTGCGTTGTCGGTGGTGTTACCCAGGGTGGATGGACAAACAATTGGCAAACATCAGCTGGTGCATTGACATATGCGGTCAGTTTATGCAAAAAAAACACCAAAACCAAAGTACTGCAGGTTTTGGGATGTGAATAAAGTTTTTGATTTACTACGAGACTGGCCGAGAAACAGGAACTTGAATCTCAGGGAACTTATGTTAAAATTAGTCATTTTGTTACTCTTGGTACTGGGACACAGAGGACAAACCATTGTTGCTCTCTCCATTGAGAGGATGGAGGAACAGGAGAAGGAAGTGACTTTTCATCTGAAAAAATTACTTAAGTCAAATGGAGTTGGAGATCCATTGTCGTCAATATCTTTATATGCATATGATGAGTGTCCACGTATATGTGTTGTTAGAGCTCTTAAAGCGTATTTAGGGTACACAAAAGACATTAGGATAGGGAAGCAACTTTTATTTAGCTAGATTAAACCTCATACACCAATATCAAGGGACACTTTGGCATGTTGGACTGTTCAACTACTTGACAGGGCAGGTGTAAATATAAAGGAGTTTGGGCCACACTCAACTCGAGGTGCAGCAGCTTCAAAGGCCAGAGCATTAGGAATTTCAGTTAACACTATCCTAAAACATGCAGGCTGGAAGACAGCCAGGTCTTTTGCTCTCCACTATAACAAGAAGGTGGAAAAACATAACAAAGTAGCCAAAAGGTTGTTGGACAACGCTAAAAACAGGCCAGTTTAGTCTGTATGAAGTAATAAAATGACAAATATTACAAGTAATGCGTAACAGTTTATTTGGAAACTTGTAAACATCATTCAAAGTGATTCTGGTTATAAACAAAATAAAGAAAAGGATAAGCATAAGCTATTACAATGTCATGGTTCTTTTATGAGAAGGGAATTAAATTAGTAGTCGGGCA
Organism: Branchipolynoe longqiensis; assembly: GCA_030323885.1. Lineage (NCBI taxonomy): Eukaryota > Metazoa > Annelida > Polychaeta > Phyllodocida > Polynoidae > Branchipolynoe > Branchipolynoe longqiensis. Next base: position 33,582,348 of record CM059189.1, read on the forward strand.
AAATACTCAGTACTTAAATATCTCCCTGGGCTGTGAATGCCGAGGTAAAATAGGATAAGTTAGACGAGACTTACCTGGGTATAGTTGAAGGATAATTTCTGTTTTACCGAGGGATGTGCCCCTTGGTAGTCGCAGTACAGGGCCCACCGAACCCGCTCCATGCGATACAGAAGAAATTATTTGTTAAATAATTAAGAATTAAATAAGTATACAACGGGAAAAGGACAATTTTTCAAGTAAGACAGAACCAGACGGGATGGCCGAATGAGTTAGAGCGTCCGTCTCCCATGCTGGTAGATCGTGGGGTCGTGGGTTCGAACCCCGGTCGAGTCAAACCAATGACTTAAAAATTGATACTTGTTGCTTCCTAGCCAGGCGCTCGGCATTATTAGGACAGGGCAAGGACTGGTGTGCTCAGTGTCAGGATAATGTGACTGAGTGGGATACCAGGTCATGGTGCTGGCGGCCTGGTTTCCCAGTGGGACAGCACTATAAAGTCACCATGAGTGTGCACTGTCACAAGTCGGTACCCGTCCTGATATGACCTTAGATGTTGCTAGGACGTAAAACAACAACAAACAAGTAAGACAGCTAAATAGACAATTGGCTCGTATTTTAACTCTTCAAATTAGGTAAAAATTGAAGTGAGACCGGAACTGCTTCATCTCCCTGTACTGCGACTACCAGGGGGCACAGCCCTCGGTAAAACAGAAGTTATCCTTCAACTATACCCAGGTAAGTCTCGTCTAACTTATCCTATTTCACCTCGTTCTCATACTCCTGGCTAATTGTAGCACAGTGAGAAGTAGGTGTACCCAGAATCCAGCACAAGGAGTTAACCGGCTTCCCGAGACGGACATGTTTACGAAGTTCTCGGGGAGTTTCTGGTGCCCGGGACTATAACCTTACAGGAATGGAGTAATACCATTAGGAAATGGATATGGCTACCGTCGGATTATAGAAATTGTGAAACTTCATATGCTTGGACTTTATTAGAATTTGCATACGGTTACCATAGGAAATTCGACTGGATTCGCACGGCTGCTCAATCGGAATGGACCATTCTAGACTGTGCACCGGCCTCGGATTTAGAGAGTTTTAGCAGTGACACAAGACAGATAAGGGGCGTCAACCGACGCCGGTGTCACAAGACTACTAATTCATAGCATTGCATCTTGTTTCTGGGAATAGTCCAATTTATTGGATGTATATACGACTCGGCAGTTTATACTACACTGGACCAGACGGGATGGCCGAATGAGTTCGAGCATCCGTCTCCCGTGCTGGTAGATTGTGGGGTCATGGGTTCAAACCCCAGTCGAGTCAAACCAATGACTTAAAAATTGATACTTGTTGCTTCCTAGCCAGGCGCTCGGCATTATTAGGACAGGGCAAGGACTGGTGTGCTCAGTGTCAGGATAATGTGACTGAGTGGGATACCAGGTCATGGTGCCGGCAGCTTGGTTTCCCAGTGGGACAGCACTATAACGTCACCATGAGTGCGCACTGTCACAAGTCGGTACCCATCTTGATATGACCTTAGATGTTGCTAGGACATAAAACAACAACAAACAAACAAATACTACACTGGCCCACATTACGGGGTGACTCACAAGACAGAAAGGAACATCAACCGACGGTGGTGTCACAAGACTACTAATTCATAGCATTGCTTTATTGTTTCTGTGAAAGTCCAACTTATTGGACATATGTACGACTCGGCCCGGTATCAGCTTTAATTCCACTTTGGGAGAATACTACACAGGTTCAGTTCATACTACACTGGCCCGCATCATACGGTGAGTCACAAGACAGAAAAGGGTGTCAACCGACGCCAGTTTCACAAGACTACTACTTCACAGCACTGCATTATTGTTTCTGTGAATAGTCCAATTTATTGGACGTATGTACGACTCGGCAGTTCATACTACACTGGCCCGCATTACGGGGTGAGTCACAAGACAGAAAAGGGGCGTCAACCGATGCCGGTGTCACAAGACTAATACTTCATAGCATTAGATTATTGACATTATTAAAAGTCCAATTGTTGGCGACCTTTTTAAGGTGTAGTTTTAGGGATAGCAAATTACTATTCGGTAGTTTTTCCAAATTGTTGGCCACATAGTGAGGTTGTCGCTGGGGAAGATTCTGCTTCATGGAATACTACACAGGCTCAGTTCAGCCTACATCACGTGGTTACTCACAAGACAGCAAGGGGGCGTCGGCGTCACAAAGTGCTACTACTACTACTTCTACAAATACTACTAATACTCCTCGCCCGGCCTAGCCCGTGCCTTGCCCCGAGGGAACCAGGCATTGTTTCGGTCGATGTTAGGTAGGTTTTTTCCAATATTCAGGGAGTAAATGCCTCCCTGGTCAATTGACAACGAGTATTGGCGCCTCCCGTAGATTTACATAGCTTTGTGTCTCTATGGTCCAAAATACTATTCTGGTTTAATTGTGGAGTATTTTGGTTATCACTGTCATGAGTCAGCGATGCATTGTAGCGAATAGTTTATTGGCTTTGGCTATTGGCTTTGGCTAATACGCCCCTCGTCATACAATAGGAGACCGACTGTCGCCTATAGACGGTTTTCGAACCGGTTACGCATCGCCCGAGGAGGGGATGTCAACCACAACAATATCAGTCAACCGTAACGTAACCATTTAGGCCGCTCTGGCCTCAGACCAGGGCACAGCTGCCCCACCTGCCCCACCGATCATTGACCATGAGCTCAATGCAAGACTGGATCAGCTCATAGCTATCAAGCTACTAGGACAGAGCTGTGTGGGCCCCTTCGCTATGTGTTTACGCCTGGTGTGTTAAGCAATTTGAAGTTGTGTGTTCGCTTCCTCATTGAGTCAAGTAATTTGTGACTTTACAATTACTTTGGGGCAAGTCGACTGCCTTGGATTATGCAATGCATTATTCTCGGATAGTGAGTCGGATGACGACTCGCTGAGATCCCCAGTCACTACTCACGTGCAGTTCTCAACAATCTCGGAAGGATTTGTTCCTTAAGGAGATGGATTTCTACCCAGTGCTTAACTACCAGTTGAAGCGCTTCTAGACTGCTATGCACACGACACCAGACGGGATGGCCGAATGAGTTAGAGTGTCCGTCTCCCGTGGTGGTAGATCGTGGAGTCGTGGGTTCGAACCCTGGTCGAGTCAAACCAATGACTTAAAAATTGATACTTGCTGCTTCCTAGCCTGGCGCTAGGCATTATTAGGATAGGGCAAGGACTGGTTGGCTCAGTGTCAGGATAATGTGACTGAGTGGGATATCAGGTCATGGTGCTGGTAGCCTGGTCTTCCAGTGGGGCAGCACTATGAAGTTGCCATGAGTGCGCACTGTCACAAGTCGGTACCCGTCCTGATATGGCCTTAGATGTTGCTAGGCCATAAAACAACAACAAACAAGCTATGCATACGATGCAGTTAGCAATCCTATCAGACATACTGGCGACTGTTCCCCTGGTCTACCATGTCACTGGAGGGGAGATTACCTCCTTGGTGGACCCTATGAGTGATGGACTTGGGTTCCTGGCAACTGCAAGTAGGGTTGCCAACTTTAAACGTTATGAATAAGTTTGCACACACCTGACTACAGAGGTAGGTAAGGAGGTGAAACGCTCCAAGAAGGTCAAAGACAAAGCAGGTAAAGAGTTTGCACTTTTTCTAACACCCAAGCCTATTAAAGGTAAGACTTGGGTCGGTTGCTAATGTATGGTGGTCAGTTACATACTACTTCTTGACAGGCATGTTGAACTAACCTCTAAGGGCCAAAACCGCTACATCACGGCCCTCAGCAGCAGCCTTAAGGAGGTGCGCAGGAGTTCCACAGAGGAACCAACAAGTGGACGCAGCTACAGACCCTCCTAATCCACAAGATTTGGTAATGCTTAATCTTTCTCTGTATAGCGGTTATGACGTTAACCACTTGCGGAAGCGGTGCTCCATTGGTAATCGGTATCACCATTTACTAACTTTGATTCAAAATAAATTCTGTTATAGGATACACAAGGTTTATTTTTTAAATAATTATAAGAAGAGTTTTGTTGCTACCTGCTTAATTACCCATTAACAGGAATTATAATTACACTGTCAACATTGAAATATATCATTTCAAACTTTCTATTGAACTTGAGGCTGGCAGTAATTAATTACAATAAGTGAATAAAACTTAAATAATTACTGCTACATATATATATGACCAGACGGGATGACGGAATGAGTTAGAGGGTCCGTCTCCCGTGTTGGTAGACCATGGGATTGTGGGTTTGAACCCTGGTCGAGTCTAACCAATGACTTTAAAAAGTATACTTGTTGCTTCCTAGCCAGGCGCTTGGCATTATTAGGATAGGGCAAGGACTAGTTGGCTCAGTGTCAGGATAATGTGACTGAGTGGGATATCAGGTCGTGGTGCTGGTGGCCTGGTATCCCAGTGGGGCAGCACTATGAAGTCGCCATGAGTGCGCACTGTCACAAGCCAGTAACCATCCTGATATGACCTTAGATGTTGCCAGGACGTAAAACTCCCAACAGCCAACCAACATTATACTAACTGCCAGTTTTAAGCAAGGATTGATTCGACCTGCTCTCGGATAGACCCCTCACCCCCCCCCCCCCCCCCCTTGCACTAATAATGTCACGCGTCTAGCAATTGACATAAGAATATGCAAGAACGGCGATTTAAAGTGTACGAGCAGGGGGACAAGAAATTGAGATGGGGACAAAAGAAATAGAAGCGCCTTCTCACCTAAGGCTACTCAGGTCATTAGAAACTTTGACATGACACTCTCCCTACGTGGCCACCTGTCTGAATGACGTCACCGCTGAAATTCTCAGCCATGACTCATATAAACAAACATTAATGAGGATATCGGGAAATGTCGACAAGATGGTTCCAGGGAAGCAGACTTGTGTTCTCAGTGATGCAGTGGTTAGAGTGTCAGACTTTGTTCTCTGTCAGACTGTTAATCTGAAGGTTGATGGGTCTATTCTCATTTCCACCAGCTCTGCCACTATGGATTTCCACTGCTGTGTATAATTTACAGCGTCATCAGAGGCCAGTTGCTCTCATACCATGTCTATGTGGTGTGGGAGATTAAAGATCCTTTGAGTTGGTAAAAGTGTAGGCTCAGGCTTTCTATTGACCAACTGTCTAATGGTGAAAATAAGATTACTCTGGCTTATCCGTGATAGACAGTATAAATCTTTGATATAAAAAAAAAAAGACAGAGAGAGAATGCAACGTGTTTGCTCCTATGACTTGTGTTTTCTCTGCAATTATGTTGACTACGGATAGAGTTGGTGGATCTTTCATTTTGGGGGTTTATCATTAATATCATAGATGTGTGCTAGGAAAAACAACAACAAACAAACGTCAAAGATGTGAGGTCTCGCCCTGCTAATTGACAACATTGTTGTTCGGTGATTTACGTTGTGTGACCAGACGGGATGGCCGAATGAGTTAGAGCGTCCGTCTCCCGTGCTGATAGGTCATGGGGTTGTGGGTTCGAACCCTGGTCGAGTCAAACCAATGACTTAAAAATTTATACTTCTCGCTTCCTAGCCAGGTGCTCGGCATTATTAGGACATGGCAAGGTCTGGTGTGCTCAGTGTCAGGATAATGTGACTGAGTGCGATACCAGGTCATGATGCCAATGGCCTGGTTTCCCAGTGGGACAGCACTATAAAGTTGCCATGTGTGTGCACTGTCACAAGTCGGTACCCGTCCTGATATGACCCTAGATGTTGCTAGGACGTAAAACAACAAACAAACATTTACGTTGTGCATCATGTTTACAAGAAGATTCCACTATAATTTATAAATGCAACGGGATGCGTGAGTAGACAGGGTGTCATCCATTTCCCATTCTGGCGTTCGTGGGATCCATCCCCGGCCGAGTCAAGCCAAAACAAATTGTATTTGTTTCTACTTTGCCTAGAACGCGGCATTATTGGGATAGAGAAAGGACTGGTTGGGTCAGTATCAGGACAACCTGACTGAATGGGATATTAGTTCATTGCAATAGTGACACGGTATCCTAGTGAGGTAACACTATGAAGTCGACATCAGTGCACACTGTCACAGGTCTGTGTCCGTCCTGATATGAGTTTAGATGTTAAATAATATAAAATATATGAATGCCTCTATTTCTAATTTAAGTGGTTCTGTTATTGAATAAAGGTATCTTGTCTCAAGAAAGGACCTTTGGGTTGTGTGTTGTAATGTCTGGCCTTAACCAGAGAGACAAGCCAACGATCAGTAACTGAATAAGTGTCTTGAGTACCACTGAGAAGGGGCCAGCTGATCAGAGTTGACTGCCGAATTTGTATAACAATACATCCCCACAGTAGCACTCCCCCCCCCCCTCCTCACCACCCTCACCCACCCACCCTATACACAAACCCACAGTTTTAATTATTAATGTTGAGACTGCATAAAAGGAACCTAAAGAAATCACAGAAAAGTAACCAGACATAAAAACACATGTGTGGCAAAAGAAATACGAGCATACTGGCATACTAAAGGCTGCATTAGATAGAATTGTTCCGTTATGAATGCAACATAAGTAGACTGCGTTTTGGTGACGAGATTTAAAAAAAAAAAAAAAATTTCATTTGTTAAGGTAGATAAAAATCATCATATCGTTTCATGGAATAGCAACCAGCTTACGAAGAACAGTCGTATGTCACTTAGCTATGGACACCTGTGTTAATATATGCAACACTGCTGAGGGGCAAGCACAACAATGCTATCAGTATGTAATGTGTGCCAGGGTACACACAGTTCCCACTGTGCTGATAGTTATACATCACATTCACATGACCAGACGTGATGGCCGAATGAGTTAGAGCGTCCGTCTCCCGTGCTGGTAGATCGTGGGTTCGAGTCCCGGTCGAGTCAAACCAATGACTTTAAAATTGATACTTGTCTCTTCCTAGCCAGGCGCTCAGCATTATTAGGATAGGGCAAGGACTGATGTGCTCAGTGTCAGGATAATGTGACTGAGTGGGATACCAGGTCATGGTGCCGGCGGCCTGGTTTCCCAGTGGGACAGCACTATAAAGTCGCCATGAGTGTGCACTGTCACAAGTCGGTACCCGTCCTGATATGACCTTAGATGTTGCTAGGACGTAAAACAACAACAAACAAACAAACAACAAACAACAAACATTCACATGTAGTTTGATTCACGAGCATACACACTGCTGTCTTTCTTACTAGCGCTACTAATATGCTTGTGTCGAACCCCATGGTAAACTCCCACAACGCCTTCATAATTTGTGAATTCATTTATGTGTAGCACAAAAGAGCTATAAAACAAGGACTGCTTGTTAATTGGAGTTTAATTCCTAGAAATATCCCACAATTCACCAAAAATAAGACACTGTCACAAGTCAGTGCCCGTCCCGATATGAACCTAGATGTTGCTAGGATGGTAAGCCCCAAAAAACATGAAAAGTAGTATACTGATGCATCGTTAAAATATTGCATTAGCTTGACATCCCCCCCCCCCTCGGATGCAACTAATAACCTGATCAGTAAATGATTCAATTCCGAATTATTTTACAATACAAACGTACATAATTCAAATAAATACGAATGAGTTGAGCGTCCGTCTCCCGTTTTGGTAGATCGTGGGATTCGAACCCATGGGTTTGGACCCTGGTCGAGTCAAACCAATGACTTAAACATGTATACTTGTCGCTTCCTAGCTAGGCACTTGGCATTATTAGGATAGGGCAAGGACTGGTTGGTTCAGTGTCAGGATAATATGACTGAGAGGGATATCAAATCATGGTGCTGGTGGCCTGGTCTCCCAGTGGGGCAGCACTATAAAGTCGCCATGAGTGTGCACTGTCACAAGTTGGTGCCTGTCCTGATATGACCTTAGATATTGCCAGGACGTAAAGCTCCCAACAACCACCAGCGATGTTTAGAGAGTCACCCAAATATCCTTCTCTGACAGAAGACAGTAGCTAGCTACCTGTGCCTGGTTACGCTGTCCACTTGTGTCTAGTTTCAAAGCACTGAGTCATACACTCAAACATAAACTTATGGACCCACATAACCATATACTGTATCCTTAGTTGGAAACGATAATCCTACTGACAACCCCCAAGAAAGGATAAGCTCCCCCCCCCCCCCTTTCCGTGTTCTTATTTTGCCTGATGAGAGTACTCACTCAAAACCGATGAATAATGTGTCAAACAAGGGTGTCCAATCACTGCACCGTGTGATAATATTCCTCATTTCTTCACCATACCTGTGGTATCAGAAACTGTGCTGACCACATACTATAGTGACTACCAAACTAGTGTTCAAACACCAGTAAGCCTAGAATATACACCTTGTGGGTTCTCCATGATACATGTGTTCCAAGTTGCTGCCGGCTGATTGCTGAGGATGCACTGAAGCTGTGACCTGGCATGTTTCCACACCCTTCAACAAATAAATATATCGGAGCACCAATCTACAAAGGTAGTGTCATGTGGAATGACCTCCCTATCAGAGTCAGAGAAACAGAAACAATAGTTGCCTTCAAAAATGCATATAGAGCCCACCTGGTTATTCAGGCCCTTGAACGACTACTGCAGTGATTACTAGCAGAGCCCTGAGCTCCTGCCCCCCCCCCCCCGCATCCTCGCTTGCTCTCCTGTGGGTTTTCCCCCCCTACCACCTACCCCAATGGGCCCTCCCCTGCCACCACCCTTAACCATCATGAACAAACCATCAACACACCGAACATCCTACACAACTATCAATCTGTTTAAACACATTGAACATTACATAAGACAGACAAAATGTCTTGTCAACTATAAACTTAGCTTGTTTTATACGAGAAAAATGTAACCCACAACGATTGTTTGAGTTGCCCCGAGTATACATCTTCTACTCGGTGCTGCTCCCCATTTTTGCATGAACCGCAGTGACTGGTGCTGTAGATTATACAGCAGGAGTCACTCCCTTAATTCTACAGGATCAGTGCTTTGACTAACACAGCACTGACCAAACTTAGATTATTTAGAATGTCAATTCCAATAGTAAGATGGCCGGAAGACCAGTGCTCCGGCGCTGACAAATGTCATATTCAGATGAATAAATACTTTACCAAAAAACAAAAAAAAAGTAGCCGTATCTGTCAATATGGCTGTAATCGACTAACACGACCCGGGCGATTCGGGTCACCCGAGTCGTCACAATTTCAAATCGAACACCGCGAGTGGAGTCGAGAAATACACATGCCGTGTGCAAAACGACCCGACCCCAGTAACCCACCTCTTGGCGGGGGTTTGCTGGGAGCGATGACGTCACATCTGTGCTGGTACCTGTAGGATAACAGCTACCAAGTCAAGTCCTACGTGTTGTTTTAATGCTTTTTTTTTAATAACCCACATTGTCAGCTTCTACAATCATAAAATACTTAGAATCCTATTTTGCTATACTTATATCGGTTATTGATCAAAAATATTAAGTTTTAGATTAAGCCACTTATTTTGTCCACCTCGAGCGTATTCGTTTATTCAACCAGAGTCTGTAGGATGTGTGCATGCACCAAAAAGTGGCTCGGGTGACCCGAGTTGATTAATCGATTACGCCCTATAGGCCTTTTACTTTCAGCCCACTTTGAACCCATAAGCACTTGCCTCTTAATGACCAAATTTGGTAGTGTTCTTCAACTTTGTTTCCGGTGTGTAGGCCTACTGCAGTAAAAATGTGCTAACAGATATTCTATATTAGATAAAATAATACTTTTTGTATGTGTGTGGCAGTATGATTCACCCCAATCCTTGGAGGCACCTCAGAGAAATTCCAAATACTGCGCTACTCTGAATGGCGTTTTAGCAGTTGGGTGCCTTGAAAATGACGGCATGCACTTCCTGCAGCCATTTGTAATTGAAAGAACAGCTCTAATTGGCTGACACCCATGGCTGTTTTGGAGGCATTTTCACCTCCTGCTCGAAAAGCACGGCGACTGCGAGGCACATGTTGAACACAAATTGCCAAAGAAAAAGATGTTGCGGAGTCATCTTGGAGTTGACTCTGTGGTGTACCCTGAAGACGGCCCTGGCATGGTTTGGGTGAACACTAACCTTGATATGTTTGAAGTGACGTATTGGAAGACGTGTCTGATAGCTTATTTTCTAATCACTCAAACTGATCTTTGTACGTTCTGAATTTTAATTCAATTTATTTTTATATATCCATCACTGAGTAAAGTGAATGAACTTTTAGTCACGACCTTTAGTCACGAGATGAATGATTCATGTTGGTTTTGCAGTGTTGTTAATTGAAATGCCCAAATATGTCATCTTTTATTGGCTGTGGTGCTGTGTTATGGTTACAACTGGAGGTTTCTGGTTGTCGTTCACTAACGTATCGTCTACCACATCAAATATTTCACAAAATCCTTATTTAAAATATTGCATTTTAGGACTAGGCATTCATTGAATTATATATCAGTCCTCGGAACGTGGGCTGCCCATAAAGACACCTGATATAAATGATTCACCCAATGTTGTTCTTTACTTGTGTCGTGGGGGTGATGAAAATGGGAAATATTGTGCCTAGAGCGGGACTCGAACCCACATCTCTTTGCATTCCGGGTCAGTGTGCTAACACTCCCCACGCCTACCTGTCTATGTGGTTATTTGCCTGAAAGGTCAGTGCAGACTACTACACTCGTCCCCCTGGAATTGTAAGTCTTGTAATGCTTACAATTACATACATACAGGCAATGCACTAACACATACATACACAGGGTAGGTTCAACAACCATACAGCGCAAAGCTTGTATAGGATCCTGGTCACGGCACCAGTGTCGTGGGGGTGATGAAAATGGGAAATACTGTGCCTAGAGTGGGACTCGAACTCACATCTCTTTGCATTCCGGGCCAGTGTGCTAACCATTACACCACCTAGGCTCCCCGATATCAACACACTCCCCACGCCTACCTGTCTATGTGGTTACTTGCCTGAGAGGCCAGTGCAGACCACCACACTTGTATTGTTCTTTATTATGTGTAATTCGTCTATTGACTTAGTAACAAAGTATCATATATGGGTCTCAGGTTTTTATAATGTTCAAGTGTAACTTTTAACTTGACACAATTGGTACTATGTACTTTGTTTAGGAAATAGTTGGGTTAGCTGCGCATTGCTAAATGAGTTAAACCTGGTAGATATATCCCCATCCTCCCCTATTTATAACACCAATAGAATGTAAAGATATGGAATTCCTATCAGGGGGGCCTTTCTTGGGATTTTCAGGTAGTGCGCAGACTTTTTCGGCGATGGAATAAAACGCTATTGACTGCGCAACCCCCACCACCACCACCACCACCACCACCACCACCTCCTCCACCTCTACCTCCACCTCCACAAAATCTGGGTGGTAAACGAATAATTCTGAATTCTTAAAAAGCCATGTTTAGACTTCATTTCAGGCTTATTTTGTATTTGAAAAATTAGATACCCCATATATTTTTAATAATAAAATTGTTAAATGTAATCTCAGGTGATACCTGCGTATATAGAACTTAGAAGGTAAGCCCCGCCCCCCCCCCCCCCTGCCTATATCGATGATTTTAAAACTAATTGTTTCCGTGATCAGGTGTATATGTGAAGAGCGCATGACACTTACCACGCAGGTGATCACTGACCTCTGTCCACTGACCCTACAGGGCTGTACTCGCTCTGCGCACCGAGATGCCCTGCCCGCCTGGACACTGTCCAGCATCACAAGCAGGTCCCTAATGTCCACCACTCAGGGGGATCCCCGCTCCTACAGCCCGCTGACGCGAGTGCCTCGCCTCGCGTCGGGCAGCCTGTTACACGGGCAGATGTGCGCGCATGTGTGCTTAGATTCCTCACGAGCCATGTCACCGCTTTGTGAAGTCTTCCTGGGATGGTGTGAGTCACTGTAAAGTTTTGAAAACTACCTTTCCCCCCCTGGGCTTGCTGAATGAAGCCCGTGCGCGCCACCTGGTGGCGCTACTGCTGGTGCTAGTGCTACTACTGCTGGAGGCTGGGGTGGTGGCGAGGATGGTGAGAGGTGCGTGATGGTGATGGTGGTGTATGGCAGGCAGCCCATGTCGCACTGACCAGGGGCGTAGCCAGGATTGAGTTAGGTGGATGTTTCCTGATTAAGCTGTGTACAATCATGTTGGCGCGACCGTATGACCGCCAGCGATGCTAACAAATCTATGGTGATACTTTTATTGTATCAAAACAGTGTATTTTGATAACATTTGGATATACACTAAAACCTCTCTAACCGACCACATCCACAGATCGACAACTCCCCCTATATCGATCGCTTTATTTGGGTCCCAAACGATCTCTCATACAATACCATTGTAACGATTTTCTTAAATCCCTGAGCCGACTATTTAAAGTCGGTCCCTTGGCCGGTCGATTTGGTATGGTTTTGCTGTATACATTTCACTCCTTTTATTTCTTATAGAAAACTAAGAACATATACACACAAGGGACAATGTTCTTATACTTACACTAGGGACACATACATTAAATACATATTTCATACTGGGTATTAATCTTGAGCATTATGGTTTATAGGAGGGCACAATTCTAAATTAATCAGTTTTCTGTGGCGGAGTGGTTAGAGTGTCTGACTTTTTTCTAGGTCGGACTCCTAAACTGAAGGTCAGTGGTTCGATTCCCTGTGCCCCCACCTCTGCCAATTTGGATTTCCACCGCTGTGTATAACTTACAGCGTCATCAAAGGCCAGTTGCTCTCATACCATGTCTATGTGGTCTGGGAGGTTAAAAATCCCTTGGGTCGGTAAAAGTGTAGGCTCGGGCTTTCTATCGACAAACTGTCTAATGGTGAAAACAAGCCTATTCAGGCTTATCCATGATAGACAGTATAAATCTTCAACAACAACAAAAGTTCTCGTGCAGAGTATTTGTAATATTATATACAAGAGTCCTTTAATTTTCTAAATGTTGTTTTACTTTATATAGAATTTTAGTAGTACTGCTAGTCTGTTTGTAAACTTCACAATGCAACGTGTGACCACTTTTTCATTTACTTGTCCAGGAACACATTGGTTAGCTGTATTTTGAGGATTTTTCACCCAGCAAAAAAAAAAGCACAAAAAGAATAGATGAGATCACCGTTCCGACTGCGCATGCACTGAAAACGACTTTGGCAGCAAAGCAAATGCGTACGGCCATTCAGTTTGCCAATGCGCATAGGGCAAAATTTTCATTTTATTCAAAATTAATAGAAAATTAATAGAAATACATATCTATTTGGCATAAACATGTATGCACACATCCAATATAATGATCTGATGAATATAACTAAGACAAAACTAGCCATAGTTAAACATTTTGAGCTTAGAAACATACAATTCGACACAAAACAATCAGTCACTTTAAGGCTGATATCCACATCACTATTATTAATCCTTGTTCTAAATATTAAAATGACAAATGTGTCAACATACACTTGTTTCAGAGAAATATATAACCAATAAATGATTAACCCTACTAATTTTCTAGTTCTACATATGTCATTAACCATAGGATACAAATAAAAACATGAATAAAATAAGTAAAACTGATCCTGGCTATGGCTCTAACACTAGTCTGAGTGCCCAGATTTGTCTAAATCTAAATGCACATGGCATAAGATGTGCTGATTATATTGATGTAAATGCAATGCTGGATAAAAGATTAATATCTTAATTTATTATATATATATTTTTAGTTGGTATTCTATGTATCAAACAAGAGCTGAGATGAGCTGAAACTAGCACATTTCATAGCTGCACCCAGTGTATTAGCATGTACCATGTGCTTCTCGCGGGTTTGTTTTTCTTCCACGCATCCCACAATGCACCACGCCGCTGGAATGGTGATGTAGTCTATTAGCGTTTTTCTTTTAGAGAGGGGGTCCGGGAAAGCAGGAAACACCTCCTAGATACACCACTGCCGAACCATGTGCACTGTGACGTCACAAGCTTCAGCTTTAAATCAAAGCACAGCGCATCTAGTGGGAGGGGACAATGATGACTGACTGTCCATCTGCTTACAATGTTGTCCACGCTACGCCTCCCCATTCTGATACATGTGTGTAAATAGCATAACGTGGCGTTCAATAATTATATATTTTTAAAGCATATAAACGTATATGTGAGCTCCCAAACAAATGGACTAATATTCCGTTATTAAATAAACAACATACTCAAAGGTGATATATCCTTTGTGTCCTACAGAAACGAGTATCTATGTCAAATATATTCCATAGGTTATTATTGTTTGTGCTACACCCATCCAAATGAGTAGTAAGAGCAACAGCACCACCACCACCACCAGGTGGTATGCACGGGCTTCAGCAAGCTCAAAGCTTTACAGGGCGTAATCGATTAATCGACTCGGGTCACCCGAGCCACGCACATCTTACAGACTCGGGTCGAATAATCAAATATGCTTCTCCACGCTCGGGGTGGAAAAAATGATGGCTTAATCCAAAACTTTTGTTGTTTAATAACCGATATAACTACAGCAAAATAGGATTTAAATATTTTTTGATTGCATAGTTTATTAGTTATATTTCCATTTCATTAATCTGTGTTATTACCCAAAAAAAAACATGTAGGACTGGTACTGGTAGCTATTATCCTGCAGAATGGTACGAGCACAAATGTGACGTCATCGTTCCTAGCAAACCCCAGCCAAGAGGTGGGTTACTGGGGTCGGGCCTTTTTGCGCACGGCACATGTTTTTGTCAACTCCACTCGCGGTGTTCGATTTGAAATTCAAGCAACTCGAGTGATCTGAGTCGCGCGGGTCGTGTTAATCGATTATGCCCACAGTGACTCACACCATCCCAAGAACACTTCACAAACAATCCAAAGATAATTGTTAAACATAAAGTTTTTATGCATCTTTATTTTCTTGCTACACATTACAAGATGTCTTGTTGGGGTTGTTTTCAGACTTGTAATAGTTCATAACAATAACGTCGACGTAAGACTAGTGTTGCCATTTCAGTCACATACATGGGCATTACCTGGCGAGACCACCGTGGCCCGAAGGCCTACCTTTGGTGGTAGAGTGGTTGCGTTATTGAGTGGTTATGTGACACTGGTCCGCTGGCAGTGTCTGTTTGGTCAGAGGTAGTATAGTAGCACTGGTGTAGCAGTGTGGGACGTCCCTGCCTTCGGGGCCTTCAGTGACCTGTTTATAAAGGCTCCACTTACTACCCGAATTGAGCTCACTATGTGATTATGCTCGTGTTGACTATTTAAATCCCGGTAGAATCTATGTGTCTCACTCCACTCAAAGACATCTCTATAACTCAGAAGAGAAAGCTTATGCCAAATTAATCTAGTGAAAACTGGCTTCCAATTAGATCTCCATTGGATCCGATGAATGGAGTGCACCCACGTTGGTATATTTTAGCTTAAATTTGCATAGTCCGATGGTTTTGGGCTTCTGCCTTTTCTGACTCGAAACCATCGGACCATGCAACTTTAATCAACTAATGTAGCAAGAAATAATATACAGTAAAACCTCTCTAAATCGACCGACCTTGAGACCGACTTTAAGGGGTCCATTTAGGGAGGTGGTCGGTTTAGGGAGTGAGAATATGGTTACAATGGTATTGTTGGGATCCAAAAATAAAGCGATCGATATAGGGAAGTGGTCGATCTGTGGAGGTGGTCAGTTAGAAGAATTTTACTGTGTATATATATATGCTTTAATATCGGAATATTTTACAGCTTTATTTGGGTCCCAACAATACCATTGTGAGGATATTCTAATTCCCTATACCGACCACCTCCCTAAATGGACCACTTAAAGTCGGTTCCAATGTCAGTCGCTTTAGAGAGGTTTTACTGTATATATATAGGAAGGAGACCACATCACGTGACCGTCCGTCGCCATAACCGTCCGTCGCCATAATACGGGGTGGGGTGGGTAGGGGTGTGGGTGTAGGTGTGGGTGTCATTTTGAGTTTGAATTTGTATTTTAAGCATTGTGTACATGCTTTTGCATAACCGTACGTCTCCCATTTTTCTAAAATAGAAAGATCAGCACTAGGACCACAGTACATGTTCAACCTTAACTACAGGTTGTGAACACTGTGAGACATATGGTTACAACAAATTTAAACTACTCACTCTTGTGCTAAGTAATACTCTATTTTACTAAAAATTTAATTCACCATAACCGTCCATCTCCCATTGTTTTTCCCCTCCAGAATTAAAGTGTTGCGACAATATATTAAAGTAAAGTGATTTGTTTGTGCCTATAGTATAGTTTAACATGTTCCGACACTGTGTTTATTTATTTTAACTAGGAATGTGTATTTTTTGTATACTTTACAGGTTATTTACATAACCGTCCGTCACCCCTTTTTAAATGATAAAACTATCTGTACTATGACCATTGTACCTTCTGGAATATACCTATGTGGTGTAGACACTGTGTGTGATAGACATAACAAATGTTAAAACTAAATGTGTTTACTCAGTGTCCTTATAACTATTTACTATATATTAATTACTGGAAATATGAATGCCCATAACCGTCCATCTGCAATAATAAAATGGTTACCCCCAAAAAGTGTTTCATGCTAGGAGAATAAAGTTTATATTTCTGAAAAGATAACTATGCCATATAATTGCATGTTTTTATAAAGAAAAGATGTTAGTACCTATTAATTGGAGCAACTATTACATAGTTAGTAGAAAAAACAGCATAGTTGTGGGTGGTACAGATAAGTTCAGTCCTTTGCCATGAAATAAAAAAGTAAATGTAGGAAATATTTCTGACATATTTACATTGACAAATATGTTGAACGTGTATATAAATGAAGAATATATGTATTAACTAGGTATATCTATGGCCTAAGTCTATGGAAATGTGTGCAGACGGACGGTTATGGTCAGTACGGAACCTTATTCTTCAAATAGTCAGAGAATGGTCAATTTTTAGAGTTAACTTGCCCAAATTCTGTCACTAATGTACCAAAATGTCTTGAATAGAGTCAGCTCAGAGCTGAAATGATATAAGGAATTCCTGGAATACCCCCTCAGAACTCTAAATGTTGCAGTTTGATGAGAATAGACCATATGTGTTTATGTAGGTGCTGGTGGTGCTTGATTGATAGGTAAATAGACAGTGGTGCTGGCAGGACTGTGTGTAAGGGGCACTCAGAGCCCTACACACTACCCCCTCACCCCTCTGCTAGTCATGATCACCACACTCAGGCTCAAGGCAAGTGGTGGCCAGAGGAGCCACAGAGATTGGTGGGGTGGGCAGATCACTGGTAACCATGGGGACCAGGAATGCTGATTCCCTATTGGTAGAGTTAAGAATGCTTGTTTCTCATTGGGAGAATGGGGTGGGGTGATACTCTATACTGAATCCATGTACCATATAAATAATAAACCAGAGGGTTTCACTCTCTCTCTTCTGTCACACTTTATACTCTTCCTTTCTCTTTGCCTGTATTGATTTCACTATAGCCTGCCTACACAACCACAGATTCGAGCAGCAGACTTTACACAGCGATCGATATAGGAGAGTGGTCGATCTGTGGAGGTGGTCGGTTAGAGAGGTTTTACTGTTTGTATGTATATGTATGTATATGGTCGGTTAGAGAGGTTTTGCTGTATATATGTATGCACGTACGTATGTCTGTATGTATGTATGTATGTATGTATGTTTGTATGTATGTATATATATTATATATATTTATTAAACTGTCCGTGGTTTGTGATTTGTTGCAGGGTGCAACTCCAGTGCGACCTCTGTACAACCGGACGGGCGTTGCCACGCAACTAAGCACTAAGTCGCCCACAAACGGGCCCTCATTGCTTGACCGCGTGGACGGGCGTCGGGCCGGCAGGACGCCGGCACTCGGCCACACGACGGCCACCCGCACGAGCGGCGCGCGCATCTTCAACGGCGCCGCCAAGGACGCCAAGCATATCCGGTCGCGCAAATCATGACTCGCCGCTAAAATAACAAATTAGAATACCAACATCAAAAGGAAAGCAAACCAAAGGAAGAAAAATTGCCTAAGCGGTCTATCGAACAGTAATAATGGAGTGACCTCATAGCGACTGGTGGCATTGTTATTCTTTTTCGTGTAAATTGTATATACAATTAAATATCTTCCCACCCCCACCCCTAACATAAGCTGGTGCTATTTTAGCGTGCAGTATCAGGACCGTAGCCCTACACCTAAACGGTTAGTTAAAGTTGCATAGTCCGATGCTTTTGAGTTTCTGCTATTTTCTGAGATAAATATATTATGCTAATCGTTATAATCTACTTTGCTTTAGTTTGAAGTAACTTTAATTTTAAATGGCTAAGTTTGGAGATATTTGACGTCAAAACATGCCAAAATTATTTTGGCAAGCACGCCAAAACTCCGACATCATAGACTTCAGTAGTAACGGGTTCTATTAATTGACTTATTATGCCCTTCTATGCAGCAACAAATGCTTAATAAGTGCGCCAGTGTCTAAGTTGAATATGCAGAATTAAATCTAGATAAGTGTTTTGGTTTTGAAAATTTGATGTTTTCATCAGAGTATGCAACTTTAAATAGACAGGTCAGGTCAGGTCAGATAGTGTCTTCTATGAGTATGATCCCTATTTAATTAAAGCTGCATAGTCCGATGAAAGCATCAACATTTAAATCACAAAGCTTATCTAAATTTAATTCTACATATCAAACTGAGATACCATTGCACTTATTAAGGATTTGTTGCTTCATAGAAAAGAATACTAAGTCAATTTAATAGAACCTGTTCCTGCTGAAGTCTATGGTGTCAGAATTTTGGCGTGCTTGCCAACATTATTTGGGCATGTTTGCACTTCAAATATCTTAAAAGTTAAAACAAAAGTTACTTCAAACTGAAGTGAGGTAGACTATAACAATCACCCTACTATATTTATCTCAGAAATTGACAGAATCTCAAAACCATCGGACTATGCAACTTTAACTGTTTAGGGTTAGGGGTAGGGTTGAAGTCCTTGTAGACCACATGCTAAGTTAGCACCCATTAACTGATGGACTTGTTCGCGTTTGCCAAAAATAAATATAAAGAAAGGAAGAGGTAGAAAAAAGGAAAACACTTAATGATGGGTAATATACATGTTAAAGTGTTTAAAGGCCCTGTCACACTATGACGTAATGATGTCAGCGTAGGGAGTACGTGAAAAACGTAGAACTTCTCGGCGTAGTATGCAAATTTGGGCACAAGTTGAACGTGGATGCAGTGTAGTTGACGAGAGCGTAACGTCGGTAGAGCGTAGTGATAACTTCATTCAACGAGAGAGGACAACGTCATTATGCTCACGGAACGTTATGTACGTTATTCCATCGCCAGAACTACATTACGTGACGTTACATATGTCATGACACGGTGGCGAAACGCTGAATGTACGTTGGACGTACGTTCTGCTGACGTTCCCATTACGCCGTGTGGGGCAACGTAGTGCAACGTAGCGAGCAGCTTTTGACTAACGTCATTGATGTTCGCCGAACGTGTACAGAACCTATGGTGAACGTAAACCCTTACGTTCGAGTTACATCGAAGGTTTTGAACAGGTTCAAAACCTTGACGCGCGCCGACATAACACGATGTAACATGACGTAGCTCGACGTCAGTCTCACGCCATCATAACGTAACCCAACGTACGTCAACATAATGACGAAACGTGAGCACATCAGACTTATGTTGGCTCGTTACGTCGTAGTGTGACAGGGGTATAATCCTTGAATGTGTGTCAAATTGCAAATAGACCGTCACCCCATCACCACCATGTTTCTATTCATGATAAAGTGCTGTTATGCTTGACGCGTAGGCCAGGTATGTAACATCCCCCTCTGAATATAACTGTGAGTGTCAGTGTATATAATTCCTCAGTGGAACATTTACTATGATTGTAATCGATTTTGTTTTTGTACAACTATTTTGTATACTTTAATTTTTTCTACTTGAGTGTAATTATGTGACCCCCAATTCGTGACAAGTAATGCACAAGCTACCACTGTGATGGTTAAATAAGTAATGGCGTAATTACTAAATCTATATTCTCCTCTAAGTACAGGCGGGGAATGACTGGATCATTTGTTGATTTATCCCTTGGGAACCTTCATTGGTTTACAAAAGGGCCTACTCCGTTGAAATGTAATGCATAGAAGCAATTGACCTTTTTTTTTTTTTTAATTGACTAATAACGTGTGTCGTTTGTACCCCAGTAGCATATGTGCCTCTTTTTTTGTTTCTATCATGCCTTCACCTAGGCGTTTCATTGTGTAATTACTATAATGCAAGGCCATGTACGTCTGAGATTGTCCATGCAGCCACCACAGCAAGATACGCAGACCAAACAGCATTGAAAACAAGCACCTTCGCGGGACCTTACACGCTATGGACAATAAATACCGTATCAATAAAAAAACGAATTAAAATTTAACAAATTAAAACAGTTGTGGCAAGCTTTACGGTGCTTCTGCGCATCAGTATAATGCTTCGAGTGTGAATTATTAAAATATTCGAAATACAGCTCCAGCTAGTCAACTGACTAAAATCAGGTGTCGAATTTCCCAATGTTGCTAAGACTATTTAATTACTTGGGACCGTGAGAATTCTATGCCTCTGCATTCAGATGGTTATCGGTGTTCAGGCCTAACATCCGCTGATCTGTTATCTCCCATTCTATCATATACTGGCTAGTTGCTTGGACATCCCTTTGCAGTTGCAGCCATAATATGGTTCCTGCCATTTAATTATTTCTTCATTTAAAACAAAAACTAAATTACATGTAGTGAACGAATATGTCCCGGAAGTCTAAAATTTACAAAACTGTATAACACGCACACAAATATGAGTTGTCTACTTTCAAGAAAATATATTTTCACCACTGAACGTATAGATATGCTTGTGAGCTTGAGGGTATTATCCAAATTAAGCCCAACTTAAATTTAACAAATTAATACAATCAATGGGGGTGGGACAAGTTCAGATTATTTCAGAAATGTTGAATCTCTCATAAATAGTTTATATTTGTTGGCTACATTTTTAGATAAATATTGTAATAGTCTGCACTGACCTCTCAGGCAAGTAACCACATAGACAGGTAGACGTGGGTAGTGTGTTGATATCAGGGAGCCTAGGTGGTGTAATGGTTAGCACACTGGCCCGGAATGCAAAGAGATGTGGGTTCGAGTCCTGCTCTAGGCGCAATATTTCCCATTTTCATCACCCCCACGACACTGCTGCCGTGACCATGATCCTGTACAAGCTACGCACTGTATGGCTGTTGAACCTACCCTATGGATGAATGTGTATGTGCACTGCCTGTGTGTATGTAATTTTAAGCATTAAAATACTTACAATTCCAGGGGGACGAGTGTAGTAGTCGGCACTGACCTCTCAGGCAATAACCACATAGACAGGTAGATGTGGGTAGTGTGTTGATATCAGGGAGCCTAGGTGGTGTAATGGTTCGCACACTGGCCAGGAATGCAAAGAGATGTGGGTTCGAGTCCCACTCTAGGCGCAATATTTCCTATTTTCATCACCCCCACGACACTGGTTGCTGTGACCATGATCCTGTACAAGCTACGCGCTGTATGGTTGTTGAACCTACCCTGTGTATGTATGTGTTAGCGCATTGCCTGTATGGATGTAATTGTAAGCATTAAAAGACTTACAATTCCAGGGGGACGAGTGTAGTAGTCTGCACTGACCTCTCAGGCAAGTAACCACATAGACAGGTAGACGTGGGTAGTGGGGTGATATCAGGGAGCCTAGGTCGTGTAATGGTTCGTACACTGGCCTGGAATGCAAAGAGGTGTGGGTTCGAGTCCCACTCTAGGCGCAATATTTCCCATTTTCATCACTCCCATGACAATATATTAGCTTGCTCGGTATAATCTGTTTCTTACGCTCTGACCATAGTGAATCCCTAACTTTCTAGATATTTGAGGTAAAAAGATGCAAAATTAATTTCGGCTTGGACGTGGAAATTCTGACTCGGTAGACATCAACACTGGCAGGTTCTATTAAATTGACTTAGTATTCCCTTCTATTCAGCAGGAAATATTTAATACCTGTACCACTATCTAAGTTGGATATGCAGGAACAAATCTAGCTAAGTGTCTTTGTATTGAACATTTTATGGTTTCATCGGACTATGCAGTTTTAATAGAACAAAACCTCTAGCAGGTTTTGTTCATTTACCTACCGTAAATTCTCGTGTAAAAGTCGATTTTATTTTTAAATGTTTTGAAAGCTTAAATAACGGGGATCGACTATCATACAAGAAGTTTTTGAAGGGATTAAATTCATGCTTGGTATGAGGTAGAAAAAAAGCGTACAGAAAAGAGCCAAATTTCTATATAAAATAATCAAGACAAGGAAAAGAATTATGGCCACTGTCAAATATTTATCTGCAAAATCACTGTCTCCATTATGCCTGCTGCGTTAGAATGATACTGGCATGACGTATTTCCGTTACCAATACTGTAAAGTGCAAAGGTCTATCTATACATGTCATGTATAAAAGTTAATGGGGATACAAGCAGGTGATCAGATTGCTTGGTTTTTAGAGTTTTACGTTATGGCAACATCTAAGGTCATATCAACATGGGTACTGACTTGTGATAGTCTGCACTCATGGCGACTTTATAGTGCTGTCCCACTGAGAGACCAGGCTGCCAGAAACATGCCCTGATATCCCACTCAGTCACATCAGGCACCTGGCACTGAGCCAACCAGTCCTTGCCCTATCCTAATAATGACGAGCGCCTGGCGTGACAAGTATCAATTTTAAGTCATTGGTTTGACTCGACCAGGGTTCGAACCCGTGGATTGGAATCCCACGATCTACCAACACGGGAGACAGACGCTCAACTCATTCTGTTGATCAGGACTAGGCTAAACTTTTACACCAGGTCTATGGAAAATTCATGATTTTTGTTTGTTTGGGTGGGGGGGGCCAAAAATAGGGGGTCTACTTTTAGATGAGACCGACTTGTACTCGAGTATATACGAATGAGGTAAATGGTGATTCATCACAACTAGGGTACCTGCTATTTGCATATGAAGTTGGTCTGTGCTATGAAGACTCTACAGGGCCGCGTTCAGGGTCCGTCTCGGAGGCGCCTCTGAGATGCCACTGACGTCATGCTAGTCTGAACGGCAAAAGCAGTTTGTTGTCTCGAAAATGGCCGCCCCCCCATAGGCGGCGGCCATTTGCAATGGAAAAGCTGTGCTGTGACTGGCTGAAACCACTGAATGCGGTGGCCATTTTCGAGGCGCTTTTCATCTCCAGTCTGAAAACGGAGGCGTCTCCGAGACGCGCCCTGAACGCAAATAGGCCAAAAAGCATCGCTGAGACGTCTCCGCGGCACCTCCGAGACGGACCCTGAACGCGGCCCAGGTTGACACAAAAATAAAGGTTTATTTTTCTATTACTTACGGGAAGAAAACGTGGGTGAGAGAAGCACCCATATTGTACCATCATCGACGCTCTTAGGGAGGATTAGGGTTCGGTTATGCTCGAGTCACTTCATCAGTTCTTTATGTCGTGTTGTATTAAATAACTGTTTTTCTAATCGGACCCGTAATCGAACAAAGGTAAATGTCAATGTACTGTCTTCATTAAACTACATTTAAACAAGTTTGTTTTTTAAGTCGTGTTTAAAGTTGCATAGGCCGATGGTTTTGAGTTTGTTATTTATCTGAGAACTTTACCTTGAAGTGACTTATTTTAAATGGCCAAGTTTTGAGATATTTGAAGTGCAAACATGTCAAATTAGTTTTGGCAAGCATGCCAGATGGCTTCTGCAGTAACGGGTTCTATTAAATTGTCTTTATGTGGCAACAAATGCTTAATAAGTGCATTAATATCCAAGTTAGATATGTAGAATCAATTCTACATAATTGGTTTGGTTTTTTAAATTTGATTCATCAGGCTATGCAGCTTTAAATCACTGAGAAGTTTTGATATGTAAAGGAAAATGCTACTTAGTTGTAGTTACTTCAGCTTTTCAGATGTGTTCTAAACCAGTATAATTAAAATACAAAATAAGAAGGAAAGAGACCCACAAATGAAATGTTACATAATTGGCGTTACGAGTATTACAAAATGTAGTCGCGTGTATTTTCTGATTCTATATTTGGTGTTATCTGGCAAGAGAATTATTCTGTAATTAACTAATTTATTAGTTCTATATAAAACTAAATATTTAAGCACGTCTGTTATTGCATGCATTCCAACTTTATTTGTGATACGCACATATATAATATTTAACTATATGTTTAAATCAGCTCCATTTTTGTGTGATATACTATTCCGTCCAATCTCATTTATAAACAGGTATGTTGTATTATTACGGTGCATTTTACATTTCCAGTCAGATGCAGTTATCTATTGGAGGTTGGGAAGGAATTTACATGGTATTAGTGAGGTATATGACAATCCTGCGACAGAAGCGTGTGCTAAGTACCGCAATTTTGAACACTGAAAGAGAGGTGCCCCTAGTTGTTTTTTGGTGGTTTTGTCTTTTTAAATAAATAAGGGATTCCCAAAGAACAAACATTAGTGACAGAATATAATCCCCATACCACTTCATTTTCAAAGTATTGTCTTGTGAGAGTATTTGACAAAGTTGTTAATTTTCAAACCGAGCATTATTTTCACCATCAAAACTTTACTTGAAAAGAAGCCGTCATTCTCAACACCAAAACTTTATTTGAAAAGACGAACTTTATGATTCACAAAGGTTAAGCCATAAAAAGCAGTAGTGTATTCTTCACATGTCCATGTAGACGAAATTCCAGGGCTGCAGTATGCATTACTGTACACCGCGTACTTGAAAGTTGCACACATTTCCTAATATTACCTTCAGAACACATTTTTAAAGGGGATTAAACGCTAAATTTAATTTAAAATAATCTTACTTTTGTGAAAGATATAGTAGTTTAAAATCCAAATTCGATAGAATAAAGTGATCATGAAATGTTCATACGTTCAAACTTTCTAAAATTTTGCTTCATAACGAATATATTAACACCATCTGAAAGCATTCCCCATTTGAATTAATCACTAATTTCGCATAAATAATGTCAATATTAGGAAAGTTATGAACGTTTTTAGTTTGGGTCACACATTTGTCTGTTTTACTATAAAATAAAGGCTTCGGAGAGGGCACATAATCAGGCAGATTTCCCGCCATTCAAATTGGCATAACTTTCTTTGTTTTGATTTTAGAAATAACATCTAAGCACCTTGTTAATTCCAAGATTAGTGGCATATCCCCCAAGCAATTGTTTAATATTAAGCACAAAAAAACTAACCCGATAAATGTTAGAAACCCAAAACATTTACCCACTTCCATATCCAGCTTAGACAAAAGAGTATTTATTTTTTTAAAGAGGTTACTAATACTTTTGATCTAATAATATATGACAGAAACTCAAAACCGTCGTATTGTGAAACTTTACTCAATAATATACGATTTATAATTTTTTTTTTGAGGGAGTGATTTTCTTGTTTGTTCAGTAACTGACTCAACTACATGTATTATATGTTAACTTTAATATATTCATACGGACCATGTCTGGTCTGGTAACCATGGGAGCCACTACAGTCATATCTAACAACACTACGCTTTGTCATTACAATCAAGCAGGACTACCAGCATTTCATTCGGAGTAAATTTGTATGAAGAAGTTCCAAACATTCTGACAGCTTACCAGTAATAATAGCATTATTCGTACGATAGTTTTCCTATGATTGTTCAATATCCAATAGAAACCTTAATTATATTTCATCGGCAGAATCCAGTTGAATATACATAGCATTACTAATAAAAACGGTGCATAGAATTGACGTTGCCTGCAGGTTAAACCAAATTGATAATGTTAAATATGTTCACTTGATTAGCAATAAAATATTCAATGAATTATTGATTTTATTGTAATTGCTTTTCTTTTTCAGGTGTGGATTAGTTAACTCGTTAAATAAAAATAAAGTATTGAGTAGGTCTTATTCCTACCAAACAAATTACAGCTGCAGTCTGATGAAAGCAAATTTTTAAAGCCACTCACCTAGATTTCATCCTATATATCCAACTTAGAAAACTGATTAGCATTTGTTGCTGCATAGAAGGGGACACCAAGTCAATTTAATAGAATCGTTTACTGCTGCAGTCTATGGTGTCACAATTTGTATGTGCTTACTAAAATTAATTTGTTATATTTTCACTTCAAATATCTCCAAAGTTAGTTTATAATGAATTACTTCAAAGCAGATTATAATGAATCATCTTACATTTCTCTGAGAATCACAGAAACTGAAAACTATCAGGACTATGCAACTAAGCTTCAAAGAGACCCTCTATACGGGTTCGTTTCGCAAGACCATGGTCCTTGGCAGAACTATTTAATACGAAAGATGTGTGGCTAGATTCTGCTAGAACTAATGCTGATAAAAGTTACAACAAAACAAAATTTGGATGGGGGGGGGGGGGGGGCGCAAGGAGTGGCTATAATGCTTTTTCCCTGGCATACTCGATTATTTGACAACTTGGTCGTGGGTGGGACACCCAATATCAGGGTTCATGAACGGATTTATTATGAAAACGATGGTTGTAATGCCAATCCTAGAAGAGCCTTGTAAAATATGCTGTTAGAAATGGGGGCGGGGGGGGAGGGAGAGCAAACGTGATCATTTCTAACACATGATTTGTTGAATATTTCTCAGAACACCGGATGGGGTGGATATAATAGCTCAGACAGATCCTCATCTAAACTCTTCGATTGAACATTTATTAAATTCACCTTTAGGATCACATTTAAACGTAATGCTATACACACGCGTCTCCTTTTGCAGCAGCCAACAGATGACAGTTTATGACCTGACAGTCAGAGTCCGACGAGGCGGAAGTGATAGTTTGGACCACAAACTCCCCAACGTAACGCTGGGGAGTAAATCAAATATTACACTCAGTCCTGCAACACATCAGGGATGCAAGTGGTCTTCAAACAACAACAAAAACGCGGAAATAAAGCCGAGATTACACTGACGGCGAATTTCCACGAAAGTGGATGATTAAAGCTGCATAGTCCGATGAAATATAAAATTTTCAAAACCAAACCAATTATCTAGGTTTGATTTTACATATCTAATGTAGATACTGATGCACTTATTAAGCATTTGTTTCTGCGTAGAAGGCAACACCGAGTCAATTTAACAGAACCTGTTACTGCAGAAGTCTATGGTGTCAGAGTTTTGGCAAGCTTGCCAAAACTAATTTTCCATGTTTGCACTCAAAATATCTCAAAAGTTTACCATTTAAAATAAAAGTAACTTTGAACTAATGTAAAGTAGATACTAGTGATTGATCTAATATATTTATCTCAGAAAAAATACCGAAATTCTAAACCATCGGACTATGCAACTTTAATAACAGTTAAATATATTTTTGAAATCCGCGAAACCGCGGAGATATTTCATCCCTGAAAAGATGCGTCTATTGCAGTGTCGCAAGTTTCGGCAGTGTGAACATAATTGTCAGCCACATCAGCCTATTACTCATGACCCAGCTATGGTAGGCATAACGATGGACTTCCCTTTATACACTACCAAAGTAGTACCATACCGATGTCAAAAACTGGGACACACACGATAGTTTAATTCACATTATGGCGTGATGTAGAAATGCGACCTCATATTCATAGGCGTGATGTACAAATGTATGACCTCATATCTCAAATTCATCTATTAGAATTAAAATGATGGAATAGGCATAGTTTTCTGTACTATCTAGCTTTTCACATCAGCTACTTAAACATTGTTGAAATTAATGTTTTCCTATTATTAGCCATGCATCCAATCTGATCATTGTAATATCTTTTGAGAACTCTCACAGAATGCACCAACAAAGGTGAACACCTTCAAGTGGTGCCCCGCCCTGATATGACCTTATATGTTGCCAGGACGTAAAACTCCAAC
This sequence comes from Branchipolynoe longqiensis, assembly GCA_030323885.1. Taxonomy (NCBI): domain Eukaryota; kingdom Metazoa; phylum Annelida; class Polychaeta; order Phyllodocida; family Polynoidae; genus Branchipolynoe; species Branchipolynoe longqiensis. Next base: position 33,610,385 of record CM059189.1, read on the forward strand.
AACTAACCAAAGGGTGCGTGATATCCAACAATTTAGTATGTGGGCTCATCAGGAAGAGGATAATGATCGATTACAGAATATTCAGCTTGATGATTTTACAAAGTTGAGTTTCAGTCCCAATAACGTGGACGCAGTGGCACTGTCTCCCTTGCCGTTTGTCTGTTCGGACTTTGAGCACGCTGGTTTGTGACTAATTCCGCTATCGTCCCCTTCCTTCGAACCACTAGCAGTCACTTCCGGTGGGCGGGAGTCTTTGTCATCTGCAGCTGTTGAGTCTGAGAGGTCCTTGCATTGTGGCGTTTGGTGTTCTGAGGGTGGTGGCGGTTGTTGCCACAATAACGCCTTGCGCTCTTCCGGTTGGAAGCCCAGCCCAGAATGGTGGCGAGCAGCCCCACTTAACTTTAGATCCAACCCGCTCTGGTACTGGTGTTCCAGCTGCCGAGACAACCGCGAGGTTTCATCATCTGCAAAATATAAGCTCACAATTTATATATTAAAAGAAAAAATATATATATAGAGAAGCAAAGTAATGCATCCAGGGTACCAGCTTTCATCGGGAATGCAGACATAAAATAATAACTTGTGTCCTTATATATGATTACTTTAGTAACTAAAAACGTGACAAGCTATTATACCATTCTCATATATATATAGTGATAAAAATAAGCCAAATTTTTCACTTGTCCATTAGACAACTCTGGTGTGAATTTACTTGTCCGCCTGAATTTTCACTTTTCCACAGTAGGGCCTACTTACCCTAATAAACCAAAGACCCTATAATACTAAGACGGCTCACTCCCTCTCTCCCATGGTAATGTAAATTTCGCAGTTCCACCTTGTGGTGGGTTTGATCAGCCCGGCTGCTGGTTGGTGTTTCACGTGTAAACACATACAATTATATTATACATGAGATAGGTAAGTATTAATACACATCAATATGAAATTGCTATGAACTAATACACATCATCATCAGCATCATCGCCATCATCACACATCTTTCACATTCATATATACATTTATACATATAATATAGCAACTGTTTAACCAAGAGAACAGCCAGCACACCAAGTGGTGGATTTGATCATTTTGATTACACAGTACAGGCTGAGTGAGCCATCTTAGTATTATAGGGTCTTTGAATAAACATATGCCATCCATGTGCCCTATTGTCTCCCCCTTCCCTCCTCTTATTCCCCCCAAACCCCCCTGGGGATCCTGCCGCTACGGTACTCTGTACCCCCTCTCCCGTTCAATCCCCCGCTTCCCCTCCCTTCCCCCTTGCCCAAAATTGTCACTTGTTCAACGGAAAAGCTCAAGCAATGTCCCGCATGTCCATGCCTACTCTCACTTGGCTCGAACAAGGCTACATGCCTTAATTTCGAAAGCAGATAGACATTACTATATCCAGAAGAACCACAATTTTAATTTGAGCTATTGTTTCCATAATTTTATGGGAAACGTGTTGATAAAGATTAGCTCAATTATATATTAATCTGTCATAAATAGAATGAATGTAATTGATATTAACAGTATCTCAAACATTTTTATTCTAGTTTTTAAGATTTAAAAACCTCTACCCTTTTGATGTCCTGAATGTTTCTCTTTACTTATACGTTGCAATTTTCGTAATTCATTAAACTGCTTACAATAGAATTTGTTTACCCTTTTCCTATTTTTTTTTTTAAAGCAATGACCAGTTTGTCAAGTTCGAAATGGTCCACGTAATATTCTGATGGATATAAGAATTTAAATTCCAGATTTGGTCAATTCTATTTAAATGCTCTGGGCCTTTGGTAAAACTTTCCAAGTATTTCCCAATTTAAGACCTTTTCAAGAGACATCCTTTCCAGGCGTTTCTAAGACTGTGCATGTCCCGTATACGATGCAATGCGCATTACTTACCTGATCGGCCATGCTTAGACGTCTTATCACCGATGATAAATCTGCCGCTGTGCTGTTTCTGTGACAACAGGAAGCATAATTATTGAATAATATTATTGCATTTAATAGTTTTCTGTAGAACCTACAGATTGAAATGTGAGGATATAGTGCATAGGCGAACTGGAGAACCATTACAGTATTAATCTATTGACAAATAAGAAGTGATGGACTCATAATCTGCCCATGGAAACTGAAACCTACCTTATTTGCTCCCATCAGTCTGAGGAACTTTGACCGTCGGTCGTTATCGCCAAGGTTTGCCTCTTCCCAATTGTTCGCTGAATGTACCTAGGTACAATTAGGAAAACAAAGACATACAAGTTATTCACTCCTAAAATGACTTTACCGTTTTTATATGGTCCGGTATTGCCAGTGTGTCTGCAGCTCTAATACTATGCATACAGAGGCTATTCGTGCACAATATTTATAACAGGCAGAGCAATGACTATATTTTAATCCTAAAATAAGCCAGCATTGCAGTACTCATAAATAAAGAGGTTAAAACTAAGGCATTCATTCGGGAAGTGTTTGGTAGTATTAGGCAAGTGGTGGCACTGTCTGTGTTGGTCACTTCACAATGTGGCGTTCTCTGTGGCGGAGTGGTTAGTGTCTGACTTTTTTCTAGGTCAGACTCCTAATCTGAGGGTCAGCGGTTCGATTCCCCGTCCCCCCAGCTCTGCCAATTTGGATTTCCATCGCTGTGTATAACTTACAGCATCATCAAAGGCCGGTTGCTCTCATACCATGTCTATGTTAGGTACCCCAGTAAAATTTTCAAATTATTCCAAACATTTAAATTATAATTTCATTGGAAGCTCCAATGAATCAAAAGCAATATGCTTTTAGAATTTTTAAGATATTCAAAAAATTGAATGAGATATGTGCATTTGAAGTTTGTTGAATTTAAGATTTTTTGTATTAGCTAATGCACTAGAGAAGTGCCTTATTTAGGGTGCATAATAGTAGGCTGTGTGATGTGAGTCACTCACCCCAGCCATAAAATTCTGACCTAGACTAGCCTAGAAAATCCAGTAAAAACTGCCTGACACCAACTTTTGGCTGCCAGATTCTAGAGTTGCGATTCCAGTTGTAGTTATTGTATGACCAGTTTTAGGAAGAAAAAATGCTAAATTTTCACATTCTCATAGTTAACATGGACATTCCTGTCAATCTTACCTCTGATTTCTGCATCTGAAGACTTAAATGCCTTTGTAAAATGACTTCCAAATGTCATACAACACTGAAAATAGTCTCTATCTGTGCTTAAGTCTGTTGTGCTTCAAAAACGGATGTAGCAATGTATGCAGTGTGCATGTGCTTCATGTGTGGTGCCGTTTTCCGACATGCCTGTGCCGTTCAGGAGGTCTCAAGAAGTTGTACTAGTTTTATGGGTCTGGTGACAGTGGCGCCCCCGGCGGATTCTGGGGTACCTATCTATGTGGTGTGGGAGGTTAAAAATCCCTTGGGTCTGTAAAGGTGTAGGCTCGGGTTTTCTATCGAACAGTAGTGGAATGAGGAAGACCAGTCGTCTATGACTGAAATTTCCCCTGCTTAAACAACTCATGGACCAACATTTTTTTTTTAAATGCCACGATTGCCAATCGGCCCAATGCCAGTGCCACTGCCAGTGCAGTGGTACTTAATAACTTATGCTAACTTATTGTGACAGTCGCAGTCTCATATACTTTTGAATCTACTGCGGAATGTACACAGCCTTACTTCATCCAATTCTTCATCTTCATTTCTTCGTTTCTCTCCCTTTTGGTGTTCAGCATCTTCTTTTTTCTCTGAAAAACTCATGACAGCGAAGAAAAGTCGTGTTATTATTTTGACAGTCAAAAGCACCGGAAGTAGGGAAACCTAAGCCCAGAAGCAAATGCCCCCTTTTTTGTTTAATAAAACAAATGGTAACAGTTTCAAACGAACATTCAAATATTAGATTAGTTAACTATGAATATTACCCTATTTTGCGATGCAAATTATTAACGCAACCTCTCCTCTTTATTTTCTCTCAGAAGCATGCGCTGGCCAACCTATCTGCACCTCCATATACTGCGATGCGCTGACAAGTTTGCTCTATATCAATGTAGCGCAGATCTATCTGCGAAACCTTTCTCTTTGGTCCACCACATACGCAAGATGGTGAGTTTTTGGAGAGACGCTTTTCAAATCTGTATTAATCTAAGCTTATTCAATAGGAATCGGCCCCATATTGTATTCTCATTGAATCAAGATGTTTTACTCATTGCGTTGATTATATTAGTTTATATAGTAAAGGGTAAAATGGTGGTAAACACTAAATAAGCATGACCTGTGCAAGATGTCAACATTGGGCGCAACTGTCAAACATGTTGCTGTCACAGTGGTGCACGTCGTCGCTAAAATAATTAAACTGCTAATGTACCATCATGATAATGCCAGGCTAAATTTGTTTAAATAAGTTCTAATATCACTCTGGAATACTGTCACCAATTAAATTAGGGAATATATTACCGTTGAATGATTGATAATCAACTTATCAAGTGCCAATAAATAATATATTGTCATAATAAGCGAGTTCAGCATCTCGGGCGCGCGGTGGTTGATGGGAAGTCATCGGGATAAACAAACCCACGTGCATGACTCAGCCTGGCGGTACGCGCAGTGCATAATGTATATTTTATTCAAAATTAATAGAAATGCAGAACCCTAACCATATAAATTTAATATAATCTATTCGTTGAATATGTTTTCTATATGTGTTCCAAGCGGTTTGTCTCTAGGTGGTGTGGTTTTGGAGATATTTCACTTTTTCTGTAAGCAGATTGCTCACGGCTATTGACAATGCACTGAGTTTGCGCTACGTGCACACTGCAGTGCAAAACTGTTATTTTATTCAAAATTAGTAGAAATCCAGAAGCCTAACCGTATCAATTTAATATCATCTTCTTGGTAAACATGTTTTCTCTATGTGTACCAAGCGATTTGTTTCTATCATCTATGTGGTGTAGTTTTAGAGATATTTCACTTTTTCTCTAAGATTGCTCACGGCCATTGAGTTTGGTACGCGCAGTGTGAAAATGTTAGTTTTATTCAAAATTAATAGAAATCCAGAACCCTAACCTATTCAATTTAATATAATCTTCTTGGTAAACATGTTTTTTTATATGTGTGCCAGGCGAATTGCTTCTAGGTGGTGTGGTTTTACAGATATTTCACTTTTCTGTAAGAAGATTGCTGATTGCCATTGACAATGCACTGAGTTTGCCAGCAAAAGTGGCTTTGTTTATCCCGACAGCCGACGACCGGAAGTCGGTCCCGCACATGCGCGCGGGCAATGCTGAACTCGCTTATTTATTGTGTGATTTGTAAATTGTACTGTATCACACTATAAGTGTATGATCAATCAATCAATAGGATACAGCTATAATAGGCCTTGGACCTGTTACTTTGTTAGCCGCTTTTAATTAATAGAGATGGAGACAGTTCTTCAGATGTGGTGGATTGTAGCAACTGTCAGTGTCACTGGCTCAAGATATATGTAATGCTTGACCAGTATCATGAGTATGCATCCAGTCGGGACTTGAAACAGTTCACTGACTCTGCTGCTACGACACTCTCCGGCAAGTCATTCCACAGGTCAACCACCCTAAAGCCGAAAAAGTTGTGTCGCAGGTCCAGTCTGAAGTACCGCTTCCTCCACATAACGCATAACAAGTGTGGTAGGCATTGGCATTGCGGCGCACAGACCACAGGCACAGTAGAATGTAATCATTACCATCAACCATGTGTATATTCGATTGCCCTTTATTTTTCGGTGGGTCTTTATCATTATCATGGCTGTTGCCCTTCGACAACATATACTACAGTCACTCGTTTGAAAACTTTAGAATGATCGTAAAACTTGATTTTACTAAATATTTGTGGGTAACCCCTAACGGCAAGCTCCATTTTGATCTTTTTTTAAATTCGGTGTCTTGCCACTAAATCTGGCCTGGATTTAAAGCTTAAGGCAAAATAAAACACCATTCAAAATTTCATAGTTGTCTCTATTTTTTCTCTCTGAGTTGCATCATTTTGAAAATTGACCCATGGGGCCAATTTTTTACCTTTTGGCGGGAAAAGGCAATTTTTGGATTTTTAAAATGGGACAATCAATGACTTCACTGCCCTAGAAATTTAGAGCGACAAACAAAGAACAACTACAGGTAATTTCATGGCTACGGATTACATTGCCTGCTTTTAGTGACAGTGACATACTAAACATTGGGAGTAATTTAGCTATGGTTCGTGTAAAACTGGAGAATTTTTGACAACCTGTAAAACAAAAAGTTTAGAAGCTATTTACATTAAATTGTCTGTCCTTATTGAAGCCACCACGTAGGTCATAGTGGTAAAGTATGAAGGGGATCGGTCAATATTTATGGGTTTAACTTGGTCTTGAAATTTACACGAAAGGTGTAAATTTAATCAAATAAGCCACACATTGCCAGCATGACTGTATGGTCAGAGGAGCTTTCCATTCAGCCAAGAACGTCCAATATGGTGGTACTCTAGATGATGTGATACTTTTCATGCATAGTCGATGATCCTCTTGTGAATTGTGCAGGGAATGGTACTATTTAAAGCCCATTAAATTCCATAGATTTTTAGTTTTGTCAAAATCCATACAAAATTGACAGAACTTTGATACATACAAATTTAATAACATGACACGCCAATAGTTTCAGCGCCCGCAAACATGTATATTAATATTATGGTTCCGACCACCGCGCCGCAATGATTTCACATTTGCCGATGATTCGTCGTCGGTATTGTTTACTTTTTCTTTGAGCGCATCTCAGATATTCGTCCTATATTTTTGGGCCTGGTCTTATTTAAAAGCCAAGAAATTTCTCTTTTCAAAAGTGGTTATTTGATCGACTTTGGCACAGTTTTGACAGAATTCCATCTCAAAAACTTGTTTCCCATCAGCCAATGACTGAACTGATTGCTTTGAAATTTGGAGCCAAGGATTTCCTCTTTCTATTAACATAGGTTCTATTTATTTCCTCTTTCTATTAACATAGGTTCTATTTATATGCACAAAGGCTAACCCCAAGTTTCCCCAAGAGTCCCATCTTCAGGTCTGATGTGCTATCACTTCCTTTGACAATGATATGGTGCAAAATCGCAGAAATCGCCATGATTTAACAACAGTTAACAAAAATAATACTATTTAGCCAAATAAACAAACATAACAGAAATGAAGATGAACATTTCATCTGTAATTCCATATCACTTTTGTTTGTTTTGAAGAAGTAGAAAAAAGAAATTTGGAGTTAAACAAAGCTGTTTTCAACTAAAACTCAGAAAGTCCATCAGCTCCTGTATACAGCCTGCCATTTTCATGAAAACTATGTGACATAGAAATTTCCTTTAAAAACTGTATACCGTTTACCATCATTAAGCACTCGCTCTCAGCAGTTTCTACTTAATCATAAGAAGGGTCTGCTAATTAGAGCAAGCAACAATGTAATCACATTTTGGTACCCAAAAAAAGTCAATGTCTTGAATACAACCAGATATGTTCATTTTTAAAGGATTTGATCAAGGACGGTTAGTGAAAATCACATAATTTGTCATGTTTGATGTCAAATTACTAAACAAATATTTATTTGTATGGTCTGAAAAAAAATGATATTGAAAATGATTTTTTACAAAAATACTATGTGATTAAAAAAGTAGGTGGCAACCCCAAATATCAGAATTTAAGCATGAAAAATGTGTGTAAAATTAAGGACAACAATTAAATATTAGAAAATTCATAACTCAGGGACTAATAGACCGATTTACTATTAATAGTATTATGATATACATTTGTAATCAGAGTGATACAATCTTTCTACCTGTATCATTTGCAAATTGACTTCATGGAAAGTCAAAATATTAGTTTGGATTTATTGTGCCTTAATGTTGCATGATATCTGTTTACAGGTGAATATCCCCAAATCCCGTAAGACCTACTGCAAGGGCAAGAAATGCAGGACTCACACTCTGCATAAAGTGACTCAGTACAAGAAGGGCAGGGATTCCCTCTATGCTCAGGGTATGTACTATTCAATCGTCTGGGATCAATTAAAAAATGGAATTATGCTAGCGCCAGAGCACTATGCTTCCTGCGATGTCATGTGTTAAAATGTACAATGAGATAACTTTTCCCTCTATGCTCAGGGTATGTACTATTCAATCGTCTGGGATCAATTAAAAATGTATTATCCTTAAAAAATGGAATTATGCTAGCGCCAGAGCACTATGCTTCCTGCGATGTCATGTGTTAAAATGTACAATGAGATAAATTTATTAACTACCTGTCAATGTTTGTGAATAATAAACTGGGAAAAGTACGCTAATACTTGGTGCGTTAAATCTATTGGGGGGGGGGGGGCTACCATCTGGTTGGGTACGATACATAACTTCTTTTTTTTTAACTAAATTAATTTGTTTTTTTTTTTTTGAGGTGTATTTAACTGTCATAGCTATAAGCCTGGTTTAGGCTTGTTTTCAATGCTGGCAGTGTAGTGTTGGTGTTGTCTTATCACACAGTAGCTGCTGATAAGGTATTTGATTGCCTGTATTTCAGTAGCAGATAGATAGTTGGTTGGTCTGGTTAGTACTATAGTAGTCTATGTTAATTTTTTTGGTTTCCCTTACAATTATGGTAGTTAGGTAGCTAGACTAAACCAGAACAGTTTAAATTATGACGATTCTAAGATTGCCAAATGGGGCATCAATTCTAAATAGGTTTTGTATGGCAATGGTGAAGTAATTAGGGTAGGCCAACTGATCAAACTTTTGTGAATAGAATTTGATTAACCAATTTTGATATATTCTTAATGCTTTCACTTAGCACAATGAGAATTTGTATAATGGGGTGCTCTGTCACATGCTGCAATCAAAATTTATTAAATACAAGCAGTTTTAGAGTTATCATGGTTGCAGAAAATCCACATGGCAGAAGATGAGTTGGCGGGGGGGGGGGGGGGGCGGTGAGTACATCCAACTATTATTGGACAGCTTGTGAGCTACACCTGATCTGTTAGTTTGTGCATATGGCAAGATTCTCTGCTGTGGATAGTTTTTTGGTTGTTAATCTTTTCATACCCGTCGAATAAAATAGTTGTGGAATTAGCCACACTGTCTGGATAATTACGTTTTTGCGGTATGTATTGGGTGGGCATCATTGCATCAGGAGAGTCGCGTGAATGCTGATTTCAATATTTTAAAAAAAAAGGTTAGTTTTCTTAAGCGGTGTGGTTGTGTTGAGACAACTGAGGAGCATAATGTAGAGAAATTGTCGAACGTTACTGGAAGCCCCGTTCTCCCTTCCTTCACCCCCCCCCCAACACACTTTTTTTGTTCAGTTTTAAAGTGCATTGTGAGTACTGCTAATCCACAGGTGTGAATGAAACTGAAAGATTGCCACAACTTCCGATTTCCGTCAGAGGAGCTAGGGGGACCACACAAAAATAAGCTTTGTTCCTCAAACTTTTACAGGAAAGAGGCGTTATGACCGCAAACAAAGTGGATTCGGAGGTCAGACCAAGCCTATTTTCCACAAAAAGGTACGTGTTTCCAACTATGTAGATAGAATATTAGGTCATGAAAATTCGATTACAACTAGTGTAACTTTTATTGATGCCCTGGACATCTGCATACATCTCGATCTAAATGTCTCATGGCGTTTTGTTTAAAGTTGCATAGTCCGATGGTTTTGAATTTCTGTATTTTTTCTGAGATAAATATATTAGATCGATCACTAGTATCTTCTTTACATTAGTTTCTTTCATTTTTAAATGGTAAACTTTTGAGATATTTTGAGTGCAAACATGGAAAATTAGTTTTGGCAATCTTGCCAAAACTCTGACACCATAGACTTCTGCAGTAACAGGTTCTGTTAAATTGACTCAGTATTGCCTTCTACGCAGAAACAAATGCTTAATAAGTGCATCGGTATCTAAGTTAGATATGTCAAATCAAATCTAGATAATTTGTTTGGTTTTGAAAATTTGATATTTCATCGGACTATGCAGCTTTAAGGTAGGAATTGCCTTTTAAAATCATATTTTGTTCAAAGCCATTCTTTAAACAACATAACTATTATTTAAAATATCCATGAAATTTTCAGTGAAGAAACTTCAGGCAGTTGTCTAAGGACTGATGGCAGGAATTGTCAATAATTGTTTTATTAGGTTTCATTTTATGGTGTGAATATATAATTTGCATATAAAAATGGTTTTTAAAATTTAATTGTGTGAGAAAAACAATTGAAGCCATCTAGGACAAATCTGTTCCCCTGAGGACATTGATATACATATCATGTATAACATGTAAAATTCATTATTGCTGTGTGGGACAGCTGAGATATCCTGCATGACACTTTTGTAAAGACGAAGGTTTGTTTCCCATTTTGGCTACCTAAATTGCATAATTTATGCAAAAATAAAATTTGAAAGATTTACTCCAGTTCTTGGTACTTAAAGTTGTTGGCTAAATTCCATAGTTTGACAAATTGATTTGAAGGGAACTTGCTACCTTAATAGATCGGACACTTGCTACCCTTAAATGTTTGTTGCATGAGTTGTTATCAAATGATATCCAGCCGTCTGTATCAAAGAACTTGTGTGAATTAGGTAAGCAGTCAAGGTTCCACTAATTGATCGGCGTTAAACCAAAACCTAATTCTTTTTATATATATCCACTGTCGACATAATGGCTTGTTAATTTTGCTCACAGGCTAAGACGACAAAAAAGATCGTGTTGAAGATGGAGTGTTCGTCATGCAAGTACAAGAAGCAGTTAGCCATCAAGCGGTGCAAACACTTCGAGCTGGGAGGAGACAAGAAAAAGAAGGGACAGATGATCCAGTTTTAGGCACTATGTGATTATTCAATAAAAAAAAGGGGGAAATTCAAATCAGTCGTTGTTTGTGTGCGTCTACGTTGATAAGCGGATTGTTGCTTACTACACCCCAGTCACACTAGGCTTGTCACAACCAGAAGAGAAAAATAACGATCAGTCGGCAACCTGTTTGCTACCAATGCAAAAATATGGGATGTGATTGTGATTAGAAGACTGGTTTGTGGCAAATCTGCATTCGATTGTAGATCAGTCGGCGATGCTCCCTGACTGGTTCCAGATTTGGTCCGCGAGCCTAGTGTGACGATTTTGATACTTATCTGAGAACACACAATATATGAATGGAATAATGTCTGGACTCACCAGTCAAGCCGTCCAATTACCCCCTCCCCCGTTAAATAGCTAAATTTGATCCATTTATTGCATAAGATATGTCAATGTAATCAAACATTACTCTTGTAACCATGTGGCTTGTTTTTATCCCAAATATTTTTATAATTGATCCCAAGGTCAAGTAGATAACCTTGATATGAAAGTTGCAGTTCGATGAAGCCTCAAATTTTCAAAACCAAAGCAGTTATCTAGATTTAATTCTACATACCTGACTTAAATACTGTGCACTTATTAAGCATTTGTTGCCACATAGAAGGCGAATATTGAGTTCATTTAATAGTACCTCTTGCTGCAGAGGCCTATGGTGACAGTTTTGGCATGCTTGCCAAAATTAATTTGCCATGTTTGCACATCCAATATCTCAAAAGTTACTTCAAACTAAAGTAAGGTAGATTATAGCAATCAATTTAATATATTTATCTCAGAAAAAATTGTCCATATTGCCAATGGTAATTCGGGGGGAGGCGGTCACAGCCCTACCGCCCCGCCCCCCTTTCTCCTTCACACCACTCCCCACACTCACCCTCTCCCACCCAGATGGCGCCACCAACCCCCCCTCCTTCCTCACTTCCCCTTCCCTCCAGATGTCGCCACCACACCCTCCTCTCCGCTGGTTCCCCCCCTCCGCTGGTACCTTCCCCCACCACCCCCCTTTCCTCCCTTCAGCCTTCCCATCCCCTCGGCCACTTCTGCCACCACACCGACAAGACCTATTCTCAACTGGCTCCCACACGCCTCAAGGCTGTTCACCGAGACCTCAACACGACCGTTCACCATGACCAACTACATGCCGGCACGGAAATCATCAAGACATGCCTGCGGCACCAGCGACACCAAGTGAACGCACACCACGTGCCAGAGGACGGCCCCGCTCTGTTGTCTCCATCCCCAAAGCAGCGTTTCGCGACGACAGTGACGACGAAATGTCTGCAGCCGCGCAGATATCGCTCCTCAGACAGTCGGTGACCGACTCTACACCAGCAGGCCGAACTCGCCAAAACAGTGACAAACAGGCTACACGCACTGGAATCAGCAGGCAGGAGCAAGCGCACGAGGAGCAGCTCACCGGACGACAAATCGCCAACGAAAAGGAGACGACGCGCCACCCATGACTCCTCAGGATCCAGCCCGTCCCCATCGCCACGTGGCCGTTCACCACGACACCGCTCACCCCGGGGACGATCACCGAGACCAACCCCACGAAGCCGACGACACAAGGACGAACAACAACGGAGGAGGCAAAGGAAATCCCGACATGCGCCGAGAACACCGACGACGACGACCAACGAGATGTGGTCGACGCCATCATAGGAGCCAACAAGTACGACGGACGAACAACCAGCCGAGGTAAGGCTCACCTTCTCCCCCACACATACGTTATAAGGGAAGAAAAGAAAGGGAAGGTAGGGCCAGGCGAGAGCACGTGGCATGAGTACTTCGCGGCACTCGCACGGATGAGGATGGACCCCAAGGTGCCGCACTCCTGGACCAGACCCATACTAGACCACCAGGACGACATCTTCGAGATGGCCGCCGACTGGAGGTGGGACACGTGTCTCGCCTGGTCCGAGAAAGTGTTCGCCATGGTGGACGACGGACGCCTACCAAAAGGCTGGAAAGTCGAACAAGCCATAAAAGATTTACAACGTGCAGCATGTCTCGCTGGCATCCAAAGAGAAGAGAAGAATCGATCAACACATGCCGCCCAGAACAAGAGCGACGAACAACAGACAGCACCGATTAACACCCCATACAAAAGGCCCGAGTTCAACCATGACACCGACGGCAGACCCTGCCACAGATGGAACTGGGGAACGGATTCCGGCCATTCCACCTCCCATGGAACAGGCAGTGATCGCCGTGCCCACGTGTGCGGATGGTGCGCCAACAAGTACAAAAAGGCGAACCCGCACAAAGAGCAAGACTGCAATAACAAGCGACGACAAACAGAACGGTAGGCGGCGGCACCCGAGACGGACGACCACAGGACGAATTTTCAGTGATTGGCCCCGGCCAGGCCGAAGAAAGCGCCGAAAATGACACACCCTGGAGCGACACCCGACACCACAGTCAGCTTTCCCACCAGACGCGAGAGCAGCTCACCACCCCGTTCAAACCCAACCGCCACACAAGACCACGCAGGGTCGGACCCCCAAACCGCCTCCCCCAACCACGGCGGAGGCACACCATCAATCTCCGATAACTGCCCGCCACATGCCACCGCCGATGGTACATCAGTCCAGACACGCACCGCCGCCGCCACTAACGACCCCCGTAACGACCATTACGGGGCTCGCCTACCCGACACCACGGACTCGGCGGCCGATAACCAACAACCGAACATCACAGGCAGCAACCACCACACGACTCCACCCACAACCCCACCCGTAACCCGAACACCCCGGGTAGGAGCAGATAGCATCGAACGCATCTAACATTGCCTACGGCCGGTCTTCAGCCCCACCCCGCCTCCCACGCCTACCAACAACCCAGACCCGCAGACAGACGCCGCCCACACATACAGCACCGACCAAACCACCCTCCCATCAACCCGAACACCTCGGGTGGGAGGGACCGGAGGCACCGCCCCGGCCAACCCACCCCACAACACACCGACACACACCGGCACGCCCTCCACCTCCAACGGCAGCCACCGACACCAACATGGACCCACCACAACCTCCACCACTGACGTCGTCACACGACAACTTAACACTGGCCCCACAGTCGCATGCATTCAGCCTGTCGCCTCCAGACGCACCAACGACCACCCCACAGACGACGACGAACCGGCAGACGCACTACTAACCTACCAACAATGTGCGCACGCGTCGGAAGATATCGACGACGTGACGGACGACTGCGGTGGCCCCGCCCCCCCTACATATAACCCACCCCACACACCCCTATCATATAAGACTACACTCGATAAGATTTGGCCCATAACAGCACCCATCGCCTGGACGAACCAAATCTACCAATATATATACAACCAAGTCAGAGAAACCGCACTCCCAAACCACATCGTCGCACGCATCCCGGTCCCATCGGGCTTGAGGATCGACCGATGGAGGGACCTCCTTGCCGCGTACCACGACACTGAGCTACTCGACTTCCTCGAATTTGGATGGCCAGTTGACTACACCGCAGACACGGCCCCAGTCCCGTCGAAGGCGAACCACCGCGAGGACCCCCAGAACCTACAGTGGATAGAAAAATACGTTCGCGAGGAGACCTCATGAGGCGCCCTCGGTCCATTCACACAACTGCCCTTCCTCCCCTGGGCACAGACGAGCCCGATGATGACCCGGGCAAAGAAGAACACCGCTGATCGCCGGGTCATCATCGACCTCAGCTTCCCCAGGGGGCCCAGCGTGAATTCAGGCATAAGGAAGGGACACTACCAAGGCCGCCCCGTCACCTACACCCTCCCAAACATAACGAACCTCACTGACGAGGTCACCCGAATCGGCCAAGGCGCCTGGATATGGACGATCGACCTTGCCCGTGCCTACCGGCAGCCCCGGACCTGCCCCCTGTCGGTGCCGCTCCTCGACACTCAACAACAAACTCGACTTCGATATCGCCCCCCCATTTGGGTGCCGCATGTCGTCCATGGCCTGCGCACGGACCACCAACGCTGTAACCTACCTACTGCGAAAAAAGGGTTACTTCGTCCTGTGCTACCTGGACGATTTCGTGGGGGCGCCACCGACGGAGTTCAAGGCAGTCGCAGCATACATCGACGCCGTCCACCTCGCCGCCGACCTCGGACTAGAGCTATCAACACACAAGTGCGTTCCACCCTCCCAAAAGACGGAATGGCTCGGCTTCGAGGTCGACACCACCGACATGACCGTGCGGAGACCAACACTAAAACTCGACGAGGTCGTCGCGGAATGCGCCAGTTGGACACCTAGACCAAAAGCCTCCGGTGAGGACCTACAACGCCTCGTCGGACGACTGCAACACATCGCCAAGTGTGTGCGTCCGGCGAGGAGGTACATGAACCGTATCCTGGCGGCACTCAGAGCCGCCCCCTACACCTCAAGCACACCATAACACACAAGATGACCCTCGACATCGAGTGGTTCAAGTCCTACGCCCACCTCTCGAATGGCATCGTCCTACTTCGCCCAACACCCAAACACGACTGGGTGATAGAGTGCGACTCCTCCCTCCTGGCCGGTGGAGCGCACTCACCAGCACGATACATAACAGAGGAGTACCAGCCCGAGTACCTCGGCGACGGGCACAGCATCGCACAGCTCGAGGCGATAAACCTCATTGTCGCACTACACTCCCTCACCCCTCCAAACCCCCAAGACTATCTCATCGTCGTCAACACCGACAACTAGGCCTCACAGATCGTCCTCGAAACCGGTGCCGGCAGAGACCCCACCCTCTGCGCCTGCGCACGAGCCGTCTGGAGGTTTGCGGCACTCAACTCCTGCGAGGTTCGCGTCATCCACAAGCCCGGCACTGAGATCGCATTCGCCGACGCCCTCAGCAGAGCCCCCTTCAATCGGGCAGCCAGACCGAAGGAGGACCGCTTCGTGGACGACATGGACCTCGTCCGCATATGCGTCGTCCACAGCACCTCGATAATCAACGCAGACGAATAACCTGGGAAGAGATAACCATTTGCCTCTCTGCCTCTCTCTCCCCAGGCACCCAACAAGAACACCACCGAATCGCCCACCTCTTCCAAGCCGGCCTCGCGAAAGGCACCTGGAGGAACAAGCAACGCCAAATTAAGACCTACCTACAACACGCCCTCGACAGAGACTACGACCCCACCCGCCCGACTCAGCTCGACATAGCCTCTTACCTCGCCCACATATCGGCCTCCCTCCGCTCTCCTGGAGCCGTCATGAACCACCTCAGTGCCGCTCGAACCTGGGTCAGGCTGAAGGACGGCCGCACCAGAGGCTTCGACTCATACCTCATCACGATCATCAAGAGAGGCATCACCCGGGAGTCCGACCATCTGCCCCGACAGGCCCCTCCCCTCACTCCATCTGACCTCCTCGCCGTCGTTCGCTTCCTCCACCGGTCTGGCACCAACGCCAAGGTCCTCACGTCGGCCATCCTCCTCGGATACTTCTCACTACTCCGACAGGGCAACCTCCTCGTCACGGGACGACCCGACGATCCGGGACACCCTCAGGCATCAAGACATGACTCACGACCCCACGCATCTAACCATCATTGTCCGTTCCACTAAGACATCCAGATCACGGTCCGACCAGTACGCCATAACGATCCCCCGGATCTCGACCTCCATCTGCTGCCCTGTACGAGCCTGGAGGCGGTACTCGACCGCCACTGCACCCTGCCCACTCGAGCCTGCATTCATGACCCCGGACGGGTCCCCATTGACAGTCACAACCCTTACTACCGCCATGCGTGCCGCACTCCAACACTCGGGGTGCCCTAACCCATCCGGGTACAGCCTCCGACGGGGTCGACTCTTACGTCCCCCAACAGGCCTTCACGGTCGCAACCCGGGCACTCTCAACACTATTTGGTTGAGGCCCGGGTCACTTAAGACTCTAACTCATACATGACTTTTGCCTCGATATTACATTGACCTTATGAACATTGATACATTGCCTTAACTTAACCTATACCACTTGACTATCTTTAATTACTACTTCACTCATTTGATACTTAACTGACTCTATCCATCACTCACTGTTCTTTTGAATAAATTGCCATACTATGTAGTCCGCCTCCTGTCCTGAATTGTCCATATTGCATTGGCAATATGTGTAATTCGGGGGGAGGCGGACACCACCCTCCCACGGCCCTACCGCCCCGCCCCCCTTTCTCCTTCACACCACTCCCCACACTCACCCTCTCCCATCCAGATGGTGCAAACCAACCCCCCTCCTCCTTCCTCACTTCCCTTTCCCTCCAGATGTCACCACCACACCCTCCTCTCTGCTGGTTCCCCCCCCCCCCCCCCCCCCCGCTGGTGCCTCCGCTGGTGCCTCCGCCCCCCCCCCCCCCCCCCTTTCCTCCCTTCAGCCTTCCCATCCCCTCGGCCACTTCTCCTCCTGCCACCACACCGACAAGACCTATTCTCACCGTCCCACCCACCCAACTACAATCGACTGGGTTGAGGCCCGGGTCACTTAAGACTCTATCTCATGCATGACTTTTGCCTCGATATGACATTGACCTCATGAACATTGATACATGGTCCGATGAAATATAATTTTGTCAAAATTTAAACAACTACTTACATTTGATCCTATATATCCAACTTAGATACTGGTGTATTAGCTAATGATTTGGGACAGCATATACAGAATAACCAGTGAATTTATAAGCTCACCCCTTTAGACACTCACTTTGAAACACCCATTATGCAGGGAGGCCATTAACCAACTAGGCCAATCTCGTGACCTCATTAGCCTCCCCCCCAACCAAGTAGGCCTACTGTACAGGGCCATAGAGGGGAAGGGGGAATGAGGTGGATGTGTCTGTGTGTGTGTATGTTTCTGTGTTTCCTGACCTCACTTTACAGAGACACAGTGACAGACATACACACATATACAGACACACATAGATATACACACAGACAGAGACACATAGATAGACACACACAGACAGACATGCACATACATCACCCACAGACACAGAAACACACAGACATGCACACACCCGACATACACAGACACACATACACCCGACCTGACTTTGCAGAGAGAGACACCACACAGACAGACATGCACACACATCACCCACAGACGACACGACATACACACACAGACATGCACACACCCGACATACACAGACACACATACACCCGACCTGACTTTGCAGAGAGAGAGACACACACACAGACACATAGACAGCCGCACACAGACAGAGGCACACACACACAGACAGACACAGACATACATACACACAGCCATACACAGAGACATACATACACACAGACATACATACAGACACACACATAGATAGACACACACAGACAGACATGTACATACATCACACACAGGCACAGAAACACACATACATGCACACAACCGAGAGAGACACACACACAGACAAAGACACATAGACAGAGGCAGACATACAGAGGCAGACACACACATACATACACACAGAAACACACATACAGACACACATTGATAGACACACACAGACAGACATGCATATACAGCACACAGACAGACATGCATATACAGCACACACACACAGAAACACACATACATGCACACACCTGACATGCACAGACACGCATACACCCAAACTGTCTTTGCAGAGAGAGACCCACACAGAGAGACACATAGACAGCCGCACACAGAGGCAGACACACACACATACATGCGCACACATACAGACATAACACAGACAGACACACACCCATATATATACACACATATAGACACAGACAGACATGCACACACCCAACATACACAGACACACATACACTCGACCTGACTTTGCAGAGAGAGACACACACACAGCCAGAGACAGATAGACAGATGTGCACAGACAGAGGCAGACACACACACACACACATACATATAAATAGACAGACACACATACATACCCACACATACAGAGACAGACACACACACATATACATACAGACATACATAGACAGACAAACACAAGCAGACAACACACACACATTATATTTGGTTAAAAACCCAAGTACCATGGGCCTATGGCACTAATCCGTTCCCAGAATGTGCCGACCCAAACAGAAATATCTACCTACAGTCCTGTAAGGTTCCAGGTCATCTCACATCAAGTGGTCACTGCGAGATGACCATCTGGGTCATAACCACAGGACTTTTGGCAAGCTTGTCGAAATTATTTTTGGTTCTTTCAGCTCAGATTACTTCAAAACTAATCATCTTTAATCAAAATCACTCTGGACTAATGATTAGTAGCTTGTAACGATCAATTTGATATATTTATCTAAAAAATAAGCAGAAATTCAACTGCCATCGGACCATGCAACTTTAACCTATACCACTTGACTATCTTTAATTACTACTTCACTCATTTGATACTTAACTGACTCTATCCATTACTCACTGTTCTTTTGAATAAATTGCCATATTATGTAGTCCGCCTCCTGTCCTGAATTACAGAAAACCATCGGACTATGCAACTTTTAAGCTGCCGACTCGGGTGAAAGCAATTTTTCGAAACCAAAGCACTAGTTAGATTTTATTATACATACATTTAAGATACTGGTGTACTTACTAAGCAGTTGTGGCGTAGAAGAAAGTACTAAATCAATTTCATACACTTTATATTTGTTTTAAATAAATACTCAAAACCACCGCAATGCAACTTTGATAATCGTATTTTAATATAGAAATTAAAGTTATCGGATGAAATTCTTTGTCTGGAAAGAAATGTAAATCTTCATCTTGAACTATTCAGTTGCTTAGGATTTACTAAATATATTTGGACTTGGAAACGCTTTTTGCTTTTTTAAAAAAAACACGTTAGGTGATCTGTATTTAAATCAACATGTATTCAACTGTTATCTCCATTAAAGTTGCATAGTCCGATCAAATATCAATTTAAAAAAAAAGTATTGTCTAGATTTTATTCTACATATCTAACTGAAGTACTGGTGCACTTATCAAACATTTGTCATGGCATAGAACGGAATAACATTCCAATTTAATAGACCATGTGTCCGAGTTCTGGCGTGCTTGCCAAAATTAATTTAACATGTTTGTACTTGAAATATCTTAACATTTATATCTTAACATAATATATTTATCTAAGAAACTCAAAACCATCGGACTATGCAACTTAAAAACTAAAGTGGATAAGATTGATCAAATGCCATATATACTGGTCAAGCATGACAAACTACTTCTCAGAAACCCAAAACACCAGTCGGTGCTGTGATATATATTAAAGATAGAAAGTTATACTTGTCTAATATATTTATTGAATACAGTATATGAACATGACTGAAATACGCAATTAAAAGACGGAAATGATGGGTCTCTGTATGCAGTGATGCTGGCGTACTGAATGGAAATGTTGCGGATGAAGTGATGGGAAAAGGGCCCTTTATTCTGAGAGGATGAGTTCGTCTATTCCCCAGTCTTCATAACTCCCGTCGGGCAGGTATCGCCGGATAATAATCGGAATCTTCTTAGCTCTGGAAATACAAGGCCATATTAGTTCATAAATACTTATCTAAGATCTAGAATCTGACTTGACTGTACGAGAAATCGCGTTAAAAAGCGATCGTTGGAATCTTATTAAGTGCCACCTCACAAAAACAAAAGTGCAGTTTTAAGCCGTGTTCACACGGGCGATGTAAATCGATTCGTAGAAAGCGACTTGTATAGTTTGGGTTACATTTCGCGTGTGAACGCGCAGCTGAGGCGGTTTAAGGCTGATTCGATTCCTGTGATCTGGATACTGTAAACCACCTGTCGAGGTAGTTTACATGAGTCGATTTCTGTGAATCGATTTATTTTGCCTGTGTGAACGCAACCGACTTACTTGAGGCGGATTAAGGACCTCACACTATATAATATAATTTGGTCTATAAACCGCTAACTGCACAGATATTTTTTTCATCATTTATTTTTAGGGTTTCACTGCCCAGCAGAAGTTTTGACCGTTCCAAACCAATACGATTCAGTCCATACATATCTAGGTCGAACCCGCACTCTCTAGTGCCGACGTCGACGAACCCAAACTGGCGCTGGTTAGTCTGGACTTGCATATGCGCAGATATCCACTTCCGCCTTAAACCAACTCAAAGCACTGCCCGTGTGAATGCGAAACACTTTCAAACTAAATCGATTCATATGATTCGCCTCGTCTAAATTGCTTTACATTTTGCCCGTGTGAACACGGCTTTAGAGAATCATAGCCTGCATGGCACTCCTGAATGGTTGTTGAAGTTTTACGTCCTCGCAACATCTAAGATCATATCAGGATAGGTACCGACTTGTGACTGCACTGATGGCGACTTTTATAGTCATGCCTTACTGGGAGACCAGGCTGCCAGCACCACAATATCCCACATTATCCTGAAATTGAGCCAAGCAGTCCTTGCCATATCCTAATAATGTCGAGTGCTAAGCTAGGAAGCGACAAGTATCAATTCTTAAGTCATTGGTTTGACTCGAGCAGGGTTCAAACCCATGGGTTCGAATCACACGACCTTCCAAACTGAGCAGACATCTTAAAGCTGCATAGTCTGATGAAATTTCAAAACCAAACCAATTATCTAGATTTGATTTGACATATCTAACTTAGATACTGATGCACTTATTAAGCATTTGTTTCTGTGTAGAAGGCAACACTGAGCCAATTTAATAGAACCTGTTACTGCATAAGTCTACGGCAAAGCTTGCCAAAACTAATTTTCCGTATTTGCACTCAAAACATCTAAAAAGTTTACCATTTAAAATAAAAGTAACTTACTATGCAACTAAAATATAAGGGATAAATTTAATGATTCAAGTTATTGGAATGAAAATTCAACAATTTGCAGTGGCACCACCAGCAAAAAATAGCAAGACCAGGCTACCTATATTAATAGGTCAGCCGGTTCCACGGCCATCGCGAGATAGGAAGCTGGGTCACTACAGTAGTTTTGGCACGGTTGTCAACATTATTTTGGGTTCTTTTAGCTCAATATACTTTTGGACCATGCCATTCCCACCAAGCACTCTTATTCACACTATTTGTGCGTGACCTAATTCGGCATCAGAACGAGCCTGAGTAAGCGTCGGTATTGGAAATGGCCATAAGACACTACTGTGTGCCGATGTGTATGAACTACTACATGAATTAAAGGAGTCAAATTTGAAGATATTCACTTTTGAAACTATCATATTCATTTATGCTTACCTTTTTTCTATTTATTGGTCAATTTTCATGAAGATTGAGTGATGATCAGATGCATTTCAGTAGGCAATGTCACTCACCTTGGCTGCGAATCTTTTCTTAAATTCAAAATTGCATAACTTTCTTAATATAGAGATATATTAAAAAAATATTTGATTAATTCGTAATTACTTAGACTAGTTTAACTGTGTTACACAGATAGCTATGCTGACAGTGCTGCATGCTGCATGATACCACCATAACTATGCAGACTTGAAGTTGACAGTCACATTGTAGTTAAAGAATGGGAAAAGCACCATGCAAGGGTCAAGGGTCACCCAATCTTCGTGAAAATTGGCCAATAGATAGAAATATGGTAGTTTGAAAAATGAATACCCTCAAATTTGAGTGATTTCGACAGGTATTGGCTGACAAAAAAGTATTTGCATGACTTTTCATAGAGCGGCGCCTCGCAGACGCGTACATCGCCTCGGTATGGTATCAACATGGCCGCGGCGTGAATAGTGTGAATTGGTTACTAAGTATGCCCATTCAACCCACTTGCCGTGCTACAAAAACGGGAAATATGATTAAAACGAACCAACAATACTGCAGAAAGTCGGTTGTCCCAAAGGTATTACACTTACTTCAGTTCTTTCATAGCGATCGCCAGAGGATCCGTTTCTCCTTCCAACTCTACCATTACCGGAGAACACATACTGCAATTGTGAACGCGAACAAAATGTCACCAAATGATTAGTAACTGGCCTAACCTGGCACCTGGAGGCATTGATGCTAGCTATTTAATAATGCTCTATACAATTGGTTTGTTTGTTGCTTTACGTCCTAGCAACATCTAAGGTCATATCAGGATGTTAAACATTTACAAATTCTCTTAAGCTAGGATACAATATACACGGTATACAAATGAGACATAAAATGGAAAATATGCAAGTACAATAGCCTTGATTATATATGTCTGAGTGCGAATGCAATTTGCATGGATGGCAAACTGGAACATGTAATGATTGCTGCAAATGCAAATCGAGGTAGCCATTTCCAATACGAACAGCGAACGGTACTGCATACCATGTACACATTCACAAATATGGAATCCTAATTTTAGTCAGCATCTCGATGACTAGTAATTCCCCCCGTTTGTTGTTTCATTTTTGTTTGTTTTACGTCCTAGCAACATCTAAGGTCATATCAGGACGGTTGTTCAGTTTATGTCCTGACATCTTTGTGACAGTGCACACCAATGGCAACTTTATAGTGCTGTCCCACTCGGAGACCAGGCCACTGGCACCATGACCCGATATCCCACTCAGTCACTTTATCCTGATACAAAGCTAACCAGCCTTGCCATATCCTAATAATGCCAATTGCCAGGGTAGGAAGTGACAAGTATCAATTTTGGGCGTCATTGGTTCGACTCGACCGGAAATCAAACTCCAAACCTTCCGCATGGGAAGACTTCGCTCTACCGACTCGGCCACCACATCCAGTAAGTAATTTCCCCTCTAAATTATCTCCACACTGTATCAGCTACTAGCTAGTTTCGAAGTAACAACCGCTGAAGATGGACAACTATCACAGGATCGGGAAGGAAGTTGCACATCATCCAATGAGAATGCCGCACACTGTTTGTTTGTTGTTTTACGTCCTAGCAACATCTAAGGTCATATCAGGACGGGGCAGCACACTGTAGTTGACCTACTCACGCTATCTGCAGTGCGCGTGTGCCAAGTACACGTGCCCGCTCGTACTTGGTCATGTAGGGGGTGGTGATGCGCAGTGCGTTGTCCACCTTGCCCGGCTGCATTTCGGCAGCCGGCAACACCTCAATGTTACCATCAGCATCCTCCTAAATAAACAACGCAGTTCAGGTATAAATCACAAAAGTGTCCATCCGCACCAGCCTGAATCAGGTCACAAAGTAATCCAGTCTAGCAGTGCACGAGTGTTAAGGACAATTCACATAGCAAGTCACATGTTTACTTCACTTGATTTTAGGTTAAAACCGAAACAATTTGAAGTTAAGACCAAACCCAAAGCACTCACAAACCATCAACATAGTAATTTCACACTATACATGTCGATGTTAAGGATTTAAACAAATTAATAATAACACTCACCACACAACACAAAATAATTGAATTTCGAAGCAAGTATATTTAAAAATATATACATGTATATCAATATTTCCTTAATTAGGAACTAGGTTCCATCTGTCTTGTTGAGGCTCACTTAAAGTTGCATAGTCCGATGGTTTTGAGTTTCTCACATTTTCTGAGATAAACATATTAGGTTGTTCATTATAATCTACCTTACTTTAGTTTGAAGTAACTTTTATTTTAAATAGCTAACTTTTGAGATATTTGAAATGGAAACATGCTAAATTAATTTTGGCAAGCATGCCAAAACTCTTACACCATAGGCTTCTGCAGTAACAGGTTCTATTAATTGACTCAGTATCCCTTTATATGTGATGACAAATGTTTAATAAGTGCACCAGCATATAGGTTAGATATGTAGAATCAAATTTAGATAATTGTTTTGGTTTTGAAAATGTTATGTTTTCATCGGACTATGCAGCTTTAATTGACATATATCATTGTCAGTTTTCTTTTCTACCCAGTCAACGCGAAGAGGGCTGATCCTCAAGCACCTTCCTCTCTTTTCTACTCACTGTTGAACGGTACATATTATCCTAAATTCACCACCAAATTATCACCATCTCACATTTAATGTAATTATTAATCATTTCCCCCACATCAATATAGTTTTATCATACACATGACATGCCTACTACCACCTTCAGTACCTTTCCTTTGAATAATTGTAATATTAATTAGTTTTTGACAACATGCTAATTATTAAGTAGGTCTATTTAAACAAATTGGCCACACTACAGTTACATCATCACATTACTTTAATTTCATAGGATTAACTAAGGATCATCTACGGTCATATCATTTTCACTTTAGACCAACATTATTCAATGTTGTATTTCTAACATACTTAATACAGAGATAACAGCAACTATCTGACTTGTAAACCCCCCCACCCCTCGCACCACCACCACCCCCTATCCAACATCTTTTAATGAATCATTAACTATGTAACTTGGAAACCAAATATGTGGTAGAGTTTCTGAGAACGAACCAACTGCAACTAGACAGCGTTGTCACCGCCCCCACTGTGTGATGGTGAGGCTCATTACGGACTATTACATTATTTTACTTTAAATGGTCTAACAAATTAGTGTAGTCACCTCGCTATATAAAAACTATATATATATTATATATATTTTTTCAAATCTAAAAAGCTCAAAGTTAATTAAATCAGTAAAAGAAATGATATTATTACCTCTGCATTTTCTACTTCATCTAAGGGTTCTTCATCGACAACATCGTCCAAATCATCAAAACTGAAAGATAACAATGGTGTAATGAATAAATCCGTGAATAAGTGATATTAAGTTTCGATCATCCACAGATATTTACTTTGTCTAATGTTATAGAGTATTAATCATTATACTAATTTATAATTTATAGACAGTCACAGTGCGATCCTAACAGCTCTGCTGAAGAATATTTGTTTGTGAACGGCTGGCATTAATTCAGGATCGCTTTAACTTGAATACATAAATGCATACTATTACTAGTACTATTAAGTAAGTAAGTAAGTAAGTAAGTAAATAACTTAGTAATTAGTAGTAGTACCACTACTGGAATAGATCTCGTTCAACGTAGACAACAGATTAACCCCGTGCTGCTGCAGTGTCAGTAGCATACTCTGTCTCTGGGTAGGGGTTAGATAAAAGATTCACCCTGTACATACAATCGCCTATGTCCTGCTGATTTTGGGTCATCATCAAAGGGCCCATAATTATGTATGTCAGATACCGATAGGGGTGCGTCGGTCACTATGTCTATAGTAAAATGTTCTTGCATTTTCACCATGCTGGACTTGATTAAAGTACTTTCGCGTTGAAAATCTTCATAAATTCTATATCACTGGAAAGAACATGACCTAATCTCAACAAAAATATACATTAAAATACCAAGATCAAAATACTTAGAGCAGAGAAAGCTGTAACAATGTTGCTAAGGTCAAAGTTTATTATACGGGGTATGCACCGACGTCACGCTAAACGGAAGTGCGGCCATTGTGGCGATAGTAACCACAATAATAAACACACTGTCGCACTGCAAACTCAATGGCTATGAGCAATCTTCATACAGAAAAACCACACCACCCAGAAACAAACTGATTGGAATACACATAGAAAACATGTTTAACAAAAGATTATATTAAATTGATATGGTTAGGGTTCAGGATTTCTACTAATTTTGAATAAAACTGACGTTTTGCCCTGCACATACCGGCAAACTCAATGCATTGTCAATGGCAGTGAGCAATCTTCATACAGAAAATGTTAAATACCTCTAAAACCACACCACCTAGAAACAAACTGATTGGAAAACACATAGAAAACATGTTTAAAAAAAGATTATATTAAATTGATACGGTTAGGGTTCTAGGGTTCTGGATTTCTATTAATTTTGAATAAAAATGACGTTTTGCACTGCGCATACCGGCAAATTTAATGGGTTGTTTACTGGTTGATATCGCCACAATGGTCGCGCATCCGGTTGATGACGTCACGTGAATACCCTATATAATGGCGAATCCAGACTAAATTTAACAATTAAGCCGACATTAGAAATGCCATAACTTTCTCCCCTATTAAGATATTTTCAAAATGACAACAGATTTGAGTTTGTCTCAGCAACATCTTTTGAAAGAGCCCATGCTTTTTCTAATCTATTCTTGAATGAATTTATTGACTCGGCATCAATAACATTTTGTGGGGGACTGTTCCATATAGTTATGATCCTGTTTGAGAAACTGTGTTGTCTTAACTTTGAAATGGCTCTGGGTTTTACTAGTTTGAAAGTATGGCCCCGACTGCCTTCTCTTTTATTCAAGGTGAAAAATTGGTTCATATCTATAGAGGGAGTGCACATGCCGTCATCACTCAGTGGTTAGCCATCTTGGATTACACTTAATACCACCTATGGCACCCCTTGTCTTATACCAAGAACACTACGTCCACCACTGGGCCTACCTGTAGTCAAGGCTGGCGAAGTATGTGGCGCCACCTAGCGGCTACTGCCTGAACCTGTCCAATTCTTTGACAGAGCATCCAAAGTGTCAACATACTGCTCTTTAGCAAAGATTTGAGGCTACATGATTAATCAAATACTTCCCCTCCATCAAAAAAGCCTTTTCCCCCAGCCCTTGAGGGAAAACTGCTCAAAACAGTGGCAAATAAACCAACAAATCAGCAAATAAACACAATGTAAGCACTTCCAAGCCTTTCATATGTAATCCAATATGGCCACCGGAAGTTGTCGTAATGTCATTACACCCCCTCTATTTGATCAAAACCTTTCATAATTTTAAATAATTCAATTATGTCACTTCTTTTCCTTCTGTAGGAAAGGGTAGGAAGTTTCAATTCCCTAAGCCTTTGTTCATAGGGTAAGTCCTTTATAACTGTAACTAATTGTCTCTGAACCTTTTCGATCTCCAGAATATCTTTCCGAAAAATTGGGCTCCAAATTTGTGGACAGTATTCCAAAATTGGCCTAATAAGAGACTTAAATAGAATGAGAAAATTGTTCTTGTTGAGGCGATGGAAAGTTCTTTTAATTATTCCTTCTATCTGGTTAGCATTTGAGAGGATGGTCCTCATGTGTTTCTGAAAGGAGAGTTGGGAGTCGAAGGTTACGGCCAAGTCCGTTTAATAGCTATTTTGTTGCAGGACAGTGTTCTTCATATTATAGGCATAATGAGGATTATTTTTCCCGTAATGAATAATTTTGCACTTCTTTTCATTGAAGGGCAATTGCCATTTCTCGGACCATTCTGCGAGTTTCAGAATATCCTCTTGCTAGAGATTTTTATCTCTTACATCTTTTCTTGCTCGAAAGACCTTGGTGTCATCCGCAAATATGTTTAGGTTTGACGAGACACTGCCTGGCAGGTCATTTATAAATATTATAAATAATATTGGTCCCAGCACACTTCCGAGGTATTCCTGAGGTGACATCCTTAAAGGAAGATTTGTTATTACCTATGACTACCCTTTGCTTTCTCTCAGACAGGAAGTCCTGTATCCATTCAGAAATTGATCCGGATATTCCCAGAGCTTTGATTTTGTTTAATAGTCTTTTGCGGGGCACCCTATCAAAGGCTTTGGAGAAGTCCAGATAGATGGTGTCCCATGCCAGGCCATGATCCAGCCAGTCAGTCCAAATTTCCATCACTTCTAGTAGTTGTGTCAGGCAAGATTTGCCTCCAGTGAATCCGTGTTGGTTTGGAGACATCAATCCCAGTTTTTCCAAATGTTCTACGACACGATCTCGGATTATTCTTTCTAGCATTTTACAGCATGGGGAGGTTAAACTCACGGGTCTATAATTTGATGCCAGGCGTTTTGGTCCCTTTTTATGCAGGGGTTTGACATCAGCATCTTTCCACTGTTTGGGTATTTTCCTTTCAAATAGGCTTTTACGGAATAGAGATGTCAAAATAGGTCCAATTTGCTCAGAACACTCTTTGATGATTTTTGCATGGATCCCATCTGGCCCAGGTGCCTTGGAGACATTTAGTTTTTCAATTAATTTTTCTACTTTCAGGGATGAAAGTGGTCTCCGAGAAAAAAAGCGGAAATGCTGATATTCTCCCATAGGTTTAGCATTGTCAGGGAATCCCTGAAAATTCCCGGAAGTCGGGTTTCATACATATTGGTATACGCTGATAGTGCTGCGGTGTTAGGAGCATGTATTAGTAGTATATGCTGATAGTGTTGCGCCGTTTGAAGCCATTAGTAGTATACGCTGCTAGTCCTGCGGCGTTTGCACCACATGTTAGGATACACTGATGGTGCTGCAGCTTGAAACAATGCATTGGTTGGTTGGTTGTTGGAGTTTTACGTCCTGGCAACATCTAAGGTAATATCAGGACGGGCGCAACGTATTAGTATACACTTGTAGCTACAGGAAAATTCCGGAAATCCGCGGAGATCTTTCATCCCTGTACTTTACCGCCTGTTATATCAACGTCACTGATGAATTCTGCGACTCCTGAATCTGGAGAGGGTGGGATATTATCCGTAATTTCATTGGTAAACACACTGACGAAGAACTCATTGAGTAGTTCAGCTTTGCCTTCATCGTCTACGATTAGTTTGTCGTCACTATTGGCTAGAGCTGGTATGCCATTGCCATTTTTTTATTTATGTGAAATAGCGAATGGTAGACTGGAAGCGTGAACACTTATTTGTCTCTCATTTTTGCTTGAGTGCAAGTAAATAAGCAACACAAGGAATAATTAGTAACATGTGGTGAATAAGGTGTCAAATTTCCCTGGGTCATCAGCCCATGCTTTTTCTAAACTATTCTTGAATGAATTTATTTACTCGGCATTGTCATTGAAGCATAACTCCAGAAATTCTTCGGGTTATTTTTAATGTCTTGGACAATTTTGTCCTCAAAAGTCTCTTTGTGTCCACTGACAATGTCGTTTGCGGCATTCCTAGCGATAGTGTATTTTTCCCAATTTTCCAATGTCTTATTATTGAAGTAGATATTCCATGGCTAGTATCAAAGTATGTTTTGTTTTTCAATTTTCTGACGTGACAGTGGTAATATCCCTGGAGTACCAAGGAGGTTGAATAAGGTCTGTCTTCCTGCCATTCTTACTTCATGACTATTTCTGGATTCCGACGTGATTACTTTATTAAATGAACTAGGATAAAACTAACTAATAACTAGAGAGAAAACGTAGTTTTATAAATAAAACTTACTTATCGCCGCCTTCACGCTCGTCGTCGGACATGTTTCTGCCAGTTTGTGGCCATACTGTAAAACTAATATCCTCAAACCCTTTCATTAACCAAAATTTGACCAACAAATATCTGTAGATGATTTTGGAAATATTAACTGATAATTACTTAATATATAAGATGAGTACATAATTGTTATTATCCAAATAGGTATTACATTAATCGCAGTTTACACACAAATATAGATGACGTAAAAATAACAACAAACATGGCGCTTTCCTGCTGTCGCAACGTGCGGATTCCAAGATGTCGAAAATTATCAAAGTGTGATTTTGAGCACAAGTATTTAGCGACAGGTATGCCAGATAATATGTTAGTGTGCTTGCATAAACACAGTTCCTACATATTCTTGTGATTGCTTCTTGACTACAACTTGGCTTGAGTCAGAAGTATGTACGAGACTCACGTCGTGAGCCGACATCATAATCATTGGCTTGAACTTGAATGAACTCCATGCGCGTTTGCTGATGTATTATTTACATTTTTTTTTTCACATTCGTTGATTAAACGGGGAATTTCAATCACAAATAAGTGGTCTTCCTTATTCCACTGCTCCATGTGATAGTCTAGTCTAGATAAAAGATTCACTGATAGGGACCACACACGAAAATTTTAAAATAGGTCTAGAACACCATAAATAGTATAGAATTTAAGTCCTTCAAATTCTGAGACTGAGTAGCATACATATTTTTTTAGCTCTATAGCTTTGTTAATAAAATGGTTATGATGATTTTCATTTCACTCTTTTGTCTTAATTCCTGGACTTGTCTATTGGGGAACTTGGTGAAACCACGGGCTAATTGGGGATGACCTACTTTCATTATTTGGAGTAATGGATCTTCAATTAAGTAGAACTACTAACTATTGATGGAAAATGCACAGAATGTAGTGAATCTCAGCCTGAGCAGTAGGGGAATATTTGTCTACAAAACTTCCAAAATATTACTAATAAATATATAAATAAATATAGACCACAAAACACTGTCACTAACCAGTACCCAGCTACAAGAAATCTGTGATAATACTCATATCACCACTCTCAACTATGTTTATTGGTTTCTTTTAGCAATCATGAAATGTGTATGAAATCTACTATATAGGGTATGCACTGACGTCACGCTAAGCGGAAGTGCGGCCATTGTGGCGATAGTAACCACAATAATAACACACTGTCACACTGCAAACTCAATGGCTATGAGCAATCTTCATACAGAAAAAGTGAAATATCTATAAAACCAATCCATCTAGAAACAAATCGGTTGGTACACAATCATATAGGAAACATGTTTACCAATAAGATTATATTAAATTGATAAGGTTAGGGTTCTGGATTTCTATTAATTTTGAATAAAACTAATGATTTGCAATGCGCGTACCGGCGAACTCAAGCCAGTCAAGGCATTGTCAATGGTCGTGAGCAATCTTCACACAGAAAAAGTGAAATATCTCTAAAACCACACCACCTAAAAACAAATCGCTTTGTAGACATATAGAAAACATATTCAACGAATAGATTATATTAAATTTACAAGGTTAGGCTTCTGTATTTCTATTAATTTTGAATGAAATAAACGTTTTGTACTGCGCATACCGGCAAACTCAAGGCATTCACGCCGCATTGTCAATGGTCGTGAGCAATCTTCATACAGAAAAAGTGAAATATCTCTAAAACCACACCACCTAGAAACAAATCGCTTGGTAAACATATAAAAAAACATATTAAACGAATAGATTATATTAAATTTATAAGGTTAGGGTTCCAGATTTCTATTAATTTTGAATGAAATAGACGTTTTCCACTGCGCGTACAGGCAAACTCTATGGGATGTTTACAAGTTGATATCGCCACAATGGCCGCGCATCCGGGTCGTGACGTCATGTGAATACCCTATATATAAACAACATTATGGGTTTATGATGTAAACAACAACATTACAATGTAAACAACACCACTGAATGTCTCCATAGAATTTTGAAATCGGTTTTTACAAATCGACCTACCGCAGATCACCGCAGCCAACCATAACATACACCCAAACATTTTCTAAAAGAAAACTGGCCATAGAATCGTTTTATACAACTTTAAGCAACTTTAAATAAGGTTTGATGTAGATTTATGGGCCACAAACTTACTTTTCAACTTAATCTGTCTGCCGAATCCAGAAGAAATGCTCAAATATGCTTGTTTTTGGACTGAAACGCTTGGGAAGACTTCAGAATCATTAGTTCAAATAATTAGTAAGTTGTGTACTCCCACAATGCAATGCAAAGCCATCTGTCCAAGCATGGGTGCCCTCAAAACCGCTACCAACTTTACAATGGGCGTGTTGACATGCGCAGAAACCTGCGCAGCGCCGCCGTTTGCGGTCGCTAGATTCACCCCGTACTTCCAGTACAGGGGTGAACACAAACCCTATAGAGGGAGTGCATGTGACGTCATTACTTAGCAATCAGCGGTTAGCGGGCTGCCATCTTGGATTACGAGCACCCTCCCTAGCCATGTTGTGAATACATGCATATGCAGTAAAACAGAGTTTTCTTGTGTTATGGGAGGTTCTGGGCAGTTTACATCCAATGTGTTTACTTACAGCCTTTAGCAACAACTTCTGAGCCCAAACTGCTCAAATCAGTGACAAATAAACCAACAAATCAGTAAATAAGCAAAGTGTAGGCAATTGCAAGCCTTCTGTATGTCATCCAATATGGCCACCGAAAGTTGTCTTGTGATGTTATTACACCCCCTCTATAGAGTATAGTATAATAGTATATCAAAGCTGGCGAAACCTGCTGTAGTATGGACTATGGAACAGGAAATAGAAACTCTGGCTCCAGTATCAAATGGCTACCCATATCGGCACAGAGTTGGTGAAATGGGAGAGAATGCAAAAAGACAAGATGACGGCGATAAAACGCTGTCGGTTTTATTTTTAAAGTTCCTTAAACTAGATGCTTTATTATATTTTTCATATCAGAGGTAGCGGGTAAATATGAATATGTATCTGGAGAATATATTTTGCTTCTTAAATTAACAATTTATCTGCTCAATTCATTTCCCCACCATGTCAAAACTCTTCACCAGTTTTTCTAATGGGTTGGTTTTCATCCCTGTACTGAAAGTATGGGGTGAATCTTTTATCTACGTCTAGTCATGCAGACTGCCAGGCTAGCTAGTAAATTAAGTAAGTTCGTACAACAGCCCCATTTCAAAGACAGGCTAGAGTATAACACTAGGCGTAGCCTGGGTTACACAGCCTGTGTAACCTAGTGTAAAGACAGCCCCAGTAATGTCTTTAGTTTTAATTGATTTATAATAATATGTGCACATAATCCATACCATATATGTTCAAATGTAGAAAGTCTATAGAGACTCCATCGTGTCGCATGAACCCGCTAACCCGGATCTGGGTAACCCATCAGCCTCCAGAAGGATATGGGTGCGGTGGGAATCGGATGTGTGTGTGGGTTGTGGTGGACAGGTTTATGGGTATTGAATGACGGGGAACTCCCAAGAAGCACACACACCCTATACTGGGAAACACTGAGAAGCCTGCCAGATAAAGGTTGTATCTAGACATTAAGGAAAGTTGGTTGGTTTCATCAGAGATACCCAGAATGTGTGACTGACCTCCCACACAATGACGTGTTTGGGCATGTCGTGTCAGCCACATCCCAGAACTTTGTGGGTGGATGCGTGGGTGGGAGTTTGAATATATACTGTGTACATGACCATTAAAAGAAGTTCCTTTCTGAGCACTGAAGACTATGGTGTTCTTCATTCTTTGTGGAGGGGACTCACTACGGCGACCATGAGCGGCATAGACTATGCAGGAGCACAGTCTATAGCGACATAATAAGGAATCTGCGAAGTTGACCCAGGACGCAGCCATGAAGATAGGGGTCAAACTTTACACTAGGCTAAGTTAAGGCTAAAGCCTAGCCTGTCACATGTAGATAAAAGATTCACCCCATACTGTTCTGTACAGTAGGGGTGAAGAACAACCCATCAGAAAAAGTGGTGAGAGGCTGGATAAATGAATTCAGCACATAAATTCGTAATTTAAAAATAGAAATATATTCTTCATATCTTCATATTTACCCAGTACTTCTGATTTGACAAAATATAAAACATACTTTATTGAAAGTCAAATCAACAGCATTCTGTGGTCACCATCTTAAGCCCTGTTCACACGTACGCGTTAAACCGGTTTAACAAAACCATTTGAGCTAATCAGGTTTAAGATGTGTCTCTGAATGCAGCACTAAATCGGTTTCACGCTAAGTCGACTCAACTAGTTCACTTCATGTCAACCAGTTTGTGAGGTGGATTAGTTAAATCATTTTAACTAAACCGGTTTAACTATGTGTGAACATGGCTTTAGTCTTATTGCATTCTCTCCCATTTCACTAAACTCTGTGCCAATGGAGGTATACATTAGATACTGTCACCAGGAATTCCACTTCCTGTTCAATACTTCAGTTTTCGCTCATATTTAAACTAGGTTAGAGTAGTGTTCGGTTCCTGGTTGAGTCAAACCAATTACTTTTAAATTGATACTTGTCACTTCTTAGCCTGGTGCTCAGCATTATTATGATAGGGCAAGGATTGGTTAGCTCAGTGTCAGGATAATGTGACTGAGTAGGATATCGGGTCATGGGGCTGGCAGCCTGATTTCCCAATGGGGCAGCACTATAAAGTGGCCATGAGTGCACACTGTTACAAGTCGGTGCCCGTCCTGATATGACCTTAGATGTTGCCAGGACACAAAACTCAAACAAACTAGGTAGGAGGTGAATATTTTATCTAGGTTACAGGTAGTAGGTGTAGGTATGTGGAAGAATATAAAACTCAAAAGTGAATGGATTGCAAAAAAAATTGGTATTGTTCAAAAGCTCTTGAAATGACCTTTCCAGTGACACCAAGAACTGTTAGGTTGATGTTAGCTTATCCCAGGAGGGGGGGGGGGTCCAACAGCTATATTATCAACCCAGAGGAAAGATTCTAAACGTGTCTGGTCGCCTATATATTCAGACTGCTTTTGAGTTTTCAATTTGCATTCTGAATGGCAAGTGCACACAAAGACATTAGTGGAAACCAGACTGACAAAAGTGTCCTTTAAGTTCAATGTAGTGCACCTGTAAACTACAATACCTGACTCAGATATTTGTGTTCACTTTTTCAATGCAATAGTTTGCACAAATGTTATTTGTCCATTTAAATATATGTCATGTATGTATATTTAGTGTGTTCTTCATCGAATAGTTTAGTTACACTGCGCTATGTACTTGTAATGGTCTAAATTATCTCTCGATTTAGTTGGGTGATTATGTGGTTCTTACCCATGAATATTCTTCTTACTGTGTTTATATTTCTTACGTATGTATAACTTATTTAATTTTATTCCTATTACTTTACACTAGGTACTCCAGTGATCATACAAGATGCAACAGACAATTTGGCTGCGAAAGACTGGAGCCTCGATTCGCTTTGTCAACGTGTGGGACAGAACAAAGTCTTCGTCAGAACAAACACAAATGTAGAAAACTATAGGGTAACTTAACAACCAATCAAGTAGTCTGTGTAATAATTACCTACCTTTTGTTTTATTATTGAATTTTTGTTAAGCAATTGTAGGTAAATTTTTACTTTCATCGGTGATGTTTGTGATCAAATTACATATTTCCGTTTGCAGATACACGATAAATATGAATTAATACTTATTTTTTCTGTGCTCTTGTAGCTAGGTACGCAATATAAAATTCGAGAGACCACCTTCCAGCAGTATGTTGATGATTTAATTGCCCAGAATAGCAGAGGGAAAAGTTCGTACTTAGCAGTTCAAAACATAAAGAAGGCATTTCCACAACTACAGGTAAGTACACAAACATTTGAATAACACATAATCAATACTAACCATTTAAACAAGGAATTATTTAAAGGAATATCAAGAATGAAAGTTGTCATTGTAAATTTGGGAAAATAAACCTTGAACTTAGGAGGTAAATATCATTGTAAGTTCTAGTCTATTTACCTTAATGTAAGCCACATATTAGACTACATATCGTGTGATTTTCTGTATTTACAAGGATACGTTTAAATTTGATGGTAATGGATGTCAATGCGTTATTTTTCAGGACGATGTTCCTGTTCCTGAGTATATTGGTAAACTGCACGCCGGTCCGTTCTTGTGGGTGGCACACAAAGGCCATTATGGTACACAGCAATGTTATTTTTCCTCTATCAACAATAATTGAGACAGTGAGAGCTTCTAATAAAATACAATTAAGGAAAACTATTTTAATTATAATAATATGATGTATTGCATCCTGACATATGGTACTACCTCACCAATTGTCTCATGTGTGCGACAGTGCCTACTCAAACCACCCCAGCGAGCCAATTTTCAACCCGGACCTGTGTTCAGCAGCAATAAACAGCATTATAACCAGTTCTTTGACATATATCATAGTTATGTGGATACATATTTCACAGATTAAATGTTTTCATTATTGCCTGGAATTTCATTGGATATACAAAATATGTGTCGTCTGGCACATGTGTAAATAAATTACCGTGTCAATGTTATTATTGTGCCACAACTGGTTCATCAAAGGTTGTGGTATGTCCTGTCCTGTCTGTGGGAAAGTGCATATAAAAGACCCCATGCTGCTTATCGTAAAGAATAGCCTATGTGGTGGCAGCAGGTTTCCTCCAAAGAAATATGTCAGAATGACCATATGCTTGACATCCAGCAGCCGGTGATAAAACTCAATGCGTTCTAGAGGCATCGTTAAATAAAATAGGGTTGGGATGGGGGTTGTATATGATTCAACTGTTAAGGTGATAGTTGTAGGGTACACTTGATGCGGTTGAGGGACTGGTAATGTTGAAAATCAATAGATGGACTAAGTACAGGAATCTGGAGATAGGTCTCTGTGCTGAAGCTGAAGTTGATTCGACCCGGAATACATATATAGAAACTGTAGTTGGGATTGCTAACACACAAAATACCTCTGGTTTGAAGCGCAGCAGATGATGGACATTTTGCACGTAATTCCGATGTAAATACATTCTACTTTGTCAGTAATGGCCTCTGTCAATAAAGGCAAAAAGTGCTGGTCCCATCACAGCACCCCTTTAATTTAATAGCATTGCCTCTGTGGCTAATGGATAACTGTCTTATGCGGACAACGAGCCGTTCTTTCACCTATTTGATCAATATTCTCTGTCAATAATGACATGCCATATAGTTATAATATTGTAGAAATGATGAATAGTAGAAGGGATGAATAGTAGAAATGACTAATTGTACAAATGACTTTGTAAGGACTATCCTAGTCAGTCAGGTATAAAAGAAAAACATTGGTTTCAACCCATTCTGTCAGTCAGTCTCTGCCTATAACCGATCTCTCTCTATAGCGGCATCTTGCTCCAGTCCCATGGGTGTCCGTTGTAGACAGTAGACTATTTACCTTACTCAAAGCGAGCAAAACTATGTTGATGAGAACATGGATATGGGTATGATCATACTCTGGTACGTGTGGTGAAATAAGATTAATACGCTTTCTTGCTCTGTTCTGCTTAATTTATTTTAAGAATGAATATTTATTTTCTGCAAGAGAACAAACTGCGACTGAATAATAGTTATAATATTAAAAATAAAGGTGATTACTATAATTGTTATAAAGCAGTGGACAGACGCAGTTTTCCTTTTTATCACCCTTCCTCCATCAATCCCCTACCTCCGACCTTATTCATTAATATTGATGTGCTTTTATACTGTAAAAGTGATGGTTAAACGAAAATAGACAGAATACAAGTTAAACACTTCTCGCCGTGAATATGGCCTTTGTTGCCAACATGGCGTAAAAGAACCACCAATCAAATTAATATTTTTGTGTTTGCCCTCAGAATACTGCCATCAGGACCCTGACGATGGCCTCCTCATCATCCTGTCAGGACAGAAGGTTGTGCGTCTGTTCGCACAGGATATGGAACATCTCTACCCTAATCCAAAGGGCTCCAAGGGCCGAACGATTCAGTCACAAGTTGATTGTTCGGCACCGGACCTCGACCGGTATCCTCACTTTGCACAAGCCACCTGCATGCACGAGACACTCAATTCAGGCGACATGTAAGTTAGCCAACCGGATTCGGTGGTTGAATCAGTAGAGCGCAGGCTTTCCTTGTGGAAGGTTGACATGTGATTCCCGGTCGAATCAAACCAATGACTTAATTGATACTTGTCGCTACCTAGTCTGGCGCTCGGCATTAATAGGATAGGGCAAGGAGTGGTTAGCTCAGTATCAGGATAATGTGACTGAGTGAGAAATCAGGTCCTGGTGCCAGCAGCCTGGTATCCAAGTGGGGCCACACTGTAAAGTCACCAGGAGTGTCCACTGTCACAAGTCGGTACCTGTCCTGATATGACCTTGAATTTTGCCAGAATTCAAAAGCTCCAACAAGCAAAAATGTAAATTAGCCGAAATATCTATCGTGGAGACCTTTATCGTGATAAATATCGGAAGAATGTGAAATATTAAAAAGTAATTAATTTAAAATTAGTTCCTAAAATCAATAATTGCTAAGGTCTTACAAAATGAACTGCAGCTAACTGTGTTGTACAGAAAAGAAAATGATATACCCTATTTGGGTGGTGTAATAAAAAGGATGTTTTTAAAATGTGAAATTTAACAAATATTTCTTTTAAAGGGACCAGATATAGGTCAATGAGACACTACCCGTACTCTGACAAATGCTCTCCAAGCATACATTTGCCAGTTTTAAGTTTATGCAACTACATATGTGGGGGGAGAGTGCTGACATTGGTTGCTTCTGTTGTGTTTTATTTAGTCCAGCAGCACTGACACTTTTAGACAACCATATAGAGAGAGAAATGTCAGAAATCGCAATGTAAAATGATAAATATAAAGTTCAAATGTTTATTTATCATAACCAGCTACTTTTTGTGTGAATAATTGATTAAATAATGTAGATTAATAGACTTTAAAAGTTGAATTGAGAGCTTTCTGTGGCTGTCATCTTGGTGGTTGCCATGGCTTCCCCTGTGTGGCGAACCCCTCTAGGTCATGTGATGAGGGAATCCCACCTATGATGTCATTCATACATCACAGATCTCAACTCTCCTCCCACATGTTCAGTGGCATGAACTGAACAAACTAAGCAAATGTATGTTTGGAGAGCTTTTGATGCTGGATTTGTTTGTACCTGGGTGAGGTATAACTGCCGACTTTAAATTTGATGGGGGGGGCGGGGGGGGGGGGGGGGGGGAAGAAGTATATATAAGAGGAATGCGAAATTTATAACAGTATGTGAGTGATTTTCACAATCAGTTGTTTTCTGCTTCATAGGCTGTACATCCCAGCATTCTGCTGGCACCAAGTGACAACCATCGAGAATACAATTTCACTTAACATGTTCTGGGGGAATTCCGGTACCAACGACTATCTCACTAAGGTCATGGTATGTATAACCATTTTGTGTTTATTTCTGCACGCATTCGGTTCGCTTCAGTTTAGTTCTATGAAGAGCACTTCTCCTTTTCGGTTTTTCCACTTCCCCCCCCCCCCCCCCCCCCCGATTTTCCTCTTCTTTTTTTTCTGAAAAGAAAAATTGCTTTGTTTCTTTTTTTAATTGCATAATACGTTGGTTTTGAGTTTATACCATATTTTAAGAAGAAATATTGGTCGTTACATTTTATGTAACTTTTTATTTAAAATGACTTACTTTGAAGATATTCGAAATGAAAACATGCTAAATAAATTTGGTGTGCACACTGAAATGATAAACATCCTAGGTTTATATGTTGCAGCAGTAGCCGATTCTATTAAACTGTCTTAATATTCCCTCT
Organism: Branchipolynoe longqiensis; assembly: GCA_030323885.1. NCBI lineage: Eukaryota > Metazoa > Annelida > Polychaeta > Phyllodocida > Polynoidae > Branchipolynoe > Branchipolynoe longqiensis. The sequence continues at coordinate 33,650,234 of CM059189.1, forward strand.
AGATGCAGCAATAAATGTTTAATAAGTACACCAATATCTAATTTATATATGCGGGTTCAAATGTACCCTAAGTGATTTGGTTTCGAGAACTATGTGGTTCTCTGTGATTACTCCACTGTAAGCAACATGTCTACTTTATGCCTACAAAAATAAATTACTTTTTCAGACTCCGAAGTTTTGGCCTGCCTTCTCCAACTGGCTGCTGAACGTGATCGAACAGAACCGGTCCTGTGACTCGTTCCCACGCATCCTGGCGCGTCTCCCAGAAGCTCTTTCCAACTTCCTGATCACTCAGTGGCACGACAAGGCGAACCCTGAACAAATCAACACTCTAGTCGAGCACATCAAGGAGTACCTGGGCATAGAGCAGCTCCCAGACCCCAGCGTGTAAGCAACTTTCTAAACACTGCAATCTTAAACTGCCTTGAATATGGCCTCAGCTGCTGACACGGCATGTAATCAACAATCAACCAATCGAAACAATCAATCAATTAAAAATTAAGATGTCCGTCGTGAGATACTGTGTCTATTGCCCCTCGCCACCCATCACCCAAACAGTGCTGTACCCTGGATCCTAATCTTATATCCTTATAGTTAGTCCCATACTTGTTTGTCTTAATCCAAAATGGCTCACAATCAGCTTTGTATGTTTGTGTCACTATCATGCACGTCTTTGTGTATGATATTAACACTTTAAATAAGTCAACACTTTACACTTCAAATATTAAATCAAATCTCATGAACAAAATTCTGTACTAATAAACGGTGGAAATCAATTGACAAAGGCACCTAGACATAAAAGAACGGTTTTGTTTTTTGGGGGCTTTTTTTTGTGTGTGAGCAGTCTATTTAAAGTTGCATGGTCCGATGAAATATTTATTTTTCAAAACCAAAACATGTATTTTATTTGATTATATATATATCCATCTTAGATATTGGTGCATTAACAAGTGATTTGGGACAGCATATATAGTGCCATCAGTAGAAAAAAAAAGGTACCCACTCTATATTTTATTTAGGTCATTCCACATCACCTGGTCATCGCGAGACGTCAATACGCGTCATAGTGAGAGGACTTTTGGGAAGCTTGTCGAAATTATGTTGAGTTCTTTCAGCTCAAATTGCTTCAAAACTAGCCATTTTTCCTAAAAATTACTCCGGATTAATGATTAGTAAGTTATAATGATCAATTTGATATATTTATATCAAAAATAAAATAAAAATTCAGACGCCATTGGACCATGCAACTTTAACTTTAAATGCAGTCCGAAAAATTATTATCGGTTCTAGAGCACTTAGACCTCTGTGTGTGTGTTCACAATCTTGTGCTGTTTGATAGCGGTTGTTTCTTGCCACCTAGCATTCAGTCATACTTTATTACACCTTTAATTGCCCCTTTATGCTTTTCAATTTTGTAGTCACAAGTCCGGGAAGTTTCCGCCCAAACTACAGATACGAGGATTGTTGTGGAGAGCGAAGTGATTCACCGATTCAATTATGTGTATTAAAATGTAACTTTAAGATGTACAAAGCTGTGCCTAGCTTTTATTCCTTTGTGAAAACCACATCTGTACATTTGTGTATATGACAAATATAGAGCTATGAAAACAGCTTTAGCCAATTTTAAACAAAATCTTGGGTTCGTTAAATATTTGATTGAATTGGCTTAATGCAGGCCCTGATACACAAGTGTATTCTGTACGCTGTCATGGGTTATTATATTTTCAAATAAAAGAAAGTTATCTCTTAAACTATGCTGTGAAAATTACTATTTGTAAATAAATATACATATACTTGAAATGTGTTGTTATTTCAACTGGTGAATGATATTCAATGAGAATTTTCCGAAAATGGACGACTGACATTAAACGTTCCCAATAGACTACATCACGGTTCCGACTGCGCATGCGCTGAAAACGGCCGTGGGAGCAAAGCCAAGGCGTATGGCCATTGACTGCCTATATGCGCATTGAAAAATGTCAGTTTTATTCAAAATTAATAGAAATCCAAAACCCTAACCATATAAATTTAATATAATCTTTTTGTTAAACATGTTTTCTATATGTGTTCCAAGCGGTTTGTCTCTAGGTGGTGTGGTTTCATCAATATTTTACTTTTTCTGTATGGAGATTACTCACTGCCATTGACAATGCATTGAGTACTCTGGCTGTGGCTCTAACACTAGTCTAAGTGCCTAGATCTTTCTAAATCTAAATGCACGTGGCATAAGATGTGCTGATTATATTGATGTAAATGCAATGCTGGATAAAAGATTAATATCTTAATTTATTATACATATTTTTTTTAGTTATTATTCTATGTTTCAAACAAGAGCTGAGATGAGCTGAAACTAGCACATTTCATAGCTGCACCCAGTGTATTAGCATGTGCCATGTGCTTTTGGGGGGGTTGTTTTGCTCTGATGCATCCCACAATGCACCGCGCCGCTGGAACCGTGATGTAGTCTATAGTGGTCCCTCATTTCTCGAACTAATAATTTCACTTCACAAAGCGGCACATTCAGAAAGGGAATCCTCCCTTTTCTACGTTACAGATTAATTGAAAGAATCGGTCCAAATATGTGTACTATACGGCATAATGAAGCGCCTCGGTGCTGAAGCAACAGAATTATAATGTTGAACCAATACAATGACATCCTGGTTTCATGCTGTAATGACTACTATTAAATCAAATGGTGTCAATTTATTGTAAAATAGGCCTATAAGTAAAGCCCCAGTCACACTACAACTTGCAACCACTTTAGACCAAAGAACCCACTGACGCTCAGACGTCGGCAATTGTTTTGGTCGCAACGACGTCACTGGTGACTGGGGTTTCTTTGATCTAAAGCTAAGATTCCTTATATACGGCATGCGAATGCGGCAAAAAATCGAAAAGCATGTAAATGAATAGTTGTGCTTCCATACGTCCGAATGCAGAAACGCAAGGGGGAATCCTTATTTTAACATCACGGTGTGAGGTTTCCCTGATAATGAAATGAGCGCAGGTAGAATGTGGTGGGGTAGTAGCGGGTGGGGCGGACACGAGCGGGTAACTGCATGCCTAATTAGGATCGGCGCCATGCCCTATCAGTTTATGTTTGTTTGATAACTTCAGCTTGTTTTGACTTGAATAACCAACAAAGAAGTACTTTATCGTGTTGTTTATATTTACGCACCCATGCATAACAAACACACTCTCACTCACTCATTCACACATACACTCATTTATTCACACTCACATCCACTCAACACTCACTATATGGTAAAGACCGCCACTGACTGCATCAATGCGACCGGTCATTATCACATTTATAGAATCAATCCAAATCGCCGCATGCCGCATTCGCATTCGCATACCGCATATAAGGAATCTTAGCTTTAGGTGGTCGCAAGCTGTAGTGTGACTGGGGCTTGAATTTACAACCTTATCTGTGTCCTTCCAGAAACGGAAAGTAAATAGGATTAAATAATATCCCAGCAGTAGGTCCAACTGCATTCACGTTAGATGCACATACTGATAAAGTATTTGTACTTTGGCTATGGAATCGTATCAGGTGAATATAACCGACTTATTTTTATGGGCACCAAAAAGCGTCATGACAAGCAACTTATTTCACATTACCTGGTTAATCATACAATGTGGCATATCGTTTGCTTGATCATTTGTTCAGATATAAAAGTTATGCATATAATAAAGTGAGAAACCTTGTATTAAGTTAAGATTCCATATATGCAGTATGCGGCATAGATACCCATATGCCGACCTCCAATAGTCGATGTCTTCTTTTTGTGTTGGGGGGTTGCTAAACGAAAACAAACCAAAAAAAAAGAGAAAAAGATACCCATCCCATTTTTGGAGTTTTTTGCTCCAAATTTGTGATGGAAACTAAAAGTTACTATTGCTTTCTATGGCAAACGCAGCAGCAGCAGCGGCGTTCACACCGACCGGTCCATGGGTCGATCCATTTGCCGCATTCACATTCGGACATGTATGGAAGCACCCATGTATATTTATATGCTTTTCCATGTTTTGCCGCATTCGCATTCCGCATACTGCATATATGGAATCTTAGCTTTACGCCCATGGAAAAGAATCAAATACAGACTGTTCATTCTTTAGCACAGATATAGTTCGATCTCTTGCTGGTTAAGCCACTGTTAGGTTATTGAATGCCAGGAGGGGGGGGGGGGGGGGGGGGAAGAGTGCTTGATCCCCTTCCCTTTTGTTCTTCATATCATAAGTGCTCACTAAAGCCGTGCTCACACGGGCAAATTCTAAAGCGATTCAGCCAAGGCGGATAGCAGGAGTCGAATTAGCTGCCCGTTCACACGGGCACTACTTGAGCCGGAAGTCGATATCTGTGCATGAGCAAGTCCAGTCTGACCAGCGCCACCACGAGACAGTGGATTCGACCTAGATATGTATTTAATGAATCGTATTGGTTTGGAACAGTCAAAACTTCTGCTGGGCAGTGAAACCCTAAAAATAAATGATAAAAAAAATATCTGTGCACAGCTAGCGGTTTAATAGACTAAATTATATAATATGCGCTTTTGATCGACCGGAAAGTCAACAAACTGAGGTGTGGACTGCGCATGCGTGTGAGGTGCTTAATCCGCCTCAGTGCGTCCACACGGGCAAAATAAATCGAATCACAGAAATCGCCTCACGTAAACTACCTCGAGAGGTGGTTTACAGGATGCGCATCACAGGAATCGATTCAGGCGTAATCAGGCGTAATCCGACTCACCCGCCCGTTCACACGGGAAATGTGCGTCGAACTAGGCAAATCGGTTTCTACGAATCGATTTACATTCCCCGTGTGAACACAGCTTTAGTCAGGTTTAATTTGTTAAATGTTAGAGCACTGCCCATCTGAAAGTGTGCACATTACTCTATTGTATACAATGTTAAAAGCATTGACAGGAACCTATTTAGTGGCGGCATCTGCGGAGTTGGACAGAAACCAGTGTCTGACACTGCTGCGCCGAGGGCAAGGGTATCGTCTGCTCCCCTGTGTTTCTGCAGAGATCGTCGAGGCACTCATACGGCACCTAGCGTCCTGGAAACACCGGCTAAGGGAATCCCCGACTTGAAGGAAGTGACGTCATTATTCGGAGAAACACAAGCAAATCCCCGAGAATTATCATAATTTGTAAATTACGGATGCTATCGTTCTACTAGCACCGACTAGGTATGTATATGAACACTATTCTATGCTACACGGTTCAATCGATTATTTTAGTGGTGGGTGCGCGTTGTGCTCTTTAAGTTAGTAAATAAATAGGACAGTGTGAGAAACCGGTGACGATGAGCGCTGAAGCCAGACTCCCATTCAACTCCGTCAGACTCAGTGCAATCAATGGACAGTGTCCGTGTAGACTGTAGGCTGACCACATCGTCCATTGCTTTGCATTCGCTCTTGTTCGCCTGTTTGGTAATATGTGTTGGAGAGCTCCCATAGATTGCCGGTCATAAAATAAATAACTCGTGAGCTAGCACTAGTCCAAGTCTAGTAGCAGGGAATATATGGCCTATTCTTGCCAGTGCGCACCCCTCGCTTCTGCGCTCCTCAATTTATAATAGAGCCTCTTCATCAAAAGATTGAATATATAATATAGCAGACGAAATTATAGCAAAGCGACTAACAACAATAATGCGGCACACAAAAGATGCATAACAATATGCCTAGCGAAGATGCTGCGCTTCGAATATTTGAGCCTTTTGTATGGCAATAACATTTTACAGACTACACGAAGTTAGTAAGTATCGATACTGACAACGGTGGGGGTCACACTTTCGCATCCTCCCTTCAATTGCCATGGCAATGGTTGCACCGTTCCGTATTCCAATAATAGCAAAAGCCACACTTCTTACATCAAGGTTGTTGACTAGGTATGTTTATAATGTTAGCAATTTACATAGGCACGCTAAATTCGGTGTGTGTCAATACAATTTCCATAATAGTAGATGGCCCCGTTACCTTCCTATTCTATTTGATGTGTTCAAGATACAGCTTTTAAAAAAAGAAAGTAATCTTTAGTGGTAATGTAGGTATGTGCCAACAAATTCAAACTCCTTCAATAATAAAACAAAAGGCATCACTGGAAAGAGCTTGAAAAGACCTTTAAAATGACACCAAGATTATGAAACTAGGTGGAGTATTAAGGAAGTTATGGCATTTCCCATCTCTGAAATTGGGCCTTATTTTCTTCTATTCAATTAAGGTAAAAGCAATAGATTTCTGTGACCCAGGCATGAATGCCACGTCGCGCGAGGCAGAGGTGAGTCAGAAAAGTGATAAACACAAGTGGCTGAAGTGCATATCTGTTGCATCCCTGATAGCGCCAATCTTGATGTAATCATCACAATTTCCTCAAACTCAACAGTATATAAGATTAATAATGGTTATTCACCACAGTCTACTTTTTAAATGTTTCAGATTGCTATAAAAGTATGAATTTGCAGGTTGAAATTGAGTGAAACTTTTGAAGTTGTTATTGGAATCGCAAAACTTGACCAAATTGAAATATTTTTAAACCAAGCTGTAAAGGGATGCCCCTACTACATAATAGACTAGGAATACCCTAGATTGACCAATGCAAACCGACCATAGAAGCGTCTTTCTACACCCCTCCACAAACAAAGTGGGATTTGCTGGATCAGTTTTGCGGTAAGAAAATATCCACCGATCAGCGGCGGTTTGGCACATACCTAGGTAATGCTGAAATGGTAGACAACCGTGGACATAATCAATGTATTGTTAGTAATTTCATACACCATACACAGAAGGAAACACTTCATAGATGTAGTTATATTGTTCTAAAAATGTACTAATAGTAATAGCTCAGTAAATATCAACATAGATCATTAGATGTTCATCTACTGGGTAAGCTGATTCGATAATTGTACGAGGAACAACGTTCGTTTGGTTGTCCGACTACTATGTCATGTTGTCAAGCCAATAGGTGGATGTCGTGCTGTATGGTTACTACTACTACTACTTACACTTACATGTACCGATCCTCTTCTGTTTATATATTTAGGCATGATAGCCTGTTAATAAATTTGGCTTGTATATGTATGATGAGGATTGACTATACTGATACTGACTCCATAGTATATTGAGTCGGTTTTTCACAGCATTTCGTGTTGGAGTTTCAACTATTTCAGGTGGAAACCTATTCCATGTGTTTGCCCCTCTATCAATGAGAAAGTTTTTCCTCAGTCACCACAGTCAGTAGGAACATCAATGAGTATGTGTTCAGAAATTACAAGTGTTATTATATCTAGTTGGTAGGGGTATATATATACGGTCCTAAATAGGACTACTGGTGATGGTCCATATTAAATCATATGCAATAATGTCTACCTATATGCACATACTTGTTAATTTGATTCTGCATTATTTACTTTATCAATATCAGGCCTTTCAAACGCCATATGGGGACAGCGTCAAACTGGACTGCGTCCTGTGGATGAACTGAGAACTATCAACATAAACTCAGGCTTTAGGTATTGAGAATAGAAACGCTCAACAATACTAATTCATTAAATAACCCGCCAAGCAGTACCCAAAGGACCATGGAGGATCAGGAGACGATGCTAAGAGAAACCCTCTCAGACTTCTTACGGAAACACTCAGAAGAGGAGGCAATCAGGTACCCTATTTTGTTTGTTAGTAAAACCTTTATGAGTGTGTGTGGGGGGGGGGTCATCATCATCATCATCATCATTATCATCATTTCATGAAAGCTGCCTGCAAAAGTGTTGAAGTGCTGCTGGCTTTTGCAAGTTACCAGCGGCACTCTCTCGGGGAACAAATAGAGGTTTCACACTGGCAAGAACGTGTCAAGACAGGCACAAAACTATTTGTCCCTGCAGTGGCTGGTCGGGAGATGTTGGGAGTTCCATACACGGTGACATGGTTTTCTGTTTAGGGTTTGCTCCCTTAGCCTTCGGTTCTGTCATAAACCTGTACCACAAGGCAGTGGTTTACAACTCTGCAGGGATGGGGTGTCAAACTCCCTGAGGTATTGCTATACCTGCAATACCTGGGGGGGTACTTAGTGAGTATATGCCTATGAAATAATACACATATACTTTCTAGGTTTAACAACTTAAATTTTAAAGCTGCATTATTTTTGTTTTATTGGATTTTTATATTTTCTCCATATTAATGTCATACTTAGGTTTAAGCAAGATTCTATCCGTAAAATATGCGCATTTTTACTTCGAACGTTGCGTGCGTCATGTGGTCTCGTGCAATAGAATTAAGTGTTGTTTGGTTCAGTTTCGAGGCGATTCATGATTGCAACGTTAGAAACTCTTTGTTTCTCTCCTGACCACTTGTGCAATAAGGCATATGATCGATCGATTATTTATGTGGCACTATTATACCTCAATAAGTAAATACCAACATTACCATCACTGACACTGTTATGTAGGGAATACATAGATTTTACTTGAAGAACACTGATAGGGAATGTTGTAACGCCAGTATAGACAATTTTTGTTAGTTTTAAAGATTTGGAAGTTTCAATTGTTACTGTCTGTTTGGAACTGAGGCAACCCTTTTTGCTGACAGGGACATGGCGGGAGAGGGTTGTTCGTCATTGAGCTGTGGTGTTTAGTTAGTTAGTAAATATCTTACACACTATGTACGATATCTGCTGTAGTGTCTCTGTATCAGCCATATCATCTCAGTGATATGTAAGCCAGCTTCACTAATGTGTGCACCATTGTATTTATAACATTTTTATTAGAAGAATATGTATGCACATAACCCCCCTCAATTGACATTTGTAGCCCCATTAGCAAACAAATAAAATGTTTTGGGAACAGGTATACACAGTCATGGGATACATATTTATTTCTCCTCTTGCAATGATTTATCATTCCCCCCAAATTTGTTGGCATCTTTGACAGCTTACTAATAAAGCACTATAAATAGTATAATTAGTGTAAATTTATTTGTAATTACAATCTCATCTAGTTAGCAAAATAGCTTGTTATTAGTCTTAAATGTAACGTCAGTGCTTAGTAAAACAATATGCACATTGCTATTTAATACAGTCTGTATTGAATATAGTATGCCCTACACTTTTGTCAATCATGTGCAGTATGAAAATATTTCTGTATTACTATTAAATTATTAGTATTACTAAAATCGTACAAATAATATTACTCCCACCTCCTCCCCCCCCCCCCCCACGAACATACTGTTTGTACATTTGTGACAATGTTGATGATTGTGGGTGACCCTCCTAACTCAAGTATCGGACACGGTAGCCAAAGCGGTAGAGCACAGGCCTCCCGTGCGAAAGGTCGGGTGTTCGAATCCCCGCCGAGTCAAACAAATGACTTACAAAATGACTCCTCATTAGCTAGCCTGGCACTCGGCATTAATAGCATAGGAAATAAACTGGTTAACACAATATCAGGATATTGTGACTGTGTGGGATATCCGGCCATGGTGTTGGTCTCTAAGTAGATGAGGCTGTGCTATGAAGTCGCCATGAGTGCGCACTGCTCCAATTCGGTGCTGATCCTGATATGACCTTAATTGTTGCTAGGACGTTGAACAACAACCAGCAGACCTAAAGCATGTAGCATGTTGCTTGGCCTGCAGCGGTATAGACGAGATCGTCATGTCCTACATGGTGAGTGTGCTGGAGGAGCTGGGGGAGGATGCGAGTGCTGGTGAGGCATTCGACCTGGACGGCTTCATCGAGATGATGGACGCCTACCTGCCCGGGTTCTCCAATGTGAACAGGTACGCACCCTGGTGGTAATAAACCATCACTTAACCTTCAATGGGCAGCCAGCGGCGGGTACCGATAGTAGACTAGTTGGATGGAATATGCATTATCTTTTTGATTGTTATTATTATCTCTGACAGAAGTGTATGAGAGGTTCAATGCACATGCAGATTTTTGTTGTAAGGAATTGTCGTGGATCGGTAGGTGGGTAGATAGGTTGACAGACAGACAGACTGCATCCGAACAAATGTTTCTGATACAGGAGATGTCTTATCATCGGAGGGACCAGTAAATGATAGAAAATAACAGTTTGTATATTGAAAGTTGTCAGATGGATAGATATAGAGATAGATATTCAGATAGATATACAGATAGATATTCAGATAGATCTTCAGATAGATATACAGATAGATTTTCAGATAGATATTCAGATAGATATACAGATAAATATACAAATATATATACATTAAGATATACAGATATATATACACATAGATATACACATAGATATAAGGCCTACAGATAGATATAGGGCCTACAGATAGATATACAGATGGATACACAGATTGATATACTGATGGATATGTGGATAGATATGAAAAAAGGGGGATGTTTTTAGCCACCTGTATTCTCAGCTAATTGGCGTTTTTCTGTTCTCAGCGCCGAAGTGTGTGAATGGGTATTTGTACTCGCCGCTCGATTGAGAAGGTCTGGCAACGCTCCAAAGAAACCAGCAAGTAAGCACATTATGACACTCAGATTTAGCACTTTGTATTTGTGAGAATACTATCCAGTGTTTATGTTAAACAATTATTCACAGTTCGTCGTCAACACTACTGCAGCCTCCACTGTTTAGATCACAAGTCTGGTTTAGTTACACTAGTTTAGTTCCAACATCGCCCAATAGTGGGGAGCCTCCGCTATGGACCAGGGCCGCATTCAGGGTGCGCCTCGGAGACGTTGCGGAGACGTCTCCACGGCGGTTTTTGGCCTATTTGCGTTCAGGGTGCGTTTCGGAGACACCTCCAATTTCAGACAGGAGACAAAAAGCGCCTCGAAAATGGCCGCCGTATTCAGTGGTTTTAGCCAATCACAGCGCAGCTTTTCCATTGAAATATTTTGAGACAACAAACTGCTTTTGCCATTCAGACTAGCATGACATCAGGGCCATCTCCGAGATGGACCCTGAACGCGGCCCAGATCTGAATCGGCAGTTCTGTTCGAGGCGACCAGGCGGAATGGCTGAATGAGTTGAGCGACCGTCTCCCGTTTTGGTAGATCGTGGGATTCGAACCCACAGGTTTGAACCCTGACCGAGTCAAACGAATGCCATACAAATTTATATTTGTCGCTTCCTAGGCAGGCACTCTGCATTATGGCTACCAAGGTGTGGAATACCCAAACAGTAAAGGAACGACAAATTCCTGACCTAAACACATACAAAAAATATCTGTGCAAAATAAGGCTAGGAAACCCCCACTAAGCTGCACTGCAAAGGGGCATGTGATATGTCACGGCCCACCTGCGGGACGCCCAATGGAAGGTAACCATGCCAAAAGTAGCCAGATAGCACACCACACAGGTACATACAAGCCTATGATATGTAAATAGGAGTAGGCTAGTCTAGTAGTAAGAGTAGAAAAAATAAAACACATATATGCCAAGAAAAAAACACAAAAAACATAGGCTACTAACCATACCAACCAACTATCTATCTGCTACTGAAATGCAGGCAATCAAATACCTTATCAGCAGCTACTGTGTGATAAGATAACACCAACACTACAGCTGGCCAGCATTGAAAACAAGCCAGAATATCCAGGCTTATATGCTATGGACAGTATAAATACAGCCTCAATTAAAAAAAAAATTGTAAAGGGCAAGGACTGGTTGGCTTAAAGTGTCAGGATATCTGATCATTATTGCTGTTATTATTGTTATTATTATTATTATTAAATTTATTATTATTTAAAATTTATTATTATTATTTTAAAATTTATTATTATTATTAGCGAGACAAATTTGTATTTTGCATTTCATCTCAGTTCAGCTCAACTTCACTCACTCACTCACTCACTCACTCACTCACTCACTCACTCACTCACTCAGTGTAAATAAGGCATCGGGCTTCTCTTTCAGCGGCCTTAACCCAGCCTGTGATGATTCCTCAACCAAAGACAGCTGGCAGTATTACAAACAAGGCGACTCCGTCTCCACCCAGACGGCCGGGGCAGCAGCGGGACGTGCGGCGCAGACACCGCTCTCGCAAGATGTCGGATCAGAACGAGGCTGAGCTGTGCAGTGGGGCCGAGGCCAGCTACGTAGAGGTAAACCGAACGCGGTGACCTAATCGGTAGAGCGCAGGCTTCCCGTGAGGAAGGTCGGCAGTTCGAATCTCAGCCGAGTCAAACCAATGGCTTATCAAATTGACACTTGTCACTACCTATCCTGGCTCTTGGCAATAATAGGATAGGACAAGGACTGGTTAGCCCAGTGTCAGGATAATGTGACTGTGGGATATCGGGTCATGGTGCCAGTGGCCTGGTCTCCCAGAGGGGCAGAACTTTAAAGTCGCCACGAGTGTGCACTGTCGCAAGTCGGTACCTGTCCCGATATGACCTTGGATGTTGCTAGGACATAAAACAACAATAAACTAACAAATGTAGAGGTAATAACAGTCAAATAAAGCCTTCAACATTCACAGATGAAAGATGGCGATTTCACGGATTTCCGCGATTTCTTTTGATTTTCTTTAAAGGAAACCTCAGTATTCTCTTCTATGTGGCAACAAATGCTTAGTAAGTGCATCAGTATCTAAGTTAGATATATAGAATCAATTTTAGATAATTATTTGGATTTTGACAATTTGATGCTTCATAGGACTATGCAACTTTACATAAATAATATGGCCCATAAGGATTTAGACCTTGCATATTCATTCATTCGCGCTCTCTTTTGGCGACAGAACGTTTTCCATGACAACGGTGTGGGCGTGGAGCTGCTGATGGAGATGTTCCCTGCAGCGTGCTCACTGGAGTTGTCGCACTGCCTGGAGGTGTCGCACGGCCACCTGGAGGCGGCCGCACAGCTCATCTTGCTCCGTCAGGAGACCGGCGAGAGCTTCAAGGCAGCCGCGCCCCCGAAGGTGCCTTCTTATCGATTCTTTATATATATCGAAGCTTTTATATTTATTTCTGAGAACTGGAATTACTTGATAATGAACCGCTTCAAAGTGAAATTGAAAGTTTCATGCTCTAATCATCTCATTTTGGTCGATTCAAGTTAGCCTTAAAGCAGTGTTTGTACAGAGTCGGATTATCTGACTTTCTTTGGATATTCACATATTTGTTGGATAAAGTCAGATTTTGGATAATTTTGAATTGTTTTTAACGAATCCATCGGAATTTGCTTACATTTCTTGTTCAAAACTTAACTTGAATATAATAAATTCTTTGGAATGCTAATGAAAGAACTTACTTTATTCCTAATATATGTTAATTGTCTGACAGCTTTGTTTTTTCATATTTTAAGTACTGGAGGAAAACTTAAGATTTTGGGTTCACAAAAGTAGGATTTCTATTTTTATTTCTGCCTTGGTACAAACACTAAACGATATGCGAACTCACAAAGCGGGATAAATTCCATGCGACAACCCGTTATTGATTAATTAGTTTTACATTATATATATATATATTACATATATATTATAAATATTGGAATATACTAAATATAGCAATCAATTCATCTAGGTATGCTTAAAACTGATTTTGTATGTCCTCCGCCGCCGCCTCCTCCTCTTCCCCCCCCCCCCCCCTCCTCCTCTCCTTCTCATCATTATACTCTGGCCTATCATTCTATGGAGGTGAATGTACCTTTCTTTTTTGCTGTATGTTTATAAATTCATGGAGTTATTATAGTTAGTTAGTTGTTGGGAGTTTTACCTCCTGGCAATATCAGGATGGGTACTGACTTGTGACAGTGCACATTCATGGTGACTTTATAGTGCTGCCCCACTGGGAAATCCAGTCACCTGCACCATGATCCAATATCCCACTCAGTCACATTATCCTGACACCGAGTTAACCAGTCATTGCCCTATCTTATTGATGCCAATGGTTAGGCTAGGAAGTGACAAGTATCAATTTTATGTCATTGGTTTAACTCGACCCGGAACCGACCTTCCGCATGCGAGGCCCGCGCTCTACCGATTCGGCCATCGTGCCCGGTTGGAGCTAATATATATAAGATCGAATAGCAAGTTTAATTCTTATGTAATTTTCCTTATAGATTAGGATTTGAAGGCTATGCGGGGGATGTAAGACTGCGGAACGCACTGTGGGAACCCAGTCGTAATGTCAATATCTTATTCGATTATGTTTCAGCCACACCAACCAAGTGCTAAAAAATCCAACCTGTCTGAGAAAGACAGCACCATACTCAAAAAGTCAATCATTAACAGGTGAGCCATGCATTTATTTTTGTACATGTTTTTATTTTATTTCACACACCATTAACCTTTTTTGTCATTTTGTCACATGGCTTCTGATGACACTGCTGCTAGCTATATGTACTATCTATTAACAAACAGGTAGCCTGTAGTGATTAGCCCGAGTAAGTTTATAAATAAGCAGAACGAATGCTGGGGCGCCCTTATGCACACTTTCGTTTGAAGTCATTTTTATTTTAAATGGCTAACTTTTGAGATATTTGAAGTGCAAACATGTAAAATTATTTTTGGCAAGCACTTTGACACCATATGTTTCAGCAGTAAGAGGTTCTATTCAATTCAGTTAGCATGACCTTATGTGTGGCAACAAATGCTTACTAAATCCATCAGTATCTAAGTTAGATATGTAGAGTCTAACCCAACCACTAAGGGACACCAGAGCAAGCAAGGCACCACTACTAAGGCAAACCAGAAGCCAGATCAAAGCCCATGAAAGGAGCACACTGGAAATGGCCGCCAAGGCATGGAATGCGCAAACGGTGAAAGAAAGACAAATCCCTGACCTAGAAACGTACAAAAAATATCTGTGCAAAATAAAAACTGGGAACCCGAACTGAACTACACCACAAGGGGGCAGGTGATATGTCACGGCCCACCAACTGGACAGTCCAGGGCGGGATAACCGGAAATATAAAAGCCAGATAACATATCCCACAATATAAATCAAATCAAATTCAAACAAACATAACTCAACCACCTATTACGTACAAGCCTATGAACATGTAAATAAAATAGGCTAGTATAGAAGTAAGTAGAAAAAAGTGGAAAACTCTTCCCAAGAAAACCCCAAAACACTAACATAGAACCTTAAGAAAACAACTAACATAGTAATAAGAGTAGAACAAAAATACAATGCCCAGAGGGCCCCCAAAAAACTAACATAGGCTACTAAACATACCTACAAACTGTCTATCTGCTACTGAAATGCAGACAATCAAATAACTTATCAGCAGCTACTGTTTGGTAAGACAACACTAACACTACAGCTGGCCAGCATTGAAAACAAGCCTGGGTACCCGGGCTTACATGCTATGGACAGTATAAATACAGCCTCAATTAAAAAAAAAGAAGTTTTTTTTAAAAGAGTCAAATCTAGATAATTGTTTTAGTTTGGAAAATTTGCTACTTTCATCGGACTATGCTTCTTTATTTATCACTAACAATAGTAACAACACCCTTCTTCCACCAACCCTAAGATACTGTCATAAATCCTCAAAATATAATAAGAATATATATATTTTTTCCAT
The DNA here is from genome assembly GCA_030323885.1 of Branchipolynoe longqiensis. Taxonomy (NCBI): domain Eukaryota; kingdom Metazoa; phylum Annelida; class Polychaeta; order Phyllodocida; family Polynoidae; genus Branchipolynoe; species Branchipolynoe longqiensis. The sequence goes on from CM059189.1 coordinate 33,665,752, forward strand.
ATGTAGGTATTCCTATGTGGATGTTGACGAGTCTAAAATGGAACATCGACCCGTGATGCCAAAATATGTAAGTACTCCTGAAACTACTATGGTTTGTATGGGGTTCTAAAAACTATGGACATTTTTTAGAAATGCAAATTTTACAGGTCCTTCAACGTACCTGAAAATCAGAAGTTTTTTAAAAGTAATTTTCTGGAAAGTTATGGAAAATCATTGATGGCAACAGGATGGATGAGAGTTTGATCATTTCATATATCATGATACATGCATATTTTTAAGCCCAACGTAAGGAAAAAAACTTTGAAAACTAATAATAGTCACAGATTCTATTAAATTAACTTACTAATCATTTCTATCTAGAAACACATTTTTAATAATTGCACCAGCATCTAAAATCTTATGATTTCATCGGACTATGCAGCTTTACTATAAATTAGGCTTGATCTATCTTCCAGTTTAAGTGGGGTACAAAAATAATAACGATTTTTGTAATTTTGAGAAAAAGTGTAAAAAGTCTTGTAAGCTACAACTAAGTTACCAAGTATTATACTTATTTATTTATTAACTTCTAATCTTGCCATAATATTCTTAATTTGATAGGAAGGTAAGAAGCTGACACGTTACCTTGACAACAAGGTGGTGAGCACAAAGGGGGAGAAGTTCACCGAGATAAAGAATGCCGAAGAAGAGGAGCAGCGGAAGAAGACCACTGTCAACATAAAGCCTGCCAAACAGTATCGCTTTCACTGACACAGGTAGGCCTATTTACTCCCGAAGTCCTGCTTCGTTTACAGGGCTGCTAAGCAACCCATGAGATAAAGTTTCGGATGGCTGGTTTATGCAAATAACCACAAGACTGCAATCTAATATGCAAAATATATTGTTTAAATACAAAAATAACTTATATCTATCATAGCCTATCAAACGGGCTGGCCGAATGAGTTGAGCATCCGTCTCCCGTTTTGGTAGATTGTGGGATTCGAATCCACAGGTTTCGAACTCTGGTCGAGTGAAACCAATGAATTAAGAATTGATACTTGTCGCTTCCTAGCCAGGCGCTTGGCATTATTAGGATAGGGCAAGGACTGGTTGCCTCAGTGTTAGGATAATGTGACTGAGTGGGATATCAGGTCATGGTGCCAGTGGCCTGCTTTCCCAGTGGGGTAGCACTATAAAGTCACCATGAGTGTGCACTGTCAAAAGTCGGTACCATCCTGAAGGAAATGGCCAGTTTCTGTAAGGACCGGAAGTTCAATTGGGCAGTGATGACTTCGTAGTGACCATTGACAAGCTGTCAACCAGGCTACTAACCCTAACCACTCAACCAGGCTACTAACCCTAATCTCTACCAGACTACTAACTATAATCTCTCTACCAGGCTACTAACCCTAATCTCTACCAGACTACTAACTCTAATCTCTCTACCAGTCTACTAACTCTAAATCTCTCTACCAGTCTACTAACCCTAATCTCTCTACCAGACTACTAACTCTAATCTGTGTACAAGACTACTAACTCTAATCTCTCTACCGGACTACTAACTCTAATCTCTCTACCAGGCTACTAACCCTAATCTCTCTACCAGTCTACTAACTCTAATCTCTCTACCAGAATACTAACTCTAATCTCTACCAGTCTACTAACTCTAATCTCTCTACCAGTCTACTAACTCTAATCTCTCTACCAGTCTACTAACTCTAATCTCTCTACCAGTCTACTAACTCTAATCTCTCTACCAGCCTACTAACTCTAATATCTCTACCAGGCTACTAACTCTAATCTCTCTACCAAGCTACTAACTCTAATCTCCTAATCTCTTAGCCAACTACTAACCCTAATCTCTCAACCAGGCTACATTAGATGTTGCAAGGACGTAATACTCAAACAACCAACCAATCAATCTCACTTAAAGTTGTCCACTTCTGTGTTACCAGGGCGTCCCGGGGTCGCAGAGGGATCGGCTGACGGCGGCGCCTCCAGCAGGCGAAGTGTGGAACAAACATTCATGGTGGCTGCTTGAGAACGAGGCTAAAATGGTGGTGCTCGCGCATTGCGCCATCATGACACATGCCATCCACCTTTTGGATTTGATATTATTAATATTATTATTATCCTACCACTACTCGTACTCCTACATTGGTAAATGTTAGACTCTCCTGCATTGAGAGTGATGTGTATATTAGGTGTATGTCAGTGCCCTGTATGGGTAAGTATTTTAGAGTGGCCTGGTATAGTCCCCTGAGGCAAGAAACAAACTTTGAATGTTATGTGTGAATGATGTTACGGTTGCGATTCCCTATCACATGACCTAAAGGGCCCTCACGCACAAACCGGGGAACCCCTTTTGCTTTGAACCATCCCATTGGTAGAGTAATGTACAAAAAGAAAAACTAAGGGAATTCCACCTGTGATGTCATTTATTCAATAAACAGGAGCACAGAACTTAGAACTCTCCCCCCACATATTTGGTTCCATAAACTGAAAAACTAAGCATATGTTAATGATGATAGGCTTGTGTTGATTTGTCAACAAACAAAATCATTGTGTTAAGCATATCTAGATGAATTGATTGTTATATATAGTATATTCCTATATGTATAATATATATAGTACATATTATATATGTATAATAAATATATGTCAATTTAAGAAATGCTGCCTAATTCCACGTCTTTGCTATATAGTGCGGTGCAGCTAGCTGCACAGTAGAGTAGAAATCTCAGACAGGACGCATTCACTTGATAGGCAATGCATCTCTAGATCAGTGGTGGTGAGTGGTTATCACTGAGAAAAAAAGGTTTTGGGCTTGCTTGACAAACAACTCACTGATCCTATTTGCATAGCTTCCCATTATATTGTATCATGTTAAACTATTTGATTAATGGTGGCTTGTCGTATGGAATTTGTCCGACTTTGTGAGTTGGCATTCCTTTAAAGCTAACTTGAATTGACCAAAATCAGATGATTAGACCACCAGACTTTCACTTGAAGCAGTTCCAAGTAATTCCAGTTCTTAGAATAAATATAAAAACTCTCACTCAAGCTACTAATCTTAATATCTCAACCAGGCTATTAACCCTAATTTCTCAACCAGACTACTAACCCTAATCTCTCAACCAGGCTATTAACCCTAATCTCTCAACCAGGCTACTAATCCTAATCTCTCAACCAGACTACTAACCCTAATCTCTCAACCAGGCTACTAACCCTAATCTCAACCAGGCTACTAACCCTAATCTCTCAACCAGGCTATTAACCCTAATTTCTCAACCAGACTACTAACCCTAATCTCTCAACCAGGCTACTAACCCTAATCTCTCAACCAGGCTACTAACCCTAATCTCTCAACCAGGCTACTAACCCTAATCTCTCAACCAGGCTACTAATCCTAATCTCTCAACCAGACTACTAACCATAATCTCTCAACCAGACTATTAACCCTAATCTCTCAACCAGGCTACTAACCCTAATCTCTCAACCAGACTATTAACCCTAATCTCTCAACCAGACTATTAACCCTAATCTCTCAACCAGGCTACTAACCCTAATCTCTCAACCAGACTATTAACCCTAATCTCTCAACCAGACTATTAACCCTAATCTCTCAACCAGGCTACTAACCCTAATCTCTCAACCAGACTACTAACCCTAATCCCTCTATCAGGCTACAAACCCTAATCCCTCTATCAGGCTACAAACCCTAATCCCTCAATCAGGCTATTAACCCTAATCCCTCAATCAGGTTACTAACCCTAATCCCTCAATCAGGCTACTAACCCTAATCTCTCAACCAGGCTACTAACCCTAATCCCTCTATCAGGCTACTAACCCTATACCCTCAACCAGGCTACTAACCCTAATCTCTCAACCAGGATACTAACCCTAATCCCTCTATCAGGCTACTAACCCTATACCCTCAATCAGGCTACTAACCCTAATCTCTCAACCAGACTACTAACCCTAATCCCTCTATCAGGCTACTAACCCTAATCCCTCTATCAGGCTACAAACCCTAATCCCTCTATCAGTCTACCAACCCTAATTTCTGAACCAGGCTACTAACCCTAATCTCTCAACCAGGCTACAAACCCTAATCTCTCTACCAGGCTACCAACCATAATCTCTGTACCAGACTACTAACCCTACTCTCTCAACCAGGCTACTAACCCTAATCTCTCAACCAGGCTACTAACCCTAATCCCTCTATCAGGCTACTAACCCTAATCTCTCAACAAGGCTACAAACCCTAATCTCTCAACCAGGCTACTAACCCTAATCTCTCTACCAGGCTACTAACCCTAATCTCTCAACCAGGCTACTAACCCTAATCTCTCTACCAGGCTACGAACCCTAATCTCTCTAGCAGACTACGAAACCTAATCTATCAATCAGGCTACTAACCCTAATCTCTACCAGACTACGAACCCTAATCCCTCTATCAGGTTACTAACCCTAATCCCTCAATCAGGCTACTAACCCTAATCTCTCAACAAGGCTACGAACCCTAATCTCTCAACCAGGCTACTAACCCTAATCTCTCTACCAGGCTACTTACCCTAATCTCAACCAGGTTACTAACCCTAATCTCTCTACCAGGCTATGAACCCTAATCCCTCTATCAGGTTACTAACCCTAATCCCTCAATCAGGTTACTAACCCTAATCCCTCAATCAGGCTACTAACCCTAATCTCTCAACAAGGCTACAAACCCTAATCTCTCAACCAGGCTACTAACCCTAATCTCTCTACCAGGCTACTAACCCTAATCTCAACCAGGTTACTAACCCTAATCTCTCTACCAGGCTATGAACCCTAATCCCTCTATCAGGTTACTAACCCTAACCCCTTAATCAGGTTACTAACCCAATCCCTCAATCAGGCTCCTAACTCTAATCCATACCTTAACCCATACCTGTTGCCGCCTCGTCATTTAAAGTGCTGTCAAACGTGGAATTGTAAGAATAGGCACATCCACCTGTGGTTACCAAATCCCATTATCTCAATTTTGTTGCGAACCACTGATAGATAGGCATAGAAACAAAGAGATCAATTATTATTCATACGTATCTAAAATCGTGTTATATAGCACTACAATCCTAGCAGAGCACTTGCAGTCCATAATGATATTTTCGTCGAAAATGACCAGTGATTCGTTTGTACAAGCATTCCCTCGAGTTTATTGTCATTTTATTTGAGTTTACTGGTGGTCTCACCCCACATTTCAGCGTTTGCTGTAGTGAAATCGTCCATATTATTGGTGCACCTTCTTAAATTACTGTTTTTATTAGTATGTTAAGATCGGGCTACTTGTCTTCTTTTCGAACAATAGCAGTGATCCCTTATCTAAACCACCTGATTACTATAGAATCGTGATCATTTTGGACGTCTAGTCATCTGTTCTGACGTTTTGTTAATGGTTATAGTAAATCTGCACTTTTATTATCATTCATTGTCATACTGTTCTGACGTTTAGTTAAAGCTGCATAGTCCGATGGAAGTATCAAATTTTCAAGACCAAAGCAATTATTTAGGTCTGATTCTACATATCTAACTTAGATCATGCTGTCGGTCGCAATGCGACAAAGACTGCTATTATTTCTTAACCACCGCTATTTCGTGTCGTTGTGCATGTCATAAAAGCTGCTTGCAAAGTGTTGAAGTGCTGCTGGCTTTTGCAAGTTGCTAGCAGCACTCTCTCGGGAGCAAATAGGGGTCTCACACCAGCAAGAACACGTCAAGACAGGCGCAAACTATTTGCCCCTGCAGTGGCTGGCTGGGAGATGTTGGGAGTTCCATACATCAACTGCCCTTAATGCTGCCACGGAAGCATGGTTTTCTGTTAGGGTTTGCTCCCTTAGCATTTGGTTCTATCAAGAACCTATACCAGAAGGCAGTGGTTTATAACTTTGCAAGGCAGTGGCGTCAAACTCCCTGAGGTATTTTTAGCAGATACGGAGGCCTTTATTAAACATTTGCTTCTGCATGGAGGGGAATACTGAGTCAATTTAATAGAACCTGTTACTACAGAAGTCTTTGGTGCACTCATTACGGATTTATTGGGATAGTAAGTAACTCCAGAATTTCTGTGTTTTGTTGGCGTTTTACGTCCTGGCAACATCTAAGGTCACATCAAAACAGGGCATTTCTGAGTGCCCACCAACATTGATATCGCTTTTTCTTTTCACTTCAAATATCGTGAAAGTTAGCCCTTTATTATAAAAAAAAGATATTTCAAATTAAAATAAAGCATATTATATCAACCAACCTAATATATTTATCTAAAGTAATATGGTAGAAACTGAAAACCATTGGATTATGCAACTTTAAGCGCGGCGCCTGTGTTAGAAGTTGCACTAGTACCACCTAACTATCGTATACCACGAACATATAACTCCACAATCATTGAAGGGCTGGAAGGAAACTTCAACAAACATTGAACTATTAAAATAGTACATTGGTAAATGTTCCTTCTCATGACAACCTGATAGTTGCTAAGGATGTTTTGTAGTAACGCACGGTAGAACGTCACTAACTATTCACCACTAAAGTGTGTTGATTTCTGTCACGTGGGCCTTGTGTAGTATTTGTGTGTTGGTGTGCCTTTGTGAACCTTTAAAATGGCAGTGCTGAGTGGTCACTTAAAAACTGTCACCTAGCTTCAACAATCATGGTATACAATACAAATGATGCCTACCTCTTGCATGAACACCTCTCCCATGGTTATGTTGTATGTGTCAATGTCTTCTCGGAATACAGTGCGTGACTACTGACAAAGTGCTACGTACTGCGAGTCTCTCTCCATTATGCCATATCAGGATACATATTTAATCGTGAAGATTCTAGGGCTCAGTATCTATTATTCGGGACCTTTAAAGAGGGTCGGAAACATTTACTTAACATTTCCATTATCTTTCTCGTATCTATTCGTTAATTATATATATATTATATATTATATATATCTATATATAAAGTACAGTAAAACCTCCCTAACCGACCACCTCCACAGATCGAGCACTCCTCTATATCAATCGATTTATTTGGGCCCCAACAATTAAACAAAAGAATTTCTTCAAGATTTATACTGCCTGTCATGGATAAGTCTGAATAGACTTGTTTTCACCATTAGACAGTTTGTCGATAGAAAGCCCGAGCTTACACTTTTACCGACCCAAGGGATTTGTAACCTCCCACACCACATAGACATGGTATCAGAGCAACTGGCCTTTGATGACGCTGTAAGTTATACACAGTGGTGGAAATCCAAATTGGCAGAGGTGGGGGGCACAGGGAATTGAACCACTGACCTTCAGATTAGGAGTCTGACCTAGAAAAAAGTCAGACACTCTAACCACTCTGCCACAGAGAATACCATTGTAACCATATTCTAACTCCCTAAACCCGACCACCTCCCTAAATCGACCACTTAAAGTCTGTCCCAAGTTCAGTCGATTTAGAGAGGTTTCACTGTATATAAGATATATAAGTATAGAAAGTCTAGATACACATATATATGTCTATTTATATATATATTTATATATTATATATATATGTTCAGTTTACTTGTTTTAATATTTTTAATTGCATTTACAATATAGGAAATATTTGATTATTGTTGATAAATATATCATTTTTTGGTTAAGTAATCTCTGCTATTTATTTGACATATCCTGTTGCGTACACATGAATGCAGCCACCGATCAAGAATGCAAAAGCATCACAGATGTATGTGTATACTGTAATTATTGTGCATCTCTAAAATAAATGTACCTTATTGAGTCGCTTCAATGTGAGGAATACTAAATTGACACATACATTTCTTTTAAAACCAGTTCGTTGACAGTCATTTTATTTGTTAAATTCTTAAAGGTTATTTTGCATGTTAATTAAACTAGTGAGCATGTATTGTGAACTTATGGTCTTAGCATAGCGGCCAGTTAACATTTTTTATTAAAAAAATCTCCCCCCCCCCCCACTAATAGAATTAAGTTACCTTCTGTGTTCAGAATACCTGCAAAGTAAAGTATTAGTTCCGCCTCCTGGGCCTCAAGTGTCATTCCTGCGAACTAACCTGGTAGAATATGTAAAATATAATGTGCCAACCCTAACTGACGGAAGAAATGCCACGATTGCTCGTGGTTTGTTTTTAGCGTGTATTATAAACAAGTTATTATTTGATATTTCAACAGGGTTCCCGTGCATCTGTAGAAAGTCTTATAAGTCTTAAATTGATTAGTCAATTTTCAATGCCTTGAAAAGTCTTAAATATGGTAACTTTTTTGTGAAATATCTTAAATTGGATTTGGCCAATATACTATTTTTCATAAAGCACAAATGCAGTAAGGCTGAAATGTCTCAAAATTGACGCTATAGTCTATGGACCGTACTGTACTGGTCACCAGTGAACGCATACTTTAACACCTTTTTACTGATCAGTTATCATTTGGAAATCCCCCTAATTTAAGAAGATGTCATGAAAATAAGTCTTAAATTATATGAAAAGTGGTATTTAAAAGGTCTTGACTGTGATAGGTGCAGGAAGCCTATTCAAGCTGCTTTCATTTTAGCTTAAGTTGATTTTGGATCCTAGAGAATATTGTCTGCACTTACCATGTTAGGCACACCATACTACTATGGAAAGTGTTTTCAGTTGTGATCACCTGACCTGTAATAGTATTCTTAGGCTATCGTCTGCTGTCATATGACAAGATTTACGATGAGACTCTTTTAGAGGATAAGACAACTTTATATTGAAAATGGCCGACTTGCAGTGAATTGATACTTCCACCTCCCCATCCCCTTCTGTCTCAATTACAGTATGGTTTTTCATGGCAGCAGACGACAGCATAAAAGTTAGTTTTTTTGTGATGGCTTATTTACCCTGTCCATAACGAGTAAGTCGCATTGCGACTTGTTTTCATCGCTGAACAGCAATAGTCTCAATTTGGTAGTTGCCTTTTCATCTTAGCTGTTAGTGACTGCTAATAGCAACGTGACCTACCTGTAGGGCCTAACTCATGCTTATATTGATTTAATAACAAGGAAGCCACAAAGTATTGGCTCGGGCAGTCAAGGTTATTTAAGCCCTGCAGACCCTATTAAAATTAAAAGAAAGCCACCAATTTAAACTTTCAGACCATTTATCACCAGATTTGTTGTTTATGCATCTACAATTGATTTTGAATGAACCTTCACCCTCCCCCCCCCACCCCCCGCGCACACATTATTTAATTTGAAAAAGAAAACCAAATTCTAGTTATTTGGACCTGTTAAAATTGATAAGTAAAAGGTAAATAGCGTCTTGTATGAATGATCCGGCTTATTTTAAACTTAAAGTTTTGAAGACCTGTGAACACTTTACTTGTCTTTACGACAATATCCAACCTATTGCTAGAACCCGGTAAAATGATATATTCTTTTGTATGTTTTTTTTCGGGGGGGGGGGGGGAGGCATGTTTCTTGTGTATGGAATGTCCAACGGCTGCATGTAATACCTCCTTGTGGACACTAGGTCATAATATGTCAAACAAGAATCGATCCTAGCTTTCTTGAGGGCAGCAGGACTATACCGCCTGGTTTAGTTCATTAAAACAATTAAACCAATTTGTCTAGTATTATACCTGGCTTTAAATTTGTTGTCATTATAATTGTGAGCCTTTGACTTCAAAAGTATCTCTGGACACATAGTTGACTATATGCTTTTACATTCTCTGTAAAAGTGACGACCTGGTAATAATGTGACAGAATAAGATCTGAACAATTCTCGCCATGATTATGGCCTTTGCTGCCGATACGGCATTAAGCAATCACCACTAACTAACTAACTAACTAACTAACTGAATAGTAAATGTATTGTTGGATAATTGGGAGAAAACTTGTGATGTGCTGGCAGTTGACGCCAAAGTGAATGGTAAGGGACTCAAAATTAAGTGAAATACACATACTTGAAATATATCACACGGTAAGAAAGAAACACCCCTGAGACACTTGTGAAAATTGTAGTTGACTGCTTTCAAGACGTGGCTTCTTGTAGTGTATCATATTTGCTTGAATTGTGATTTTCATGATGAAGTCTTCAACACATGGTATTTCATTCCGAACTTAGTGATGCATTGTGGTCAGTTAAGAAGACTAGTACAATGTACAATGTTATTGATATGTCATAGCCGTAGCTAGGATGTTTTTGTTTTTGGGGTGCAGATTGATTCTTGGAATGGACAAGTGCCGAAGGCGCTGGGCACTAGGGGTCTCTGTAGGTATCCCCCCCCCCCCCTCCGCGCCCCAAGGACTATGAAATCTAGAGGCTCTGACATCCTATTTCCAATGGAGGGTTAAATACTGTTTTGTTTTTTGTGTGGGGAAGAGTGGGGGGGATTACTTCACCCCCCCCCCTCCCCCCCTGCTCCGCTAGCTATGACGCTGTATGTTTATCACTCGCTCGACTTACTACGTTTTGCAGCGTTCCCTCCCGCCTCCCTCCCTCCCTCCCTCCCTCCCTCCCTCCCTCCCTCCCTCCCTCCCTATCTCCCTCCTTCTCTCCCACAGTGGCCTCAAGCACTGGTTCCCAGTAGTTCCTCTGGTAGTCGCTAGACGCCATGCTGGGTAACATCGACTCTACCGGCCAAACCTGTACTAGAGACCATAACTTATTACAAGATGACTTGAAAATCCCCCAAAAGAAGTTATAATCAAGTTTGAGCTGATGCCTTGAAAGTCACACAGCAGTATTTGCATCATTCCCTTAGTCGCGGCTTAATGTTACTTCTTGGTTGTCCATCGGTGGCGATGATGACAACAACTCATCATTTGTTGTGAACTTGTTGATGACTGAGGAGTCCAATTTGTGCTCGGAATGTGTGGTGGCACATTGGACATGTGTGTGAAGCTGCAGTCGGAGAGTGGTGGGTGAAGGTGCCACATAGTTGCGGCTTAATATTATTACTTACAGTTATCAGAACTGATAACAGTACAGTTTTCAGAAATGATATTGTCGTGCCATGAGAACATAGTAATCTCATTATAGAAAGGATGTTTATGTCTGGTTAATATTTATAGGTTTATTCTTTTACCGAACGACACATTTAGCAGTGGCTTCTATTTATTTATTAAATGCTTTTTTTTTAGGGGGGGGGGAGTTATTGTGAAAACATTTGGTCCGACGAAGAATATCAAATCTGAGGCCCAATCTCTCTTGTAGGCTTTGTGGTGTTCCAAGCAACTGCACCACACATTTACAAACTTTACTGTCTTATTGCCTAGATGAACTACTTCCTAATAACAATATACTGTTGTATGTTCGATATTTATTTTGTAATAAAAGCTGAAAATGATACAATGCTTGTTGTCTGATGAAGCGATTTTAACGTGTTGCTCATATAAATAACCATTATGTAAAGTTCTCCCTGGACTACGAGTAACCAGAGGGTAGTACGTAGGTAAAATAGTATAGTTATACGAGTCCTACCTGGTACAGATGATGGATAACTTGTTTTCCCGAGGTACTAGCCTCGGATAGTCGTGGGTCAGGGCCCACCCACCCTACCCTACCATGACTATGACGTCGGCTTGTGCCGGAACGAAAACATTTTAGTATCCATAGAATTGTGAGATCATTTTTGATCCTATTAAGTATGTAAAAGATTGCTGGACCCGGTTGTGCTTCCTTTTCCCTGACCAACGACTATCCGAGGCTAGTACCGTGGGAAAACAAGTTATCCATCATCTGTACCAGGTAAGACTTGTATAACTATACTATATATATATGTATATAGGTGGATTATGGAAGTCACATTTCATGGTGTTTGCTACTATAATGTTAGGCGTTGCGGAGCATCTAAGTGGGGCATGCATCGATGGTGGTTGGTCGTTGCTTCAGCTCCCCCACTTCCCGCTCCCACTGTCATAACCCCTCTCCCCCCCCCCCCCCCCCCCCCCCCCCCCCCACATACACCATCTCCATGCCCTGTAACAGAGAGCGTGTATATAGATGAGAGGGACAACTCTCATACTAGACCGTGTAACAGCTGCCGACTGGCGCTCCAAGTGGTGGTTGTTGAATAGTTTATGACACAGCTGTATGTGTACTGGCAAACTCAAGGCATTGTCAATGGTCGTGTGCAATCTTCATACAGAAAAAGTGAAATATCTCTAAAACCACATCACCTAGAAACAAATCGCTCGGTACACATATAGAAAACATGTTTACCAAAAGGATTATATCAAATTTATACGGTTAGGTTTCAGATTTCTATTAATTTTAAATAAAATAAACGTTTTGCACCGCACATACGGCAAACTCAATGCATTGTCAATGGCGGTGAGCAATCTTCATACAGAAAAAGTTAAATATCTCTTAAACCACATGACCTAGACACAAGCTGCCTGGAACACATATAGAAAACATGTTTACCAAAAAGATTATATTGAATTTATAAGGTTAGTGTTCTGGATTTCTATTAATTTTGAATAAAACTAATGTATTGCACTGCGCGTACTGGCAAACTCAAGGCTTGTTCAACAATAACCGCGAGAGGCCCCACTGTAGCCTTTGTTACCGATTTTCGCGGGAGTTGTCCCTCTCATCTATATACATGCTCTCTGCCTAAAATAGACTACATCACCGTTCCAGCCGTGCGGTGCATTGTGGGATGTGTCAGAGCAAAACAAACCCGCGAGAAGCACATGGCACATGCTAATACACTGGGTGCAGTTATGAAATGTGCTAGTTTCAGCTCATCTCAGCTCTTGTTTGAAACAGAACGCTAACTAAAAAGAAATATATATATTAAATTAAGATATTAATCTTTCATTCAGCATTGCATTTACATAAATATAATTAGCACATCTTATGCCATGTGCATTTAGATTTAGACAAATCTGGGCACTCAGACTAGTGTTAGAGCCATAGCCAGAGTCAGTTTTACTTATTTTATTAATGTTTTTACTTATATCCTATGGTTAATGACATATGTAGAAATAGAAAATGAGTAGTGTTAATCAGGTATTGGTTATATATTTCTTTGAAACAAGTTTTTGTTGACACATTTGACATTTTAATATTTAGAACAAGAATTACTTCTGGCTAATCAATGGTTATGTAAAAATCAGCCTGTAAAGTGACTGAAATTGTATGTTTCTTAGCTCAAAATGCTTAATTATGGAGAGTTGTGTCTTAAACATATTCATTATATTTTTATATTGCATCCCTCTGTCCATGTTTGTGCCCAATTATTATGTATTTCTATTAATTTGGAATAAAATGGCAGTTTTGCCTATGCGTATCGGCAAACTCAATGGCCGTACACCTTTGCTTTGCTCCCAACGCCGTTTTCAGCGCATGCGCACTCGGAACCGTGATCTCATCTATTTTCTCCTTCTAACCACCCGGAACCAGATGGGATGGCCAAATGAGTTAGAGCTTCCGTCTCCCATGCTGGTAGATCGTGGGATCGTGGGGTCGTGGGTTCGAACCCCGGTCGAGTCAAACCAATGACTTAAAAATTGATATTTGTTGCTTCCTAGCCAGGCGCTCGCCATTATTAGGACAGGGCAAGGACTGGTGTGCTCAGTGTCAGGATAATGTGACTGAGTGGCATACCAGGTCATGGTGCTGGCGGCCTGGTTTCCCAGTGGGATAGCACTATAAAGTCGCCATGAGTGCGCACTGTCACAAGTCGGTACCCGTCCTGATCTGAGCTTAGATGTTGCCAGGATGTAAAACTCCAACAACCAACCAATCAATCACAAAGAGAACGGAAAGACCAGGCTCTATTGGGTATTACCATTAGTATGTCATCGACAAGTAATATATAGTGCCAACTGTATGAGTCATTCTTAGTGGTAATGGGACATACCCCAGAGTACGTGATTTTTTGGGGATCTTTTCACCACTTCCGTTCCCGTCTGTCAAGCTTTGTAGAGTGCCTTTTTATACCCCTGTCCCCCAATCCCTTCACCCCCAACCTATGTGTATTTCGACCCCCCCCCCCCCAGTCCTATCAGTCTCAGGTGGCAGGTAATAGTTATTTACACCACCCCCCAATTATCTGAATCTCCATACATCTCATATGATAATATGTCAGTATTCGCAGAAGGCTGTACCTCCATTTTATTTACAAAATAACATGATTACCAAAGTGATCAGTATTAAAATTAGAGTGCACTTTAAATATTTAAAAATAAATTAAATAGAGAGAAATTTCCGAAATTTAGAGTGACAGGATGTATGCTTGATAAATCACCACTATGTTGTGAGTGAGAGGCATAATAATAAGTATGCTATATATGTGTATATATATTACTACTTTAGTAGTGAATTATATCACATTTACTAAGGTTGGGGGAAGGTTCGGTTTAGTTCCCATAATGTATGTGGAACTCTCTGCACATCCATGTGCAGGTTTGACTGTGTCAACCATGGCGGAAGCTGTTGTCTCCCCCCCCCCCCCCCCCAGCTCATCACCCCGCAACACCACCACCCATGTACCCCCCCCCCCCCCCCCTTCACTCACGCATGCATATATATGCACACACGAGCACACACGTGCACATGGATACACACATGCACACTCATACATTAGGCACACATGCACGTGCAGATACACACATGCACACATGGGTACATGTACAGGCACACATGGGTACATGCACAGGCGCACGCGGGTATACACAGGGACACATGGGTACACACAGGCACACATGGGTACATGCACAGGCACACATGGGTGCACACAGGCCCACATGGGTACATGCACAGGCACACATGGGTACACACAGGCACACATGGGTACATGCACAGCGCACATGGGTACGCACAGGCACACATGGGTACACACATGCACACATAGTTACATACGCACATATATCGGCGTAAACAGAATCAGAGACACACATAAAACACATATATATATATACACCTTGGAGCAGTAGAACCGACGACACCTAGTTGCACACAAATAACCCATTTCTATTACTTGGTATTAAGGTTGAACACTTTGAAAAGCAGTGGGTTAAAACCGCTTTATGACTACTCCCCCCCCCCCCTCCCACCCAATAAATCTCATGTACATTACGCTTAGATATATATATATATATATATATATATATATATATATTGCTACATATAGATACATAGTATTATATATACATATATATGTATATAAACCGTCCACCTCCACAGATCGACCACTGCCCTATATCGAATGCTTTCTTTGGGTCCCAACAATACCATTCTAACCATATTCGAACTCCCTAAACTTACCACCTCCCTATCTGGACCATTTAATGTCGGTCTACTGAATATATATATATATATGTATGTATATGTATAGGTATAGGTATCTATGTATATTGCGCACCAAGGCTAACATTGGATTTGCGTCAAACACATCTAATCTGGGCTATTTGTAGCAATATATAATAACATGAGATTTTATTCCTAGAAATAATTGACTAAATATAATAAATTCCCATTTAAAAGTACGAGTTATAATGGTATTGTTGGGACCCAAATAAAGCGATTGATATAGGATACCATTGTAACCATATTCTAACTCCCTAAACCGACCACCTCCCTAAATGGACCACGTAAAGTCCCAAGGTCGGTTGAATGAGAGAGGTTTTACTGTACAAATATATTTGCTCATATATATGTTTATCTATATATATGCAAACATATATACAGTAAAACCTCTCTAACCGACCACCTCCACATATCGACCACTCCCCTATTTCGATTGTTTTATTTGGGTACCAACAATACCATTGTAACCATATTCCTACTCCCTAAACCGATCAGCTCCCTAAATGGACCACTAAAAATCGCAAGGTCTGTTGAATTATAGAGGTTTTACTGTACATATGAGGAGTTCAGGCACAAAACCAAGTAAGTCCACCCGACCTCTTTTGTTTTAAAATCAAGATTTGTGTATGTCCATAAATATAATTCTCAGTAATTCCACTTTTCTTTGTATTAAAGAGTTAAGGGCAATGAACAAAATACTATGAAAGTGATAAATGAACCTTTATTCCAAAACTCATTAATTAACCAACTTTTATTGATTTTTCTGCAAAACCAAGTAAGTCCACTTTCGGTTTGTTTGCAAAACCATGTAAGTCCATTGTCAAAGACTAATCTTATGGAAATCTTGCAGAATCAAAGAACGCACAATTAGAAATATCTCCGATTGTACCTCGATTTACTCATGTCACTACCATTAGTATGTAACTAGACTCTTGATGAATAAATTAAACGCCGATATAACCAGTCGAGTCTCCGCCTCAGTGAATTATGGCGAGCCTACGTGTTAATATAATTATTTTGGAAAACGACGGAGCGTGTAGAAACACGTCCGCCGGGTCTGGCCCCGAACACCCGACCCCCGATCATTGCTTAGCTAGTCGCTAAGCAACGCTTTACCACCGAGAACCCTCGCGTGCACAAGTGTTAGCAATTTGCGGGCTCGCAAATTGCGCGCACGCAAATTGCTCAAGACAAGTGTTAGCAATTTGCGCGCTTGCAAATTGCGCACGCACAAATTGCTCAAGGCGAGTAGACACGCCCACTTCATAAGTATAATTAAATTAAATAAACTATAATTAGAATAGATTAAATTTCTTGCCATATGTGGAACCATACTTACACAATATGCTGAGAAATGAAGCCTGGCATACTGAAATTTTCGTTTTATCTTCCTTCACAAAGCTGTACTTGATCGACACACCTCTGTTGTGTGCCCTTTCCTCATTTTCTTCTCTTGGCCTTCGGCGATGGACCTGGGTTATATCCATGTGGGACACAAGGATTGCATCTTGCTTAACTTTATCTGAGGTGACATACAGCTGCTCTTTTATGTACTGTAAATCGTTTTCTGTCAAAGTTTGGGCAGAGCATACGGTATTGTTATGCACGCATTTGACACGCGGAATCAAACCTACTCCACATGTAGCGAGCTGCTTTGGCTCTAGAACGCGTGGAATTTTGTGGCTGACATCGTTTACGCTTTCCCGATGGTGATAACATCACGTTCTCATCAATTGCATCGTAGGTTTCCATAATAAACGTCGACAAAACAACCGTAGACCGAAGGAAGCTAGCAATATCAGCGCGTACAAATAGGGAATGTGGGCGCCACCATTTTGTGCGTCATGTGACCTGACATGCGCCGCTGATTGGCCCTATACATCTTACGTGGTTCTGCAGACAAACTCAAATGGCACTTACGAGGTTTTGCAACAAAACCGTATTTTAGGGCCAATTTACCATAGGACTTACCAGGTTTTGAAACAAAACTGATTTGCTCATTGGGTAATAGGGACTAAGAAGTGCTGTCTCCATTGGTTATCTCACTTTTCATCAAAATGGACTTACTTGGTTTTGCGCCTGAACTCCTCATATATATATATTTTGTCATATATATGTTTATCTATATATACAAACATATATATATATATATATATGCATATATATCTACATCATTTCAGAAGCGAGCACGACGAGTCTGCGCTCCACCTGGCGGCAGACGGGGGTAACGCCGACATGGTGCGTGAGCTGCTCGTGTTGGCACGCCCGCAGCAACTCCCCGCTTCACGTCGCCGCCACCAGGGGGCAGCACGAGGTGGCGCGGCTGCTGCTGGCAGGGGGCGCCACTGTGAACCTGGCGAGTGGAAGTCACGTGTTCCCTCTGCATGAGGCAGCCGGAGCAGGTGATGAGCAGATGGTGAAGCTGCTGCTGGATTATGGCGCCCTCAGTAACCTCCAGGGCCCGTATGCATGAATCGGAGTTAGGCTTAGCCGGAGCTAGGAGCTAGCTTAGGGATAGCTATCCGCAGCTAGGAGGGCCTTGGTTAATTAGGTCAAGCGGTATGCATAAATGTACTAGCCGGGACGGATAGCTAACCGTGAAATTATTGATAGATTTGGGAATTCCCTCGATTTGACAATATGAATAACGCCGCCAATGCGGCAGGAGCGTTAATAACGGTTCGATTGTAGGGTTAGTTTGATTAAATTTCACTTATTGCGTATGTAATTCTGTTAAATATGACAGCATTGAATAGATTTGGGCCTAATATATTGCCGCCGATTTGGCGGCAGCGGCGACAGCGGCGGAGATGTGTGTTTTGTTGATATGCGACAGTATGGATATCGACGTTGCTGCGGCGGCGGCGGTTTGTTTACTTTACATTCGTCGAGTCGAAAATATTAATATCGCCGCTGATGCGGCAGCAATGTTAATATCGCTTCGCATTTAGGGTTAAATTGATCAAATTTCACTTATTGCGTGTGTAATACTGTTAAATATGACAGCATTGAATAGATTGAGACCTTCACACGCACACTAACCGGCGCGGCTAGCAGTTAAACCTGACTTGTAATGAGGGTAACTTAGCCTAGGCTACGGTCGGCGGTTAGCGCTGGCACCGGCTCATGCATGCGGATTTTCGACTGTTAGCCGTGTGGTGCCAAAATAGCCGCAGTTAGGGTACTAGCACCAACCCATGCATACGGGCCCAGGTGGGACGACTTCTTCTCCTCATTCTGATAATGTGGGTTATTCTCTGAAACTGGGCGCCACATATATGTGGTTTCCACGTTACGATGGTGATAATTAAAGTTGCATAGTCCGATGGTTTTGAATTTCTGTATTTTTTCTGAGATAAATATATTAGATCGATCACTGATATCTACTTTACATTAGTTCAAAGTTACTTTTATTTTAAATGGTAGCGTTTTGAGATATTTTGAGTGCAAACATGAAAAATTAGTTTTGGCAAGCTTGCCAAAACTCTGACACCATAGACTTCTGCAGTAACAGGTTCTGTTAAATTACCTCAGTATTGCCTTCTACACAGAAACAAATGCTTAATAAGTGCATCAGTATCTAAGTTAGATATGTCAAATCAAATCTAGATAATTGTTTTGGTTTTGAAAATTTCATATTTCATCAGACTATGCAGCTTTAATCTTCTTTTTTTTCTTTCTTTTTTTTGGAAGGAAGTCAAATAATTATTGTTGGGTCTATGTGTTAAAGTTGCATAGTCCGATGGTTTCAGTGTTTCAGTCATTTTTCTGGGATAAATATATTGAATTGATTGTTATAATCTATCTTACTTTAGTTTGGAGTAACTTATATTTTAAGTGGGCAACTTTTGAGATATTTGAAGTGTAAAAATGTAAAAATGAGTCGTAGCAAGTATGCCAAAACTCTGACACTATAGGCTTCTGCAGTAACAGATTCCGTTAAATTGACTCAGCATTCTTTTCCGTGCTTAATAAGTTCCCACACTATCTAAATTATATATATGTAGAATCAAATCTAAGTAATTGTTTTGATTTTGAAAATTTGATGCTTCATTGGAACATGCCGCTTTAAGTATATTAGCAATGCTACATTATTTAATTAACAACGCGAACTCAGATGAATGGTATATATTTGGATTTTTCAATGCACTAGAATGGTAATCGTACATGCGTGAGTATAATGAGAGAAGGCCCTGAGATGCTTTAGGCCTATAGCTCTAGTCTCTTATTGTGGGGTGGCCGGGATGGCAGAGTAAAGTCCGTCGCCGTCCGCGCCCAGGTCGTAGTGGCCGATATCAAGTTTTTGCTTGCTTTATATAGTAGCTTAGGCGCCGTGAAACGTCACGACTACGTACATTTTCGTAACTTTGTAGCAATTTAGTCTAGACATCATATCTAATTTACATACATGTGTCCGCCAGCTCTGCATGGATACTCGGCGTAGTTCCAAAAGACCTGCTAGGCGTGGTCGATATACGTATTTAATGTTAAGGTTCGAGTATAGGTGGCGCCAGCGGCCGTTTGAATAAGAATCCGACTCCACCTTGTTCAATTACACATGTTGTAACCAACATCGACAATCTATCCACAACATGTATCAAAAGTATGCTTGTATGACTTTGCGCTAAAGTGAAAATGTGTAGATTTACACATCGAAACCATGCATTTCCCCAAACTTTTCTACAACTTTTTTATTGACGATATAATCTTATTTCCTTAACTTTAGAATATTGCTTCAATTTGTTTTGTATGGTAAAATGATGTTCTGGATGTGTGCTTGATTTCCATGTTACACGAGTGATATACAGTAAAACCTCTGTAAATCGACCGACCTTGGGACCGACTTTAAGTGGTCGATTTAGGGAGGTGGTCGGTTTAGGGGGTTAGAATATGGTTACAATGCTATTTTTGGGACCCAATTAAAGCGATCGATATAGGGGAGTGGTCGATCTGTGGAGGTGGTCGGTTAGGGAGGTTTTACTGTAGATATATATAGCTCAACTTGTATAAGATCAAAATCTAAAAGTGAAATAGCTTTTTGTTCAACTCTGACATGCACAACACATTAACCTTCATATGAACATGGATTCTGCTATTACTTGGAATGTTTTCTGCTATTCTTTGGAAGGCTTTCACTTTTGCCTTCCATGTCACACTTTAGTGTCCACTTTCAGAGAATGACCCATTACGTACGTCACCATGCTATATCATCTGCGTTGATGATATAGCATGGTCGTGCTATTAGATCACATGTCCTCAAACTTGTTGACATAGACAGAAGGTGTGTGGATGTGGAGTTCCATGTCCCCTTTCATCACGATATTAAAGCTTTGAAGGGAATAATGATGCAATTTAATAGAACCTGTTACTGCAGAAGCCTATGGTGTCAGAGTTTTGGCGTGCTTGCCACAATTAATTTGGCATGTTTTTACTTCAAATATCTCAAAAGTTAGCCATTTAAAATAAAAGTTACTTCAAACGAAAGTAAGGTAGATTATAACGATCAACCTAATATGTTTAGCTCAGAAAATGATAGAAACTCAAAAGCATCGGACTATGCAACTTTAACTAATACTTGGCTCTGTATCTCAATCCGGAAAAATGTCAAACCTTTGGCAAGTTATGCCATCACACGGTCAACTGTGATATGTGATTTGTGATTGTGGAGCTGAAGATGGACAACTTATTGTCTTTGGTTGCTTTACGTCCTAGCAACATCTAAGGTCATATCAGGATGGGGACTGACTTGTGACAGTGTGCACTCATGGCGACTTTATAGTGCTGCCCCACTGGGGGACCAGGCTGCTGGCACCATGACCCAATATCCCACACAGTCACATTATCCTGATACTGTCCCAACCAGTCCTTGTCCTATTCTATTAATGCCGAGCACCAGGCTAGGTAGCGACAAGTATCAATTTGACTCGGTTGGGATTCAAAACACCCATACCTTCTGTGCGGTAAGCCTGCGCTCTACCAATTCAGTCACCGTGTCCGGTGAACAGTATCACGTGATATATGCTTAATGGTGGAGTTGTGGGTTACTGGTATCACCAGGTATCATCGCAGTGAGGTGATCCTCATGAGGAGTTTACGAGATAACCTGACTTCAAGGCCTAGTGTGTGTTGATTTGACCCAGTTAAGACCCTGCACTGTCTGGGTAGTCTGTGTTGCTTATCTAAAGGGGCATTACGATGCACTGTGCCAACGTACGCCGGTGTATGTGATTTTTTCCAGCTACGTCGAGATACGTCGTTATGCATTACGCGTCATTTACATTGACCATACATTATGTATACATTAGGCGTACGTCAATGTACGTTAGACGTACATTAGACTACTTTAGACAAATGTTGTTCACTACGTTGCACTATGTTGACCTACATTAAACACAGTGGGACAGTACAGTCTGCGTATTGACAATGTATGGATAACGTAGTCTAACGTATGTCTAACATACATCTAACATACATTTAGTGTTTCTCCAGTGTGTCTTGATGTATGCAACGTATAACTATGAGGTGCAGTTCTGCCGATCGAATAACATATATAACGTTCACCGGCGTTCTGCGAACGTACCATGAGCGTAATTCGAGCGTTTTTCGCCCAGAAGCACATTAGCCATACGTTGGTCATACGTTGGCCATACTCTATGTATGCGGTATGCATACGTCCAACTTTGCCCCCTGCGCCGAAAAGTTTGACGCTTCTCGACATAAAAAAGTGATTTCACGCATTGGCCGCGCGCTTGTGAAATGTGTAGTAATGTGACAGGGCCTTTAAGCAACTTCCATGCTTTGTTGAGTGGCTATTCTATTAAGTATTAGTGGGCCAGTACAAATATGTGTGGTTTTGGAGAGGCGGTTTGAACAATATCTGTAAATCATCTGCCATATATGTATATATGTGCTATATCATGTATTATATGAATATAAAATTGCGAGTGTATGCATTGGTAATGTGTGGGCATATATATCGGGCCGGTTTCAGCTATGCTATTTCGGACCTGTCGGCACGTTCCGTTACGGAACCTTGGCCCGCATTTTGGACGGCTCCGTGCCAAGCCGGGCGTTTCCGGCCGTTTCGAATGCGCGGATCCAAGCATTTGTTGATGAAATTTAGACTATATATAATATATATATATATATATATATATATATATATATATATATATATACGGCCAATATATACAGACATATTAAATAATAAGAGCATTTGGGTGAGAGAAAACACATAATATTATCATATATATCATTATATATAACATTAAATATATAATATTGCTGGGTGGAGGAGAGGGGTGTCCGAGGCACATGGAACACGGTTAGTCTGCACTGAGGCAGGCATAGCTTCGGCCTGGCTCCAGTGTCCTGTGGTCTGCCCTCTCACCCGGTCGAGTTCGTTTGATAACGTGCTTTAAAGTTGCATGGTCCGATGATATTGTAGTGGTCGGCACTGACCTCTCAGGCAAGTAACCACATAGACAGGTAGGCGTGGGTAGTGTGGTGATATCAGGGAGCCTAGGTGGTGTAATGGTTAGCACACTGGCCCAGAATGCGAAGAGATGATGTGGGTTCGAGTCCCACTCTAGGCACAATATTTCCCATTTTCATCACCCCCATGACAATATCAATATATTTTCGAAAGCAAAGCACTTACCTAGATTAGATAAGGGTAGGACTTTTGGGCCAGCCAGAGCCATGTTTACTCAATCCAACTTGTGTGTTTGTCTTCTCCTCTGTGGAATACTTTAATAACAATTATATATATACAGTATAACCCCGTTAATCCAAACTTGAAGGGACCCTACAAATTTGTTTGGATTAACCGATCATTGGTTTAACCGAGCTTTGGCTTCGACTTTGACTTGGCTTTGGCAAAAACGTGGGTGCATTATGAATGTAATATACAATGTCTGTGGACACATTCATTGTTTTTTTAATTGTATATACAGTATAACCCCGTTAAACCAAGCTCGGTTAAACCAAATGATTGTTTAATCCAAACTTTTTTCGTCGGCCAGGAAAAATACTACCATTTATCATATAAACGAGTCTCAAATGACCTTATAACCACACGAAAGTTTGGTTTAACCATACCGGAAGTGGCCTGGGGACCGACAATTTTGTTTGGATTAACCGATACTTTGGATTAACCGACTTTGGTTTAACCAACTTTTTATATGATAAATGGTAGTATTTTGTTGGGCCACCGAAAAAAGTTTGGATTAACCAATCGTTTGGTTTAACCGAGCTTGGTTTAAAGGGGTTGTACTGTATATATAAATTTGTAAAAATTGGTGGTACAGTGAGTGTAGATGTGGGGGCCCAGTGGTGCGTGTACATACGGATGGCACCCCCAATGGATCTGAGGTTGACTAGGCTGGAAGAGTAAAGGACTAGATCAAGGCACTTCCGGTCGACGATTGAGGGAGGAGTTAGGGCTGAGTAGCAGATGGAAACTTCCGGCCTTATAATACTCATATAATGGCTTATACAGTATATATCATTATTTATTCAGGATGGAAGGAAAGACAAACAAGAGGAGTGGATTGGAAAACTGTAATTGCTAGCAAGAGGTACTTGCCTCTTATCGATTTTTCGTTGGTGAAAGTGGTATAGGCGTGAGGTGAATATCAGCGAGGAAGATGCAGAAGGTGGCGCCACCAGGTGATGCAGAAGGCCTGACCACTAGAAGAGTGGAGGAATGGCAGTTATGGTGGAGCAAGCCAATAGAAAACTGGTGGAATGTCAGATAGGATGAACTGCGAAGATAATTCATATTTAATCAGGTTCCAGATAATTATACTCGTATAATGACTTATGCAGCATATATATATTCAGTAAAACCTCTCTAACTGACCACCTCCACAGATCGACCCTAAATCTATCGCGTTATTTAGGTCCCAACAATACCATCATAACCATATTCTAACTCCCTAAGCCGACCACCTCACTAAATGGACCACTTAAAGGCGGTCCCAAGGTTGGTCGATTTAGAGAGGTTTTACTATATATATATAGAGAGAGAGAGAAAGAGAGAGAGATAGAGAGGGAGTGAAAGCTTTGTTTAATTAATTCTCCACAACCGTCTTCTCAACCTCAGGACTTTAATGGCCGCACGGCACTTCACCACGCTGCCGCCAGGGGGAGCGTCGGCGTGACCCAGATGCTGCTGCGCGACGCCGGAAGTGGGGTCAATTTACGGGAAAAGGATGGCGAGACTGCGCTGAGCGTGACCTGTGAGGCCGGTCACTTGGGTGTTGCCCGGACGCTGCTCAAGTCAGGGTTGGTCAACCCCGGGATAAGAGCCGGGCGAGGGGCCGGGCGAGGGGCCGGGCGAAGGGCCAGCTGCAGGCTGTCCCTTCAGATTGCGGCCGCCAAGGGTAAGGCCCCACTCAGTTACACGGCTAACTGACACAGCTTAAAGCTGCATAGTCCGATGAAAACATCAACATTTTAAAACCACAGCAATTATCTAGAATTGATTCTTCATATCTAACTTAGATATTGGTGCACTAATTAATCATGTGTTGCTATATATAAGAGACTAGTGAGGTAATTTAATAGAACCTGTTAATGCTAAAGCCTATGGTGTCAGAGTTTTGGTGTACTTGCCAAAATTAATTGAGCATGTTTGGACTTCAAATAACTAAAAAGTTAACCATTTAAAATAAAGGTTATTTCAATCTAATGTAAGGTAGAATATGACACTCAATCTAGTAATAGTAGTATGTTTATCTCCGAAAATGACAAACTCAAAACAGTCGGACTATGCAACTTAAAAATGACATAGTCCGATGGTTTTGAGTCTCTGTCATTTTCTGAGATAAATACATTAGATTGGTGTTTATTATCTGCTCTATTTTAGTTTGAACTAACGTGTATTACAAAATAGCTAATTTAGAAATATTTGAAGTGAACAGATGCAATATTATATATACATATATATATATCTGCATAGAAAACAAGCATTATATGTGTATATATATAGAATAATGTTTAATTTGAGTTGATATTATGTCCATTTTTATTACAATTCTATTTAATAATACCACCTCTTACAATCATCACATTATATCAATTGGTCGTAATGCGACCCTCAGGACTCCCTCCTCGAGCCTTTCCCTCGGCCGGACGCTCTCAGCATATAACCTACCCTCGATATCTTCTCTATAGCTTTTGATATTTGCACTGTTACCTGCCCTGTATATCTCTTCTATATGTTTTGATACTGATTGCTGTATATTGCTCTGTTTATATATTGCCCGAGGCGTCTCAATAAACGCCTCAGTTTCCCACTCCCGAGTTCTGTCTTCCTTTTCGCGCATCAATACACAGTAGACATGCCACTGGCACTCATTGGATTTCGATAGTCAATACCGTGAATGCATAGATGGAAAGGACATTAGTTGATTAAGTGGGGGAAATTTCAATCGCGGACAATTGGTCTTCCTCATTCCACTACTCTTTGCCCTATCCTAGTAATGCAAAGTGCCAGGCTAAGTAGCGACAAGTATAAATTTGCTAAGTCATGCCATTCTAGAGTAGTCGTATGACCTAGTCCCCTCTTATGCTTCTACAGGTAACGTGCCTCTCCTGAAGGTGCTGCTTCAGTATGGTGCCCTCATTAACCAGCGCGACATGACTCACAACGAGACCGCACTGCATTGGGCAGTGCGTCACCATCAGCCACACGCCATCTTGTTTCTGCTCCAGAACGAGGCAAACCCGAACATCCCGGATCTGGTCTCTGGACAGACACCACTGCATCTCGCAACGACTCTGGACTGCAATGACACTCATTTGCGGATAGTTCAAATTTTGCTGAGTCATGGAGCAAACATGGCAGTGACCGAGAAGCGGACCTTGTACACCCTGCTTCACATCGCAGCAGGGAACGGGTCAACCGGACTGGTCAAGTTCTTCCTCGGGGAAGCAGCCAGCAACGAGAGCATTAATGCGCGTAGCAACATGGGTGATACACCACTGATAATGGCTGTGCGAGGCAGCCATTATGACATCAGCGACATGTTGATTAGAGAGGGCAGTGACCTGACTGAACTGTCGCTGAAGGATCGCGAGACTGCGCTGCATGTTGCCATCAGGCACCGACACTATGCTGTTGCCTTTGAACTTCTCCGAACCGGAAGTGACGTCAACCACGAAAGCGGGTCAGGTGAGATGCCGCTGTCGAAGCTGCTGAGGCACAGTGCGGAAGCTGCACCGGGGGAGGAGTTCTTCAACCTGTTGTACAGCATGCTGTTTCTTGGTGCGAGGATTGGTGGCACATATGACGCCAAGGCCATCCTGCGACACCACGGTACTTCGAATATTGCAGTGTCCGCCGCTGTGTTGACGTCATTCCAGCCCATCCAGCTGTTCTGGTCCTGTGTGATCAACATACGGAGCACTCTGGTGAAGAACACCAAGGGGCTCAGCATTCTGCAGAGTGTTTCTGACATGCCATTGCCTGTGCTGCTGAAACAAAAAATCACTTTAGATTTCTTGTGCGTTCCCTCAGAGCAATAAATGCAATCACAAGTTTATTATTTTGACAGCCTATTCATGGAGTAGGAATTTCGGTTTTCGGCGGATTTTCGGTTTTCGGCGGATTTTCCCGATTTTCGGCGGATTTCCGATTTTCGGTGGAATACCGATTTTCGGCGGATTTCTGATGATTTTCGCCGGATTTCTGATTTTCGCCGGATTTCCGACTTTCGGCGTATTTCCGATTATTTTCTTAGGTGATATTCACTTCCTGCCCTCATATGCTTAGCACTATCAAATTTACCTCAGGTCAGATTTCCGAATTTTTGTTGTCCTTGTTGGAGGCCACTCTAAATCTAATCCCTGCTATTTCTAGTCTTTTCCAAAGTCCAATCATTCGCTTTATGCTTCAAATTATGTTGTATATAGTACCATACCGTGTATTTATGCACCTGTTACTCTAGAATGGTTCATTTTGACCCAGCTTAATATAGCAATATAGCGAATGGTAGACAGGAAGTGTGAACACTTATTTGTCTCTCATTTTTGCTTGAGTGCAAGTAAATAAGCAACACAAGGAGTAATTAGTAGCATGTGGTGAATAAGGGGTCAAATTTCCCTGGATCATCAGCCCATGCTTTTTCTAATCTATTCTTGAATGAATTAATTGACTCGGCATCAATAATATTTTGTGGGAGACTGTTCCATATATTTATGATCCTGTTTGAGAAACTATGTTGCCTTAACTTTGAAATGGCTCTGGGTTTTACTAGTTTGAGAATATGGCCCCGACTGCCTTCTCTTTTATTCAAGGTGAACAATTTGTTCATATCTATTTTATCAAAACCCTTCATAATTTTAAATACTTCAATTATGTCACTTCTTTTCCTTCTGTTAATGATCCAATTATAATCTAAACACAGTGACGGTTGAAGACTCGATATATTTTGAAAGTAGCGATATTTACAATTCATGACTATGTAATTTTGATGCAGCAGCAGATACTCGATACATAACAAAATATTGAATTGAAGAAACAGGTCATAAATAGTAATCATGAAGTGATGGATATGTATTTCATATTGATTAATAGAAGGACAAACAAATGATAATAACCTGATTACCGGTGATATAGTCCAATGGCAGTACACTATTAAACTATGAACCTTAATATATATGGGTGTTGTCCTGTTTACATAACGTGCTATCATATCGTGAGTCATACATGCACTGAGCAAAGACTCGCACTACACTGATAGCGAATATGCTATGAATAAATAATAGACCTTTAACTTGTTTCTAAGTCAATAAACAACGCATTTATTGTCATTTAAGGAGTGAGTACATTTGGGGGGGGGGACATCATCATCATCTTCATTACTTGACTGTCGCTCTCCATTTAGCTCTCTGCTGTGAGAGTGATGTCCATGAGTCAGTCTTAATGTCTCCCAGCTTCAGGTTTCTATTGATGGTATCCTTGAATCGGAGACGAGGGCGCCCTCTCTTTCTGTAACCAGAAGACAGTTGAGAGTAGAGGATCTGCTTTGGTAGCCTGTCTGATGATATCCTCATGAGGTGTCCAGTCCACTGGAGATTCTTTTTGATCAGAAGATCTTCCATAGAGGGCAGCCCTGTCCGTTCGAGTATTTCCTCATTTGTCACTTTGTCCTTCCAGGTTAGCCTCATGATCGAACACAGATGTCGCATCATGAAGGCATGCAGCTTTTTCACCTGTCGCTTGTACACTGTCCAGGCCTCGGCTCTGTATAGTAGGGTGGATAGCACGATTGCACGGTAGATCTTGCCTTTGACCCGCATGGACACATGGTGGTTGTTCCAGAGTCTCTGGTGTAGTCAGCCAAAATATGTGCTAGCCTTGGCCATCCTCCTCTGTATTTCAGCATCAATGTGTCCATCACTTGATATAGTGCTTCCGAGGTAGGTGAATTCCGGAACAGAGTTCAGCTTGTTTCCATCAACCATGATATCCTCCTCTCGGGTTCCTGTAGAGTTGGGTTGGTACAGCTCCTCCGTCTTCTTGATGTTAATCTTCAGGCCAAACTTCTTTGATGCACCGGAGAAAGCGTCCAAGGACACCCTGTATATATATAACTTATACACGATCATAACAGAATTCAAAACGAAAAGCCAAACAGCAACCTACATCCAACGACTATGACAGCACCCAGAACCAATAAGCTGAACAGCAACACACACCCAACCTAGACATATCTATAACTGCTGTCACTTACTAAACACATCATTAACTTACAGATCCTCTTCTGGCTGATCTAGGCCCTATTGGGCCGCTAATGCCAGCTCATTATGGCAACAAAAAAACACTATTTTTTTGCACACATATGGAGGTCAACGTTGCCCTGAAGTCATATAGTTGTGGGTGTCCTCTCCAATGTCTATCCAGCCATATCTGAAATGCTTCGTCATGCACACACTGTCATGATCTATGCTATACCTATGGGCCTTACACTATAGTTATACACACGCATCACTATCCCGGTACTAGCCACCATCTCATGACACATATATGCACCTTGGAACTCCTACAGAGATAGTGGCCCTCAAAACTAGGGTCGGCTGCCTCCTGGGTCCCCTTTCTGTGCCGGCTGTACTGGTGACCAGCGCGAACATCACCCTTCACTACCTGCACCGGTGTGTACACGTCAACGGTTAGCTCTGTACACTTGGAATTAAGAGCCGCTGTCCTTTGTGTGGTAGACGTTTGGACAAAAAGCAGGTAGGCCACATGGGATTCCTACACTACTCTTACACACCCCGCACACACCCCCGTACACCCCGCACACCCCCACACCCCGAACACCCCGCACACACCCCGCGTACACCCCGAACACCCCGCGCACCCCCACACACATCCCGCACCCCCCCCCCCCCCCCCACATACATCCCGAACACACCCACACCTCGAACATACCTCGCACACACACATTTAATACACCCCCCCACACACACATACCCCACACACCCCTGCACACACCGCACACATCCCGCACCCCCCAAACCCCGAAACACCCCGCGCACCCCTACACACATCCCGCACACCCCCCCACATACATCCCGCACACACCCAGACCCCGAACACACCCCGCACACACACACACTTAATACACCCCCCCCCCCCACACACATACCCCCCCCCCCCCCCCCCCCACCCCCACACACACACACACTGCACACATCCCGCACACATCCCGCACACCTCCACACTCCCACACCCCGAACACCCCGCTCACCCCAACACACATCCCGCACACCCCCACATACATCCCGCACACACCCAGACCCCGAACACCACCCCGCACACACACACTTAATACACCCCCCACTCACATACCCCCCCCACACACCCGCACACACCGCACACCACCGCACACACCGCACACATCCCGCCACACCCCCACACCCCCGAACACCCCCGCCACCCCCACACACATCCCGCACACCCCCCCACATACATCCCGAACACACCCACACCTCGAACATACCTCGCACACACACCATTTAATACACCCCCCCCACACACATAACCCCACACACCCCCCGCACACACCCGCACACACCCACACACCCGCACACACCCCGAACACCCCGCGCACCCCCCACACACATCCCGCACACCCCCCACATACATCCCGAACACACCCACACCTCGAACATACCTCGCACACACACATTTAATACACCCCCCCCCACACACACATACCCCACACACCCCTGCACACACCGCACACACACCGCACACCCCGAACACCCCGCGCACCCCACACACATCCCGCACACCCCCACATACATCCCGCACACACCCCAACCCCGAACACACCCCCCCACACACACACTCAATACACCCCCCCCCACACACACACACGCACACCACCGCACACACATCCCGCACACCCCGAACACCCCCACACACACCCCCGCACACACCCGCACACCCCCCACGCACCCCGAACGGCCCCCACACCCCGCACACACGCCCCCCCCCCCCCCCCCCCCCCCACACACACACCCCCACACACCCCGCACACATCCCGCACACATCCCGCACACATCCCGCACCACCCCCACACCCCGACACACCCCGCGCACCCCCACACACATCCCGCACACCCCCCACATACATCCCGCACACACCCAGACCCCGAACACCCCCCCGCACACACACCCTAATACACCCCCCACACACATACCCCCCACCACACACCCCGCACACCCCGCACATACCGCACACCCCCGCACACACACCCCCACACCCCCCACACCCCGACACACCCCACACACCCCCCCCCCACACACCCCACACCCCCCACACACATCCCGAACACCCCCACACCCCGACACACCCCGCGCACCCCCACACCACCCGCACACCCCCCACATACACCCCGCACACACCCAGACCCCCAACACCCCCCCACCACACACACCCCACACACCCCCCACACCCACACCCCCCACACCACCCCCCCCACACACCACCCCACACACCCCCACCCCCCCCACACACCCCACACCCCACCAACACCCCCCACACACCCCCACACCCTCACCACCCCGACACCCCCACACACCCCCCACCCCCCCCCCCCCACCCACACCCCCCCCCCCACCCCCCCCACCCCCCCCCCCCCCCCCCCCCCCCCCCCCCCCCCCACCCCCCCACACCACACACACCCGCACACCCCGAACACGCCCCACCCACACCCCGCACACATCCCGCACACACCCCACACACCCCGCATGGCCCCACACCCCGGACACGGCCCCCCCCCCACACACACACACACATACCCCGCACACAGCCCGCACACATACCGCACACACCCCGCACACCCCTCGAATACCCCCGCGTACACCCACCGAAAACGCCCCACACACCCCGCACACACCCCGCGCACACCGCACACACCCACACCAGCCAAAGCAATAAAGCTTGAATAGCCAATATGCGCCCCCCCCCCCCCCCCCCCCCCCCCCTGCCTTGAATTTCCAATCCCCCCCCCCCCACACACACACACACACACGTACACACAGAAACCCGCCCCCATTTAACTTTAACACCAAAAGGACATGTGAAAGGATTATTTAAATCTCAATTTCCAAACAGTCCACTGAGCTCTCCCTCTCTCCCTATATCTATCTATTTCTCTCTCTTTCTTTCTCTCTCTTCCTCTCTCTCTCTCCCCCTCTCTCTTTCTCCCTCTCTCCCTCTCTCCCCTGTCTGCCATGTGACCCTCTCTGTCTATCACTATCTCTCTCTGTCCATCCCTCCCTGTCTCTCTCCCTGTCTCTCTCCTTCTCTCTGCCATGTGACCCTCTCTGACTCTCACTATATCTCTCTGTCCGTCCCTCCCTGTCTCTCTCCCTGTCTCTCTCCCTGTCTCCCACTCCTTCTCTCTGCCATGTCACCCTCTCTATCTCTCACTATGTCCGTCCCTCCCTGTCTCTCTCCATGTCTCTCTCCCTGTCTCTCTCCCCCTATCTACCATGTTACCCTCTCTGTCTCTCACTATATCTCTCTGTCCGTTTCTCCCTGTCTCTTTCTCCCTCTGTCCCCCTATCTACCATGTGACCCTCTCTGTCTCTCACTATATATCTCTCTGTCCGTCTCTCCCTATGTCTCTCTCTCCCTCTCTCCCCTGTCTGCCATGTTACCCTCTCTGTCTCTCACTATCACTCTCTATCCGACTCTCTCTGTACTCCCCCTATCTCTTTAAACTCTCTCTCTCTCGATTCAAGGTGCCTATTGTCATTTAATTTTAAAAAAAAGAATATGCGTCCCAATTTACTGCATCCCTATTTACTGCATCCCCATTTAGTGCATCCCTATTTGCTGCATCCCCATTTACTGCATCCCCATTTACTGCATCCCCATTTACTGCATCCCCATTTACTGCATTCCCATTTACTGCATCCCCATTTACTGCATCCCTATTTACTGCATCCCCATTTATTGCATCCCCATTTACTGCATCCCCATTTACTGCATCCCCATTTACTGCATCCCCACTTACTGCATCCCCATTTACTGCATCCCCATTTACTGCATCCCCATTTACTGCATCCCCATTTACTGCATCCCCATTTACTGCATCCCCATTTACTGCATCCCCATTTACTGCATCCCCATTTACTGCATCCCCATTTACTGCATCCCCATTTACTGCATCCCCATTTACTGCATCCCCATTTACTGCATCCCCATTTACTGCATCCCCATTTACTGCATCCCCATTTACTGCATCCCCATTTACTGCATCCCCATTTACTGCATCCCCATTTACTGCATCCCCATTTACTGCATCCCCATTTACTGCATCCCATTTACTGCATCCCCATTTACTGCATCCCCATTTACTGCATCCCCATTTACTGCATCCCCATTTACTGCATCCCCATTTACTGCATCCCATTTACTGCATCCCCATTTACTGCATCCCCATTTACTGCATCCCCATTTACTGCATCCCCATTTACTGCATCCCCATTTACTCAAACGCTAGCTAGACTTACACATTTAATTTGGAAACGTTGAGCGTTGGTTATTTTGATTGTTTTCATCTCCTCCCTGTCGCAACCCACCATAAACCACCCAACATTTATAGCTTTCTGTGATCAATAGGGAATGTAATCTTTATCGAGAGAAGAATTATGCAAGTGTTTCAATATCGTGTGATGGCTGATCAAAAGGCATAAATATATGCATCTATACATATATCGAGTCTAACCAATGACATAACAATTTATACTTGTCGCTTCCTAGCCAGGCGCTTGGCATTATTAGGAGAGGGCAAGGACTGCTTGGCTCAGTATGACGATAATGTGACCGAATGGGATATCAGGTCATGGTGTTCACAGTCTGGTCTCCCAGTGGGGCAGCACTATATAGTCGCCATGAATGCACACTTTCACAACGAGGTACCCGTTCTGATATGACCTTAGATGCTGCCAGGATGTAAAACTCCAACAACAACCAGCCAACCTATATACATATCCTGTTGAATCAAACCAACAATAACCCGTTAATCTATGACTATTATCTGAAGACGTCTTTTCACTCTGACGCTATTAAAGTGTTGTGGTGTTCTCTGTGGCAGAGTGGTTAGAGTGTCTGACTTTTTTCTAGGTCGGACTCCTAATCTGAAGGTCGGTGGTTCAATTCCCTGTGACCCCCCCTCCTCTGCCAATTTGGATTTCCACCGCTGTGTCATCAAAGGGCAGTTGCTCTCATACCATGTCTATGTGGTATGGGAGGTTAAAAATCCCTTGGGTCGGTAAAAGTGTAGAATCAGGCTTTCTATCAACAAACTGTGTAATGGTGAAAATAAGTCTATTCAGATTTATCCATGATAGGCAGTATAAATCTTTTTTTTAAAAGAAAAGATTACTCAAATATTAGACTTACTTACTTACTCGATCAACTGAATGACTTAGTCACTACATGTACTAATGCACTTACCCGGGGGAATGCTCACACTCAACTCAAACCACACAGAAAGCTAAGCACGATATGAAGAGAGAATGGGAGGGAGAGATGAAGAGAGACAGAGAGAGGAGAGAGCATGGGTGGGGGTGGGTTAGAGGTAGGTATCTGCAGACTATCGCCCATGCCACTATGGACTACATCACACCGTTCCAGCGGCGCGGTGCATTGTGGGATGTGTCAGAGCAAAACAAACCCACGAGAAGCACATGCCACACTAATACACTGGGTGCAGTTATGAAATGTGCTAGCTCCAGCTCATCTCAGCTCTTGTTTGAAATGTAGAACACTAACTAAAAAAATATATATAATAAATTAAGATAATATGAATAAGCAATGCTTAGGACCGACCCACCGATATAACTACAGCAAAGTATTTTATGATTTTTGTTTTACTCCACTCGCGGTGTTCTATTTGAAATTCTATCAACTCGGGTGACCCGAATACGGAGGTCGTTTCCGCGGAGTAAACTATTAATATTTCATTTGTGCATCCATGTTTATGCCAAATTGTTATTTATTTCTTTTAATTTTGAATAAACTAAGTTTTGAACTGCATGTATCGGCAAATTCTATGGGAGCGGGCATTTGTTTTGATATATTATTAACCGATCGCTGCAGCCGCGCTGCAGAGTAGCACGGAGGAACAGGTACACTGGTCCCAGTGATGTCATCGCACCATATATGGAAGGTCTGTAGCAAGGGACCAGTGTAGTTCTTCCTTGATTCCGCGTGCGCTACTCTGCGGCGGCGCATTGTCAAGGCATTAAGCCCATAGTCTATTATTAACCAATCGCTCTCGTCCACCTTGCTTGCTGCGTAACGAAGTTTGATGAGCAATTTCCCTTTCCGTTTGCTGGATTTGGATTATTCTGTTATTCAACATGAATTTACAAATGGCAGCCCCCATAGAGGGCTATTTCCGTTTCCGTTTGCTGGAATTTGGTGACTTCATCTTCCAGCTCTATCAGTACAGGTATTGTTTATATGCATATACATGTACACGTGTTAGTCATTAGCCTCCCCATATTATGCCATGTGCATTTAGCTTTAGACCAATCTGGGCAATCAGACTGGTGTTAGAGCTATAGGCAGAGTCAGTTTTACTTATTTTATTCATGTTTTTATTTATATCATATGGTTAATGACATATGTAGAAATAGAAAATGAGTAGGGTTAATCAGATATTGGTTATATATTTCTTTGAAACAAGTTTTTGTTGACACATTTGATTTTAATATTTAGAACAAGAATTACCTCTGGCTAATCAATGGTGATGTAAACATCAACCTGTTAAGTGACTGAAATTGTATGTTTCTTAGCTCAAAATGCTTAATTATGGAGAGTTGTGTCTTAACAATATTCATTATGTTATTATATTGCATCCTTCCATCCATGTTTGTGCCAAATTGTTATGTATTTCTATTAATTTTGAATAAAATGTCTCCCGCTTTGGTAGATCGTGGGATTTGACCACTGGTCGAGTCAAACCAATGACTTAAAAATTAATTCTTGTCACTTCCTAGCCAGGTGCTCGGCATTATTAGAATATGACAAGGACTGATTGGTTCAGTGTCAGGATAATGTGCCTGAGTTAGATATCAGATTATGGTGCTAGTGATCAGGTCTCCCAGTGGGGCAGCACTTTAAAGTCTCCATGAGTGCACACTGTCACAAGTCAGTACTTGTCCTGATATGACGTTAGATGTTTCCAGGACGTAAAACCCAAACAACCATTCAGCTTATTTAGATTTCACACACGAAGGTTCCCTTGGTTACTGTTTTCATTTGAGTATTCCATATTGCTTTTTAAAGAAAGAAAAAAGGCACATGTATAAGATTTGGTTTTCTCAGCTCAGCTTTTATTTAGATTATGTCAACTGAATTATCAAACTAAGTGTGCAACGGTCACCACTCAGAGATAAGGTCTGTGTGACCCCCATCTTACCTGCACTGGACCTCGGCAACAAGCTCAGGGTGAACCCGGGACAGAGAGACAGAGGCAGCATTCCAGCAAGTTATATATATGTGAATATATATGTATATATATGTATATAGATATTTAACCGTTCAGCTATTTCGCCCCCGCCTAAGGCGAGCCTAATGTGTTAATTTCCATAATGATTTTCGAGTGAATTTCCTGGGCCTGCCGCAGGCCGCCGCTGCCTCTCGTCCCGTCTGCAGGTCGACCGCCTCCGTCGGTGTAATTCCCGGGCTAAGGGCGGACAGCCAGAGTACCATAGAAATACAGTTTGTCCCTCCCCCGCATTTATATAAGAAAGAAGTTACTTATTGTTTCAACTAACTGCCTCTCCTCCCCACCGTTTGGTGTGTGTTAATAAACTTGAGTTAATCCAGACCTAGGCCGACACCCTATGTTGTGCCGCCGCTGTCACTTATAAACAGCCTACGTTAATGTTTTACTCAGTTAAATGTCATTACGTTAATTCAGGTTTTTATTAATAATGTATCTATTATATCCCCGCAGAAGGGTTAATCGGCTGCTTTAAGGCCTACCAGGCAGAAGGCCCTTAGTTACATATAGAATAATCGATTATCAATATCAAGTTGACCATAGCGGTTAATACACGTAGAGACTGGAGAATAGTAAAGAATGCAAGGAACGTTCCAATCACTTTTAAGAGCTCACAGCTTTATTCTTACCCTCCTGATACAATCTGTTTCGCTAATAATAATGAATACGCATAAATACGACCCTTCCCACCTTGATTACTTAAAAACAATTCAGAATTCTGACAATAAAGGCCTAAATCTCGTCTAAAACATCAGAGCATGCAAAAACATATCTGATGGGTCTGAGCCCGAGCGCTCGACCTTCCACCATTGCTAGGAAAGTCGCAATCTGCTTCTCCTAGCAACGCGTTACGGCCGTAAACCCGGCCCCGCATTTGATGGCCGATGCGGGCCTGTCCCGGCGAGCAGCCCGCATTTCAGAATGCGGGTTGCTCGGCCCAAGCCCGCAATGGTCATAGCTCGAGTGTAGTCTTCAGATTAGGAGTCCGACCTAGAAAAAGTCAGACAAAGAGAACACGAGATTTTGTCACGTGGTCATTATTAAGGCCAGGTGATGGTCTTGTAGTTGCGTTCCTCACTGTTCCTATCACACACTCTTATGGCGCAATCTAGTTATAAAAACACGGATGCTCTGCCGCTGTGAGCACCCTATGTAATTACAAAACTCTCCCCCTTCATTTCACCTGTGATGCAATCAGCCTAATCAATTTAACCATGTCTGGAAAGAGGAAGGAAAACTAGTCACAAGGATGAACAGTGAATAAGTTGTGCTTTATTGGCAGCAACTCCTGTCATCCCCCTTACATGTGACCTAACACCTGTACTCCTCATATACTGCCCACACTATGTCTCATTGTCACTTTAGCCTGTATATTGAAACAGTGCCCACAACCCATGGGACAGGAGTCCTATGGCTGTGGATGCACTCAATTTGAATATCTGAATTTGGATAGCATCAGACAGAGTGTCTGGGGTCCTGCTCTAGAGTAGGTGTGTCTCACTCAAGAGCCAGGATGAGAGTGATTTTCCTTTAGTGTGTCTGAAGCAAAATCTTGAATAATTAATTAGCTGAGACTAGTGTGTGGTCAGGATAGGCCAAGGGAGTCAGGTGACCGGACATTCCCCAGCCAGCCAATTGGACACTCCCCACAGACTGGGTGGGTGACCACCCCCATTAGGGGCTGTCACTCAACCCAGCTGCAGGTGGTGCACTCTATACATATGCAAATTAGACAGGTGGGTCAGTCGGTGGTCCTGGGCGGACAGGATGTTGCGAACAGTTACAGATATGTATATAGATATATATACTAACTTGTTCTTTTTCCTCCAATTGTATTCTTTATGAACACATAGAGAAACATTTCAATAATCCTGTACTGTTTCTTGCAAGGAACTCTTTTCATTAACTCCAAACATCATATATAACAGATAGTTTACACCACCCAGCATCATGTACATTTCCATCAACTCCACTCATAATATATAACATATAGCTTACCTCACTCAGTATCATGTACAATGGGAGTGGGATTCTATTAATTTTAGTTACTTTTAGTTTACATAACTTAAGTCCCACTCCGACATCCAAGAATAATAATGCTCTCTGTCCATATATAATTCTTAACCGAAAATCCGTATATTTTTACATAGTGGCGTTATTGCAACAAACAACTTATACAATGTGATAACCCACTGTGGATTAACTTGGCACGTTAGACGACTAGCATAACACCACTTGAAAAAATTACCGAATGGTTGACATTATCATCGTCCATATCGTCAGTATCATGCCATAGGTGTGTAGTGGCATAGATATGGTAGGTACCCGAGACCACAAATTGCGGTTATAAACCATCATCGTCATCATCATCATCATCATCATCACAAGATAGGATGGCCGAATGAGTTAGAGCGTCCGTTTCCCGTGCTGGTAGATCGTGGGGTCGTGAGTTCGAACCCTGGTCGAGTCAAACCAATAACTTAAAAATGTATTCTTGTCACTTCCTATCCAGGAACTCGGCATTATTAGGGCAGGGCAAGGACTGGTGTGCTGAATGTCAGGATAATGTGACTGAGTTGGATACCAGGACATGGTGCCAGCGGCATGGTTTCCCAGTGGGACAGCACTATAAAGTCGCCATGAGTGCGCTCTGTCACAAGTCGGTACCCGTCCTGATATGACCTTAGATGTTGCTAAGACGTAAAACAACAACAACAATCATCATCATCATCATCATCATTAAGTTAGCCATTTAAAATAAAAGTGACTTCAAGCTAAAATAAGTTACATAATAACAATCAACCTAATATATTTATCTCAGAAAATGCCAGAAACTCAAAACCATCGGACTTCGTAACTTTGAACAAAGTAGCAGCCTTCAAGTGTCATTGAGATGCTTCTTGTGACAATACGCCCAGCAAACATGGTAGAGGTACAGAATAATGACACAACATGATCCCATTAGTCAAGAAGTTGAATTGAAGATTCAATATTTATAGTAATATCTGGGGGTTTAAAGACCAAATATTCTGGCTGTTACAATAAAACTTTTTTTTTTGTCATGCGCAATTCATCAAGAAGCATTCAATATTTATCCTGATATCGTAGACTGATTGATTGATTGGTGGTTGCTTTACGCCGTGTCGGCAGCATAGGCCATATTCACGGCGAGAACTGTTTGTTTTTTATTCAGACCATATCGTAGACTGACGTCACTAACCATAGCACTATGTGAAACTACATGGTGCCTAGTGGGAGAATGCAAGAAGGATATGGAAATGTGGAATCCTGACAGACATTAGGTTTGTTTGTTTGTTGTTTTGTGTTCTAGCAACATCTAAGGTCATATCAGGATGGGTACCGACTTGTGACAGTGCGCACTCATGGCGACTTTATAGTGCTGCCCCACTGGAATACCAAGCTGCCAGCACCATGACCTGATATCCCACTCAGTAACATTATCCTGACACTGAGCCAATCAGTCCTTGTCCTATCCTAATAATGCCGAGCGCCAGGCGAGGAAGCGACAAGTATAAATTTTTAAGTCATCGGTTTGACTCGACCCGTACTTGTAGTACACGGGTGAATACCAGCCCTATATAAAAGCGGTCGAAAATACGGGGAAATGAAATGAGAGCCTAAGTTGACAATCTAAGAAGCAACACTTATTCTTTATATATATATTCATATCCAAAAATACGAATACCCATGCATTTTCCGTCATTCCATCCGATTTTATATACGCATTCGCACCAATCGCTGCATAGAACAATCCAGTTTGCCGTCTACACAAATCACATTTTGCAGTCATACATATGGAATCAAGTTTGTTGTTGTTTTACATCCTAGCAACATCTAAGGTCATATCAGGACGGGTACCGACTTGTGGCAGTTCGCACTCATGGCGACGTTATAGTGCATTATCCTGACAGTGAGCCAACCAGTCCTTGTGCTATCCTAATAATGCCGAGCGCCAGGCTAGGAAGCGACAAATATCAATTTTTAAGTCATCGGTTTGACTCGACCAGGGTTTGACCCCACGACCCCACGATCTACCAACACAGGAAACGGATGCTCTCACTTATTTGGCCATCCCGTCTGGTCAGATATGGAATCAAAGCTATTGTATTTACATGTTTTCTATTTCATGTCGCATTTCTATGCCGCATACCGTATATCATATACACAGTCTACTCTGTCAATAACGGCCTCTGTCTATAACGAATCTCTGTCAATAATGGCAAAAAGTGCTGGTCCCATCACGGCACCCCTTTAATTTAATAGCATTGCCTCTGTGTCTAACAGCTGTCTTATGCGGGCAACAAACCATTTTACCACCTATTTGATCAATATTCTCTGTCAATAACGACATGCCATATGGTTATTCTAACATGTGTACCATGTGTTTTTTGCTGTTTCCTCAGAATTGAATGCAATCCCAATGGTTTAATTCAATAGCATTGCCTCTGTGTCTAACGGGTAACTGTCTTATGTGGACAACAAACCGTTTTTTCACCTATTTGATCAATATTCTCTGTCAATAACCTCATGTACAGACCGCCCTAGTCAGTCAAGTATAAAAGAAAAACATTGGTTTCAACCCATTCCATCAGTAATTCTCTGCCTATAACGATCTCTCTATAACGGCATCTTGCTCCAGTCCCATGGGTGTCCGTTATAGACAGAGTAGACTGTATATGGAATCCTATCTTAATGCTTGACCTGCTGCTCCATCCGACAGGCTGCACTCCTCCCGTCGCCATGTGGTCTTTATGCACCCCGGTTGTGCCACACACTCCGTCCTCTGCCATAAACAACATGCTGCAGAAGAGATGTGGGAAGAAGTACTCCAATGTCGTCAAGACTGCCGTGTCTTACTACATCTGCGGCTTCTACCAGGTCGTCACTGCCTTCTACAACGCCATCAACCCCGACTCGACCCGCCACTCCCAGAAGATGTGGATCACAGCCTGCGCAGTCATTAGGTACACAAGGACACATTGCCCATCAGCATCGCATATTGACAATAGCATTACCACAGATTTATTTAATCTTTTTTTTGACGGGGTGCATTAGTTGTTTAAGCAGGGGAAATTTCAATCGTGGACGATTGGTCTTCGTCATTCCACTGGTCCTTGCCATATCCTAATAATGCCGAGCACCTGGCTAGCAAGTGACAAGTATCAAATTTTTAAGTCATTGGTTTGACTCGACCAGGATTCGAACCCACGGTCTCACGATCTACTAACACGGGAGACGGACGCTCTAACTCACTCGGCCATCGCGTGTGGTTTCTGTCCCTGTTATGGATATGTTATAATATTAATATATAAGTATGACTAGTAAACAATGATATCATTACCTGATTATAGCGACATAGTCCCATGAAGCATAACATTATCGAAATCCAAACAATTATTTAGATTTGATTCTGCATATACTGGTGCACTTATTAAACATTTGTCACCACATAGAAGGGAACCCCAAAGCAATTTAATAGAACCTGTTACTGTAGGAATACATGGTGTGAGTTTTGGCATGCGTGCCAACATTAATTGAGCATGTTTGCACTTCAAATGTTGGCCATGTATTGCTCTGTGTGCATTTGTTTATATAAAAGAACTGTGATGTACTTTCCTATTAATCACTAATAAGTAATACTCAAAATGTGGCTTTGCATTCAATGTCAGAGGTCCCCTTCGATTGTTCTCCTGACTACATATGCAACCAGTCAATGCTTTTAAATAGAACCTAAATAATATTTTTAAGTCTTAAGAAAACCAGGATATAGCTTAATATTATTAGTAGTTTATTAATTCATGAAACTTTGATTGCCTGGTTAGATGTGTGTCTTTACTACCCAGAAGTTTGTATTCTCCTGGTCCCCTAATACCACAGCAGAGCGCTAGGCGGCGCCAGTGCCATGACAGCAGCCTCTGGCTCATCTATTTTCTATGACAAAGTGTCCCATATTTGCTTGTTTTTTCTTCTGTTATTTAGGCATTAAATAATAATACTTCTCACCAAGTTGCATAATTCGATGAAGGTATTATAATTTCAAATCCAGAACATTTATTTAGATTGATCCTACATATCAAATTCGATACTGATACACTTATTAATCATTTATTTGGAGCACTGCCCCTTAGAAACATCAACATTAGCTGGTTTCGGCAGGCAGGGATATGTTCTAGTGCATGTAGCAATTGCATATTGCATTTGACTTCAACTGGTGTGTGCACATAAATGACTGCACGCATTCACTTCAAATAGCTCCAAAGTTAGTAAAGGGGCTGTCACACTACGACGCATAGCATTAGCGTATGCCGACGTATGCGATTTTTGACCAACACATCGGCATATGGTGTCATAGGTTACGTATACATATGTCAGGTACGCTCAGGGTACAGCGGCATAGGTTGGCATAGGTCGGCATAGGTCGAGCCGCTAAAAATATTTTGTGCATGTTCAAAATTTTCAACGTATGTCACCATATGGCTCATACCTTTCTCATACGCTTGGTGTATGTCGGCATACATTATGCACACATTAGGGGTAGGTCGGGATAGGTTGGAACACATTAGCCATATGTTCAACCGTGCCGTCCGCGTACAACCAACAGATGCATAACATACTCCTAATATACTTTGAATGTATGCCTACCGTATCTCCAGCGGACTTGTATATGTTACATATATGCCATACTTCTAATGATGAAGTAACGTACGTGACTTTGGTAAGCATACTGTGAGCGTATGCGATAGGTCAGAGATACGTTATTCATACATTATGTACGTTGTGTGTACTTTCTGTGTACGTTGTGTGTATGCCCATTTTTATCCCCCGCCCCCTGCAAAGTTCGACGAATGCCGACGTACTGGCAAATTGTCGTACGTTGGGCACACTCTAATGCCATACATCATAGTGTGACAGGACCTTTAGAGATCATAAACAGTACTCTGAATTAAAGTAGAATCTGATATATTGGTCACAAATTCATATTTTTTGATAAGAAGAAAAGTGGGATGGAAATCTAAACCATGTGATTATGCAACTTTAAAAGAAAAAAATATTACAGCTGCATATTCTATTAAAAGCCTCAACATTTCGAAAGCGAAACACTTATCTAGATTTTAACCTACATATCCAACTTAAACACTAGGGCATGTATTTAGTGTTTGTGGCTATAATTCGTGACCTTACTATAAAAAAGTTCTATCTGACAAAGTGACCGAATTGGTGTTATGGATTTAAAAATGTTTTATCTACAAAAGGTTATCATGCAGTTACACAACTGTTTCTCAACTTGTATTTTTCACTGAGATATATTAAAAATAATATTGTTCTATCGGCTTTGCTATCATGCAGTTACACAGCTTCAGTCCTCATTATCACGAAAGCACCATTTTGTCAGATAGAACCTTTTAATAGTAAGGTCGCGATATCATAAAAGGACATACTAAGTCATTTAATAGAACCTACTGCTGGAGCGTATGGAGGTCAGAGTTTTGACAACCATGCCAAAATTAATTTGGCATGCCTACACCTCAAATATCTAGTTAGTCAATTAATAGGAATATTACTTCAAACTAAGGTCTGTCCTGATGTGAGCTTAGATGTTACCAGGACGTCAAACTCCAAGAAAGAAACAATCACACATTAAACTAAAGTAAAATAATAGATCACAATGATGAACCTAATAATATTTTTCTAAAAAGATCCCCAAACCATCGGACATTAATGTTGCATAGCCCGATGAACCATCAACATATTCAAAACCAAAACAAGTATCTAGATTTGATCCTATATATCTAACTTAGATATTGATGTTAAACATTTGTTGTTCACATGGAAGGGAATTATAGAATCAATTTAA
This sequence comes from Branchipolynoe longqiensis, assembly GCA_030323885.1. Lineage (NCBI taxonomy): Eukaryota > Metazoa > Annelida > Polychaeta > Phyllodocida > Polynoidae > Branchipolynoe > Branchipolynoe longqiensis. The sequence continues at coordinate 33,709,970 of CM059189.1, forward strand.
TAGAATATGTTACTGCTGAAGCCTACGGTGTCAAGAGTTTTGGCATGCTTGCCAAAATTAATTTAGCATGTTTACTCCAAAGTTAGCCATTTAGAATAAAAGTTGCTTCAAACTAAAGTAAGGTACATTATAACCGTCAACCTAATATATTTATCTCAGAAAAAGACACAGACTCAAAACAATCGGACTATGCAATTTTAAGAAGGGTGAAAAGGAATAGACAACCCACCCCCCAAACAAATGTTGTTTGTTGTTGTTTTACGTCCTAGCAACATCTAAGGTCATATCAAACAAACAAAAACACCCAAAAATACCCCCAAAAATACAAAAAAAAAACACCACTCTTAGCGTGTATGCAATTCAGATTAATTACACTACATTTCTGCTCATTGCAGCTTGCTCATCATCTTCAAAGCCTACCTTCTGTACAACGTCATAATGGCCTCTGCCTTCGTCATGCACACCCTCCTCTACTACGCTAGCGTCATTCTCGCATTCGTTGGCGTCGGTCTCGGCGTCTCGGGCGCCATATTCTTCGACAAGGAGGGAGAGCCTTCTTCGGTCATCTCCAAGCCTCCCCGGGGCAAGAAGGCCTTGCCCGACGACGCAGAGGTCTTGCCGGGGAACATCGAGGGGCTCCCGGTGAAGTCGACGGCACCAGCGGCTCCGGCCTCGGCCCATGCAGCCCCAGTCCCGGTCACGCCCCTCACTGCCGACTCAGGGATCGACTCCTCCCCCGACCCGAAACCAGCGGAACAGAAGAAGCTCGAATAGATAGATAGACCTTTTCCGCGGGGAAACTGCACGCAATGAGCACTGAGCAGCTATCCATAGCATTTGTTCTTGTCACTGTTATCAATCAGATGGGGGAAGGTTGGTAGTGGAAATCCTCTATAAGAACATGATTCCATGTAGATCATGTTGCACTGCACAGTGAGCTGGTATACCCAGAACATTGGTTCTGTTACTGACGTCAGATAGGGTAGGTTGGTGGTGGACAATTGTCTACAAGAACCTTTTCCCTACAGGTCATGCTGCACCATCAGTTGCTACTCAGAACATTAGTTCTGCCATTGCAGTCAGGGTGGGGGGGGGGGGGGGGGGGGGCGGGTCTATAGATATTGTAAAATGACGCCATTGGGGGGGGGGGGGGGGCACTTTCTGATGTGACTATCTTCAAGTGGGACGTGATGCAAACAGAGTTAGTTGGTAGTAATTTCGAACTATGACAAAGTGGCAGTGCAGTTTATATATAACACAATTTTTATTTTTTTAAAGAAAGAAAGAAAAAAACCTACCCCAAAACAGATCCTATGCTATCCAGGTTGTATCCGTAGTATGCATTTACATATATATATATGTGTTATTGTGTGTATATATATATACATAATATATATAGACACACAATAACACGTCTCTAAGTCTACCCGACCACCTCTACAGATCAACCACTCCCCTATATCGATCGCTTTATTTGGGTTCCCATACAATACCATTGTAATGATTAAAAAAAACTCCCTAAACCGATCACCTACCTATAAGGATAATGTAAAGTCGGTTCCATAGTCGGTCGATTTAGAGAGGTTTTACTATATATATTAGGCGATGTCTTTAATTGATATATTACATAGGATATTCAATTATGTGGTCTATTTATGACAATATCCAATGGTAAGTTATAGTTGTAGCCATACAGGACTAGTCTGGTGTATTGTGGGAAGGGATAAGTGTGCATTCTGAACGACCCGGATGTAGGGTTATATTCACCACAGTGCTGTAATAAAAATAGTGTATATATATCCAACCTCTTTATTTTGGCTCTAGTTCTGCTGACACAGCTACCTTAAAGTTATATAGTCCAATAGTTTTCAGTTTCTGGCATTTTCTGAGATACATGTATTAGGTTGATTGCAATAATCTACCTTACTTTAGTTTGAAGTAACTTTTATTTTAAATGGTTAACTTTTGAGCTATTTCAGTATTTGAAGTGAAAAACTAATTTGGGCAAGAATGCCAAAACTCTGATGCCATAGGCTTCTGCAGTAAGAGTCTGCTATTAAGTTGCCTCAGTATTCCCTTCTATGTGGCGACAAATGTTTTATAAGTGCACCAGTATCTAAGTAAGAATCAAATCTAGATAATTGTTTTGGTTTTGAAAATTTGATATTTTAGACATGCCAGTACATTATATATATTATATGAACAAACACTGAATTTATGCGAGATATTATATATGCTAATAAACCTTATATATATGTGTGAAATTCTCATCAGGATGTTTATTGACAAAGACGTATTGACTAACAAGGCAAAATACATAAATTTGAGTTTTTATTGTTGACATTTGCCATCCTGCGTCTTTTTTAATAAACGCTGCTCTGGATTGCTATTTCTCATCAGTGAACATGATCAATGTGGCTCTCACTGCAACCTTCTACATCCACACATTGGCTCATCGTGAGCAATTTCAAATGATGGCTGACCATGCTCCCATATGCTCCCCCCTCCCCCCCCCCCCCCCGCCCCACACCTCCACCGAGACTGGTGTTCATGTCAGCCGGTCTATGGGATTATTGGACGACTCCTGGCCGTTTTATATTAGATTGTATATATGTACATTTATATATATATATGTGTGTGTATATATATATATATATATATATATATATATATATAAATACACATATATATATATATATACATATACCTATATACATATATATACATATATATATGCTGAATAAGAATTATACGTGTATAATAACCTGGAATACCCCTCCTTTCCCTCATCACTCACTCAGCTCCATGGACTGATGGAGTCTGTCCTAGTCATCTACTGCTCCAGCCTCCCCAACCCCAGCTCCGATGGTCGCGCAACCACTCCTGCACACTGCACATTATTGCATGGCAGGCAGGACATTTGGCTGACATATTTCACCGACAGACATTTGACCGAATATCTGAGCTGCATCGACATTTGACCGAATCAACATATGAAGAGTTCAGGCGCAAAACCATGTAAACACCAATCCAAAAACACAGTTTAAATAACAGATTCTTACCTGAAAATAATTTTAATTCTCACTAATTCCACTTTACATATGATCATATGGTTATGGAGCAATGAATATAAAAAAAACACCTTTTTGAAGGTTTGATTCCGATGTTTATCTCCATTGTTGGATCGGCGTTTACATGGTTTTGCGGCTGAACTCTTCATATGGTATTTTTAATGTCGCTTGTTATTTTAATTTCTCCTTTTGAATGTTGTTTGCTATTTTCCTTTTTTCCTTTTGGTGTTGTTTGCTTTTTTTATTTCTTCTTTTTTTTTTTTTTTTTTCATTTCTCCTTTTTGATGTTGTTTGTGATTTTTATTTCTTATTTGGAACTGCCTTGAAATTGACATTGATATATAACATTGATATATATTTTTTCATATATACACAGTCCAATTTCATACATATACATAGAATATAATCATATATATACATATATATATATAACTGCATAGAAAAATATCCTAAAACTGGAACAAAATATGTGGGACAGAGGCATTGCAGGATCCAATGCTACAACATCTATATATATATATACATACATACATATATATACATACATTTATATTCTCCAATTCTCCATTCGCCTGGCCATGAGGGATACGGGCAACCATTGTGTGCACCCAACAGTTCAGGAGCGGCATGGCATTTGCAAATGTCACATATCTAATTTCATGGAATGAAATTGGGAATTATTATTAGTATTGTTATTTGACACATCCAAGCCGCTCAGGTCATTCACTAATCTTTTAACACTATAATAGATTAGCCGCAACGGAAATAGTCAACGTCGCCAGAAAGAGGCTCCACTTGAGGATAAGTGACTGCGAAGAGTCCAGCAGCAGGTCTGGATCGAACTCGCCTATCTCAGAACCCTCTGTTGGCGAGCGCAACATGCGCCCCATGAAGAGGATATTGTTTGTCACCTTCTCCTGGATGTAGAAGATGAATGGTCTGTCCACCCGGAACTCGCTGTCCGGTGTCGGACCGGCCAGCATGATCTGGATGCCAAAAGCGGCTGCTGCGCTGGTTCCCTCCTCGGTCACCTCGACAGTCGCCTGGTGCACGACATCCGTGAGGTACAAGTTGCGCCCCATCCCGCCAAGGTCAGCTGTGTCCATGAAGCTGTCCTTCAGGCCCATGTGGAAGAGGATGGCCTTCAGATTGAGCTTCACGTCCAGCTTAAACTTAGGCAGGTAGACGGTGAGCAGGCCGCCAAGGCGATTGTCGCGAGATGTGATCTCAGTGAGCTTGTCGTAGGTGAGCTTGTCCTCAATGCCATAGATTCCAAGCACGGCATTGGGGAGGATGATGTACATGCTGACCTCGTCACTCACGTATGGCAACTCCAGGACGCGTGCGTCCAACTCCTGGCTCTTCCAGTAGTGCAGCCGCTTTGTCTGCTTCATGAAGTCCATCTCTTGCATGTCATTATCATTAATCCGGAACTGTGCTTTACGTGTCTCCTTTGGGTCAAAGTCAAACTTCCACCAGCCCTTAAAGTAGATGGCGTTGATCAGAAGCATCACCACATTGCTACCCATCGCGTCTGCATGGAACAGGTTCCCTATGCGGTCCTGCGTCTGGTTGCGAACCCAGTCATTGATGGTGTCAGTGGCATTCTGTCGCTGTTCGACAAAATCCAGGGAGTACAGCGTTGCATCATAGTAGAGCTGCAGCGCCTGCTGGTACTCCAGTGCCACCTGGTAGCGGTTGCTGACGAACACCCCGTTGGCCACGTCCAGTGTGTAGTTATTGCTGGGGTCTCTGAGGGCTTCCAGCAACTGTCGGTTGGCGATGTGCACCCCCGCCATCCCCTCGTAGTGTAGCAGGGCGGCCATTTCCCGCGCCGTGTTGAACTGCGCGCCCAGATAGGACATGGACAGAGCGGTGGCGACACTCAGCGGGGAGAAGACAACATTACGACCGCCAGCCGAGTGTCTCAGTCGGCTATATAGGTCAAAGGCAAATTGACAGTTGGCCCGACTCACCTCGTCCACTGTCACACTCTCCGCTGTCAGAGTCACGACGCCGAAGACGATATAGCAGCAGCAAACAGTCAGTCTCTGCACTACTGACACCATGATGCTATTTCAGCCAAAACCTGTAACAGGAGTTGAAATGCAGATATTTGACATTTGTGATTGAATTATATAGAATAGAGCTTAGTATTAAGTATTAAGCTTTAGGTGTTGTTTCCAATACATGTTTTGTTTGTTTGTTCTTGTTTTACATCCTAGCAACATCTAAGGTCATATCAAGGCGGGCACCGACTTGTGACAGTGCGCACTCATGGTGACTTTATAGTGCTGTCCCACTGGGAAACCAGGCTGCTGGCACCATGACATGGTATCCCACTCAGTCACATTATCCTGACACTGAGCACACCAGTCCTTGCCCTGTCCTAATAATGCCGAGTGCCTGGCTAGGAAGCGACAAGTATAAATTTTTAAGTCATTAGTTTGACTCGACCAGGGTTCGAACCCATGACCCCACGATCTACCAGCACGAGAGATGGACGCTCTAACTCATTCGGCCATCCCGTCTGGTCCTCCAATACATGAAATTGAAGAGTTACGAGAATACAAGAGTTTCATATAATGGGTTTATTAGTTCATCAGTCGGAAGGGTTACAGGTTCAATCAGGTCACATGAGGTCAAATCAGGTGAATCAGATCAGATGGGGTCAAATCAGGTTATATCAGATCAAATCAGTAACCGTATATTCGTCAATTGCTCATTTGTCGTTTAGTCCATTAATCACATGCAGGACTCGAAATGCACTCTAATATATAATGCAATAATGTATATGATATAAATGCTAAGCATACATATATATTTTATGAAGTATATATCATGCATTACATAGAAGAGAATATATAATACATAAAACTGGTATCATTTTATCATAAGTATCACTCTTCTCACATATATCATTGTTATCATTGATATCACTTCATCATCGATGTCACTTCATTACTGATAATGTGATATCACTTTTATCACTGATATCACTGATATCACTTCTAACACTTCTATCAATTCTATCATTGAGATCACTTCTAACACTGATATCACTTTTATCACTTTTATCACTGATATCACTGATATCACTTTTATCACGTTATCACTGATATCACTTTTATCACTGATATCACTTTTATCACTGATATCACTTTTATCACTGATATCACTTTTATCACTGATGTCACTTTTATCACTGATATCACTTTTATCACTGATATCACTTTTATATGACTGGGCAGGCCACTGGGCAATGTAATACCCACCACCGCAGAGAATGAGTTATCAACACTGTTTAGCCATTTGATCAAATCATCTACTGTCACTTCCACTTCCAAGTTACCATAATTAATGTATAACCAACGCCTCTGTCAATTCTCTCACCTTGCTTGCCCTTCACTGTCCATAATTGTGAAAAGCTTCCCCTTGCAGTGATGCCATCGGTTACTCTCAACGTAAGTAGCCTAACCTCAAACCCAACACGCATCAGTAAGGCGGTGTCATCTCCTCATGCAGAGCCCACTAGGAGGCGCCATCACATGTACAACATGTCTCGGCCAATGAGCGATGAGCAGCTCCCGGTAGATGTCGACGTTGCCTCATCCGGGTATTTCACCTATGAAGAAAGACATGAAGAATGCTGAGCTTACTGCCCTGTGCAACATATACAACATATACAACATATACAACATGTACAACATGTACAACATGCACAACATGTACAACATGCACAACATGTACAACATGCACAACATGCACAACATATACAACATGCACAACATGTACAACATGCACAACATGTACAACATGCACAACATGCACAACATATACAACATGCACAACATGTGAAACATATACAACATGCACAATGGGTACAACATGCACAACACACACAACATGTACAACATGCACAACATATACAACATGCACAACATGCACAACGTGCACAACATGCACAACATATACAACATACACAGCAGGTACAACATGTACAACACACATGTACAACATGCACAACACATACAACATGCACAACACACAACATGTACAACATGCACAACATGTGCAACATATACAACATGTACAACATGCACAACAGGTACAACACACACAACATGTACAGCATGTACAACATGCATAACATGCACAACATGTACATCATGCACATCATATACAACATGCAAAACATGCACACCATATACAACATGCACAACATACACAACATGTACAACATATACAACATGAACAACATGCACAACATGCACAACATGCACAACACGCACAATACACCGGGCACGGTGGCCGAATCTGTGTGGGAGATCGAGAGTTTGGCTCCCTGCCGAGTCAAACCATTGACTTATATAATTGGTACTTGTCGCTTCCTAGCCTGGCACTCGTCATTAATAGGATAGGGCAATGACTGGTTAGCTCATTGTCAGGATAGTGTGACTGAGTGGGATACCCAGCCATGGTGCGGGGGCCTGATTTCCCAATAGGGCAGCACTATAAAGTCACCATGAGTGCACCCTTTCACAAGTCCTGATATGACCTTAGATGTTGCCATGACGTAAAACTCCAACAACCAACCAACAACCACTTACACAATATGCACAACATGATAGACCCCCAATAGCCGATGTCTACTGTTTGTGCGTGGGTGTCTTTAAACAAACAAACATCATGATAGATAGAACTACCCCCCCCCCCCCCCCCCCCCCCCCCCCCCCGCCCCTGCTACGAGCAATGCCAAACACAAATTCTCACAAGTATTTTCACCAATATTCCACAAACTTTTTATTCGGCAGAGCAGTCAGTACAGTGAACAAACTGTCCTGTATACTGAACGATGGTTGACTCAGACATTAAATCATGTTTCATGCAATGAATCGCACATGTAGATATCAGATAAGTAGGTAGAATCCACCTCCCCTTTAAATCTGGCTATATATATGTGTGCTCTATAATCCATTATGGGAATATAAACAAGGACACTATCTATCTTCAGTTCCCATGTAATAGTATCTCACTGTATCCTATCTAACTGACTATGTGTAGTACTAGTATGGCATGGGCCACACTGGCACCACCTGTGAGGGGCTCTAGGCACTGTATGCCAGCTGGGTCAGGCCGTTATCGCCTAGAGGTCCGTCGGGCCGGTCAAATGTTCAGAGGAATTATGCCTATATATATGCATATATTATATATGTACATATATAATATATATAATATATATATATAATACAGCTGAAACATATCTCGGCAAGCCAGACTGAAAACACCAGGACTGGTTCGAGCCCAACAATCAGGAGCTACAGAATCTTATGATCAGAAGAGACCAAGCCCACCAGAGAGTGTTGCAGACCAGGAGCACTAGATCCACCACTGCAGGATAGAAAGATGCCTGCAGATCACTACAAAAATGCACCCGTGCACTGAAGTCAGACTGGTGGGAAATGAAGGCAGAGGAGCTGTAGAGAGCTGCAGACATAAACAACATGAAGGGCTTCTACAATGGACTGAAGGAAGTGTGGGTACCCGTGAAGAAGGTAGCTGTTCACCTGAAATCAACAGATGGAATGGAGACCTTTTCTGACAGCAAGAGAGTTGTGGCAAGATGGAGTGAACACTTCCAGAAGCTACTTAACGTCCCTGGTGACATAGATCACAAAGCTCTGGACAACATCCAGCAGCGCATAACCAAAACATGCCTCGATGAGATTCCAACCATGGATGAGATGGCTAGAGCAATCGCCAGCATGAAAGATGGCAAAGCACCTGGTGGTGATGGAATTCCTGCTGAAGCATGGAAGCACGGAGGAGACAATCTGTTGAACAGACTGCACCAACTAATCACCAATGCCTGGGAGGAGGGTTCTGTACCCCAAGCATGGAAGGATGCCAGCATTGTAACCATCTACAAGAAAGGTGATCGAACAGACTGTGGGAACTATAGAGGAATCTCTCTTCTTTCCATAGCAGGCAAGATCTTCGCCAGGATCCTCCTCAACAGACTATCTATTCACATAACACCTGATGTAGTTTCGGAGTCACAGTGTGGCTTCAGAGGTAACCGGAGCACCGTGGATATGATATTTTGTCTCCGACAGCTACAAGAAAAGTGCATTGAGCAGGACCGTCCACTGTACATGGTATTTGTCGATTTCACTAAGGCGTTTGATACAGTCGGGAGGACCAGACTATGGCAGCTACTGAGGAAGTATGGATGCCCAAAGAAGTTCACAACTATGATCGAGGCTCTACATACAGGAATGATGGCGAATGTTAGTGTTGGAGGGGAAGTCTCGGAATCGTTTGGGGTTACCAATGGGGTCAAGCAAGGTTGTGTACTGGCCCCCATGCACTTCTCCATCTTCCTATCAGCAATGCTCGACGAGGCTTTCCGAGGCATGGGGGATGGCATCTATATACAGTCCAGACAGAGCGCTGACCTATTCAATGTCACACACTTCAGAGCGAAGACCAATACTACTCGGATACTGGTGAGAGAGCTGCTATTCGCAGATGACAGTGCAGTGGATGCCCACTCTGCTGAAGAGATCCAAAAAATAGTGGATGCTTTCTCAGATGCATCAAAGAAGTTCAGCCTGAAGATTAACATCAAGAAGACGGAGGTGCTGTACCAACCCAACTCTACAGGAACCCGAGAGGAGGATATCATGGTTGACAGAAACAAGCTGAACTCTGTTCCGGAATTCACCTACCTCGGAAGCACTATATCAAGTGATGGATGCATTGATGCTGAAATACAGAGGAGGATGGCCAAGGCTAGTGCATCTTTTGGCCGACTACGCCAGAGACTCTGGAACAACCACCATGTGTCCATGCGGGTCAAAGGCAAAATCTACTGTGCAATCGTGCTATCCACCCTACTATATGGAGCCGAGGCCTGGACAGTGCACAGACGACAGGTGAAAAAGCTGCATGCCTTCATGATGCGACATCTGCGTTCAATCATGAGGCTAACCTGGAAGGACAAAGTGACAAATAAGGAAATACAATGGTATTGTATGGGCGTTGGTTTGGTACCCAAATAAAGCAATAAAAATAGGGGAGTGGTCGATATGTGGAGGTGGTCGGTTAGAGAGTTTTGACTGTATATATATATATATATATCCATATTAGATGTCCACATTAGCACACACAAACTAGATACAGACACAATTCACATATCTGTTTTTATTAAAACACCCAGAGAAGCTTTAATCTAAAACAGATCCCTTAATAATTAGTCCATTTACATTTATTCACATCCTTTGACATGAGACTAAGATGGTTGACTAATGCCTGGGTCACAAATGCGTTATGGTGTGGTTGCGGCGATGGTAAGTCACCGCATCGGCTAGACGGTACGGTGACCACACGGTGAGTTACGGTCGGCGTACGGTGACCGTACGGTTTTTTGCTCGCCGCAAGGTGTTGCAGTTTTTTAAAGTCAGAATTATCTTAACTTCGAAAAATCACAACACCGCATGCAGCAATCCTGGCAAGCCAGACTCCACAACACCATACGGTCACCTCTGTTGATATCAATGAAATGGTTGTAAAATGAATATCAAAATAGTACAAAATTCATGTTTGTGTGATCAATATTAAGAAATTATTACTTTTTTTGTATATTAAATATGTGTATAAATTCAACACAAACTGTATGATTTATGAATAGATAAACTGCAGGCCACAACGCCATAACATTTGCTTAAACCACAAGACACACCGCAGACTGCAGCACTGTATGGCCCCCCCGCAGCATTTGTGACCTAGGCATTATGAAGGTGTGTACCTGGAGATATAAGTCAACGTGGCAGTTTAATCAAAACCGACATAACATAGCAAGCCAGCACGCAATGCAATCTGTGTCCACAACACGAGCCTTATCTCAGGATATGCATACTTTACAGTCTCAGGTGTTACCAGTTTCAATGATGAACAATATAGCAGTTGCTTTTTGTATTTAGCCTCGCCACATGTGATTTTTCTTTCTGGCAACGTGGCGTTCTCTGTGGCGGAGTGGTTAGAGTGTCTGACTTTTTTTCTAGGTCAGACTCCTAATCTGAGGGTCGGCGGTTCGATTCCCCGTGCCCCCAGCTCTGCCAATTTGGATTTCCACCGCTGTGTATAACTTACAGCGTCACCAAAGGCCGGTTGCTCTCATACCATGTCTATGTGGTTTGGGAGGTTAAAAATCCCTTGGGTCGGTAAAAGTCTAGGCTCGGGCTTTCTATCGACCAGCAGTGGAATGAGGAAGACCAGTCGTCTATGACTGAAATTTCCCCTGCTTAAACAACTAATGGACCAAAAAAAGAAAAGATGAAAAATGTACAGCAAGATTATGCATACTGTATTGTTGTGAGTGAGTGTCTGTGTGGGTCATATTCTCTACGAATGCGCAACTAATCTACAATTTGTATTCTATAGGCAGAAGTTGGGCCTACACAAAACACACTTAAAACACATTATATCTGACTGATTTTCGGCGGTAAGTGAATTAGGTTAATGAGCAGAGGCGAGCGGTGGCGCCACCGTCGGAGCTGAGGTTGAGTAGGTTGGAGCAGTAGATGACTAGCCCGAGGCTCCACCACCCGATTACCGGTGGGTGGATGTGAGGAGCCAGCATGGAATTCTGGGTTATTATACTCGCATAATTCTTATACAGCATGGACAACATGCTGTATAAGAATAATATATGAGTATAAGTATGCATACTGCTTCATCCCATCTGGTTCTGTATTATTAAATCAGATTGGTTGGCAGAAAGTTGCTTTAAAAGACAACTTATTTGTGTGGCATAATATTTTAAAAACCAAACTGAATATTTGCACAAGATGCACAGCATGCATAACATTGTTTATTTGTTTGAGTTTTATCTAACGTCATATCAGGACAGGTACCGATTTGTGACAGTGCGTACCCATTATGACTTTATAGTGCTTCCTCAGTGAGAGATCTTTTGTCCGTGGTAAATTACTAGGAATCTGTGTGAACATTTATGTGAACACTCCTTTGTCTGGGGTAAATTAGAAGGACTCTGTCTGTGAACACTCATATCGGAACACTGTTTTTGAGGGGATGGCGTAAAATACCAGGAATGTGTCTGTGAACACTCATATCTGAACACTGTTTTGGAGGGAGCGGGGTAAATTACAAGGACTCTGTCTGTGAACAGTCATATCTGAAAACTGTTTTGGAGGGGAGGGGGTAAATTGCAAGGACTCTGTCTGTGAACACTCATATCTGAACACTGTTTTGGAGGGGATGGGGTAAATTACAAGGACTCTGTCTGTGAACACTCATATCGGAACACTGTTTTGGAGGGGATGGGGTAAATTGCAAGGACTCTGTCTGTGAACACTCATATCTGAACACTGCAGCCAAGCTACGCGCGCATACACAATGTTTGTAAACATTGAAAGGGATCTATACATTACAACCAAGAATACGTATTCTAACCGAGTATCTCCATATGTCCGTCTTATCTCGACACATTCCTGGCATAGCCGAGCATGAGCCCCCGTGTGTTCGGCGTTCAACACCCCCCCCCCCCCCCCCCGCCTCTATCACCACTCCACCTGATCGCATTTCACGAACAAACCACCACCAATGTTATCCTAGTACCATGAGTGTGTGTGTGGGGGGGGGGGGTCGTTACTTGAAGGGGGGGCGCAAGTTATGAAATTCTGACTCACTCCCCACAACATTTTGATTTGGTGAAAATCATACTATATTATAATGGGTTATAGTGATAGCAACCATAATACAGTACAACCCCGTTAAACCAAGCTCGGTTAAACCAAACGATCGGTTAATCCAAACTTTTTTTGGCGTCTGGCAAAATACTACCATTTATCATATAAAAAAGTTGGTTAAACCAAAGTCGGTTAATCCAAAGTATCGGTTAATCCAAACAAAAGTGTCAGCCCCAGGCCACTTCTGGTACAGTCAAACCAAACTTTCATGTGGTTTTAAGGTCATTTGAGACTTTTTTATATGATAAATGGTAGTATTTTGCCAGGTCGCCGAAAAAAAGTTTGGATTAACCGATCGTTTGATTTAACTGAGGTTGGTTTAATGGGGTTAAACTGTATATATATAACAAACAATAATCATAGTGTCCACATACATTGTACATTCATAATGCACCCCCGTTTTGGCCAAAGCCAAGTCAAAGTCAAAGCTTGGTTAAACCAATGATCAGTTAATCCAAACAAATTTCTAGGGTCCCTTCAAGTTTGGTTTAACGGGGTTATACTGTACAAAGAATGAGTAGCACTGGTATAGTGACATAAATAAACAACATGGCCTAACAGTCTTTTCTCCCACACCCAAGCCTTTGGTGCCGACGACTACAGTGCTACTACTACTAACTAACACTAGTTTAACCGTCGGGCTATTCCACCCCCGCTTAAGGCGAGCCTACGTGTTAATAAATAATTGTTTCCATGTGAATATCTTGTGACTCCCGCCGCCTTCCTGCTAGCTTGACCCTTGGCTAGCAATGTGGTTAATATCAGAGGTAGGGAGTTCTACTCCATACAGACCATGGGGAGGAAGGCCCTTAATTAAATACATTTATATAGCAATCAAATAGCAATATGAAGTTGACCATAGCAGTTAATAATATAAGACTGGAGAATAGTAAAGAATGCAAGGAACGTTCCAATCAATTCTTAGGAGCTCACGGCCTTATTCTTACCCTATACTAACAATAAGAGTTTAGCAATATAACGTATATGAACAAGTACATCCCCTCCCATATAATTAAGTTAAATAAGATTTGAATTTCGACAATAAAAGCCCAAATCTCGGCTAAAACATTGGAGCATGCCAAAACAAGTCCGATGGGTCTGGGTCCGAATGCCCGACCTCCCACCGTTGCTAGGATAGTCACAATTGACCTATCCCAGCAACGCTTTACAGCAGGGAACCCGGCCCAGCAACTGGTGGCAAATGCGAACCTGGCGAATAGCCCGCATCTCAGAATGCGGGCTAGTCAGCCCTGCCCGCATTTCCACCGGTCGAGTAGTCTCGCCCACTTCACAAGTAAGAACTGTCCTCAAGGAACAGGCATACATACCCCTGCCACGTGCGAGTCTACTGCCCGAGAAGCATAGGCCTACTTATCCCAAACCAAGTCACTGTCTTCCTGTCATTTCTCCGACTGATTATATATGTGATGTATAATTAATTATGCAAATATAAATACACGGAGAAGACAGGAGCCACAGCTCACTCGGTATATTTAATAGTGAAATATATGTATTTATTATGGACCAATAGCAGCAGATGCTTCATTTGCTGCGGAGTATGTTGATTGTGGCGCCACCACCTGCGCGTGGCCACCAATGTTACTGTGTATTGATCACACTTCGCTAGAATCTTTCCTTTTTGTACGGTTAGGTAAAGCCATTTTATATCCTTGCCAGAGATAATAAATTAGACTCAACCCATCCCGGGTTTGTGTTGTTCTTCGAAATATGATGTATATGTGATGTATAAGCATTATACAAGTATAATTAATCGGAAGCTTTCACACCTTATTATATTCTAACTCATCTACTATACTGATCTTTATTAAATTGTTCATCTATTATGCAACCGGGCTGATTGTGCCGCCCCCTAAATTCAAATGCTGTAACTTGTGTGGTGGCTCTCACTCACTCTGACCGCGATTTATGTATATATATGTGTGATGCATAAGCATTATACAAGTATAATTAATCAGAAGCTTTCACACCTTATTATGTTCTAAGTCATCTACTATACTGATATGTTACTAACTTGTTTATCTATTATGCAACCGGGCTGACTGTGTCGCCCCCTGCATTCAAATGCTGTCACTTGTCTGGTGGCGCTGACTCACTCTGCCCGTGAGTACTATATGGAATGTAATAATACAACAGGTTATCGAATTCACCCCGAAGCACCTACTTTTGGCAGCTCATACTTGTTTGAACAGCCTGGGCGCATTTGGTTTGCACATAAGAAGGCAAACCCCATCACAAGCGGCTCACAGGTGAGCGCGACTCCGACTATCTGCCTCATTTGCCGCGAAATTTTGCTCAATTGAAAAAAAACACACAAAAATCCACAAAAACAGGCTGACATTGTTTTGACAGCCATAATCATTGTTCTCAACCATCATTTATTAGACTTGCTCTGTTATTAAGTTCCAAAATAATATATATATATATTGGTTTGTTATTGGAGTTTTGCATCCTGGCAACATCTAAGGTCATATCAGAATGACAGTGACAGTGCGCATTCATGGTGACTTTATAGTGCTGCCCCACTGGGAGACCAGGCTGCCAACACCATGACCTGATATCCCACCCAGTAACATTTTCCTGACACTGAGCCAACCAGTCCTTGCGCTATCCTAATGCCAAGTGCCTGGTTAGGAAGCGACAAGTATACAATTTTTAAGTCATGGGTTTAACTCGACCCATGGGTTTGAATCCTACGATCTACCAAAACGGGAGATGGATGCTCAACCCATCCAGCCTTGCCATCTTGTAGATCTCTCTCTGAATGTATATACCATATATGTCCCAATAGAAGCGCGTTACCCAATAGAAGCGCACACCCCCATTTCAAGACTGAAAGTAGGCACAAATTTACGATCATATTCAGACTGAATGCACATAAAATAAGACAATCCCACTTTATTTCAGAGGCACGACAAAAACAAATCAAAATTTACCATCATATTCAGGCTGAATGCACATAAAATAAGACAATCCCACTTTATTTCAGAGGCACGGCAAAAACAAATCCATGAAATTCTTTAACTTTGAATAGATGCGCATCCATGGATCTGCACTCGCGCAGTGTGCGTCTATTGGGACATATACGGTATATGCTTATGTGTGTTTCGTCTGAGTGCCTGGGTGCCTGTGTGAGTATTTGGTGTGGGGCATACAGTGTATGAGGTGCCCCTATGCGATGATATTCCTGCTATGTAGATCTACACGTGTTGTCACTTCCGATGTGGTTCGAGGAGGGTGGGGGGCTTCTTGTCAACATATCCACAGGCCTATAAAGTGTATTTCTGGAACTAGTAAAATCAGTGGGCTTTTTTTAATTGTGATTTTGATTCCATCTCTCTTTAACACCACACTTAGACAAGTACTAACCGCAATGTTCTCTATGTGTACAAAAATAACAACCTCTTGCGTATAGTAAATCCATTTGTAAACAAGAACACTTTCGTATTTAAATCTCACACGCAAATCCACATGCAACACTGAGAAAAAAGGTACAAATATTGTTCTTATACCGATATATATGCTATATAATGTATTATATTAAAAAAATTGTGAGTGTATAAGCGAGTTCAGCATTGTCCGTGCGCATATGCGGGGCCGACTTCCGGTCGTCGCTGTCGGGATAAACAAAGCCACGTTTTGCATTGCATGTATGGCTGTGAGCAATCTTCTTACAGAAAAAGTGAAATATCTCTAAAACCACACCACCTAGAAACAAATCGCTTGGTACACATATAGAAAACATGTTTACCAAGAAGATTATATTAAATTGATACGGTGAGGGTTCTGGATTTCTATAAATTTTGAATAAAACTAACGTTTCGCACTGCACATACCAGCAAACTCAATGGCCTTGAGCAATCTTCTTACAGAAAAAGTGAAAAATCTGTAAAAACCATACCACCTAGAAACAAATCGCTTGGTACACATGTAGAAAACATGTTTACCAAGAAGATTATATTAAATTGATAAGGTTAGAGTTCTGGATTTCTATTAATTTTGAATAAAACTAACATTTCGCACTGCGCGGACAGGTGTCACAGGCAAACTCAATGGCCGTGAGCAATCTTCTTACAGAAAAAGTGAAATATCTCTAAAACCACACCACCTAGAGACAAATCGCTTGGTACACATATAGAAAACATGTTTACCAAGAAGATGTATTAAATTGATACGGTTAGGGTTCTGGATTTCGATTAATTTTGAATAAAACTAACGGTTTGCACTGCGCGTAGTCATGCACGTGGGTTTGTTTATCCCGATGACTTCCCATCAACCACCGCGTGCCCGAGATGCTGAACTCGCTTATTCATTGGTTATGTGCGGGCGAATATATCGGGCTTGCTTGAGGTATGCTATTTCGGACCCGTCTGGACGCTCCGTTCCTGAACCTTTGCCCGCATTTTGGCCGGCCTGGCGCAAAGCAGGGAGTTTCCGGCCGTTTCGAATGCCCCGGTTCTTGCATTCTTTGGTATAATTTAATGTAATACTTTCCGGGTAATATTCTTAAAGTTGCATGGTCCGGTGGCATTTGAATTTGTTAGTTATATTTTAGATAAATAGCTCAGATTGACCATTATATCCTAATATTCATTAGTCCTGAGTAACTTTGATGAAAAATGGCTAGTTTTGGAGCAATTTGAGCTGAAAGAACCCAAACTAATTTTGACAAGCTTGCCAAAAGTCCTGTCGCTATGACCCAGATGGTCATCTGGCATGACCTACTAATCCTGGAACCTGACAGGGCTGTAGGGAGGTAGTTCTGTTTAGGTTGTGAACATTCTGGGAACGGATTGGTGCCATAGGCCCATGGCACTAGGGTTTTATTTTGTTGAAAGGTTAATTGATTTATATCTATTGAATTGACCAAGTAGCATCAAATATCCAACATAACATATACATCGGTATATGATTGACATCATCACAATGGCAGAAATTTCAAAACATCAAACTATGCAACCACCCACCAAACTTCACATTCTATGATTCAGCTGGGCGTGAGCATTAATGTTTGATGGGATCCGGCGCAATTGCACATATTTCTGGGTTTAATGCTATGATTACAGGACCCGTTCTGGTCATGCCTATGTGTTAACGTTTGGATAGGATCCATCGCGAATGCGCCGTTCCACAGCATTTGCGTCGGAGGACAGCCTGGGGTCGTAGCACCATATCAGTTTCTACACTCACCTAGGATGGACTGCATGCACTGCGATCCCGAGCCGTCCGCCGGTGTATAGGCTGCGGAACGGCTGCTGCTGTCATAGCATTAAGCCCAGAACCCCGTGCATTTGCGATGGATCCCGTCCAAACGGTAACGCATGACAAGAACAGTTGCTGCCATCATAGCACTAAACCTGGAGATCTGCGCATTTGCTGCGGATCCCATCAAGCCATTAATGCTCAGGTCCGGCTGGATCGCATAATATGGCTGCTGCCATCATAGCATTAAGCGCAGATCCCGGCTCATTTGCGATGGATCCCATCCAAACTATAACATATAGGCACAACCAGAACTGGTGCTGCCATCATCGCATTAAAACTGGAACCCTGCGTGTATGCGGCGGATCCCATTAAACTATTAATGGTCAGGCTCGGCTGATGTGGCCAGCATGGAACGGCTGCTGCATTAACTAATACAAAAGATCTGAAAGTCAAAAACTTTCAAATGGACATATCTCACTCCATATGGTTCACTCCTTTTTACATTCAATAACAGAAAAATGGTTTCCTTTTATATACAGTGTAACTGACAAATTTCAAACGGATGCGCGCAAAACACATGTGTGCGATTCCTCACATACATTTAGACCGCCAAGGATATGCATACTGCTTGCATTTCTAATGTATGTATTATTGCTCTGTTATTATTTACTGTTATGTCATCCATGTCTCATCCTCGCTCATACCATACATAGTCCCGATGGCAGATGCAATTTTAATTGACAAATGTAAACATTTAACAATTTTAATTACCCAAATTGATTAATTATATTTACAGAATTGACCAAACAGCATTGAATATCCAACGTAGAAGGGGTGGGGGGCAACCTCATTTCCCTTTCCCCTCTATTGCTCTGCACAGGAGGCCTACTTGGTTGGGGGAGGCTAATGAGGTCATGAGATTGGCCTAATTGGTTAATGGCCTCCCAGCATAATGGGTGTTTCAAAGTGAGTGTCCAAAGGGGTGAGGTTATAAATTCACCAGTTGTTCTGTATATG
The DNA here is from genome assembly GCA_030323885.1 of Branchipolynoe longqiensis. Taxonomy (NCBI): domain Eukaryota; kingdom Metazoa; phylum Annelida; class Polychaeta; order Phyllodocida; family Polynoidae; genus Branchipolynoe; species Branchipolynoe longqiensis. The sequence goes on from CM059189.1 coordinate 33,729,054, forward strand.
CTGTCCCAAATCATTAGCTAAATCACCAGATATTCTGGAGATTCGGAAAGATATTCTGGAGATTGAAAAGGTCCAGAGACGTGCAACGAAATTAGTTTCAGTTATAAAGGACTTACCCTATGAACAAAGGCTTTGGGAATTGAAACTTCCTACCCTGACATAATTGAAGTATTTAAAATTATGAATTAGATATGAACCAATTTTTCACCTTGAGTAAAAGAGAAGGCAGTCGGGCCATACTCTCAAACTAGTAAAACCCAGAGCCATTTCAAAGTTAACGCAACACAGTTTCTCAAACAGGATCATAAATATATGGAACTGTCTCCCACAAAATGTTATTGATGCTGAGTCAATAAATTCATTCAAGAACAGATTAGAAAAGGCATGGGCTGATGATCCAGGGAAATTTGACTCCTTATTCACCACATGCTACTAATTATTCCTTGTGTTGCTGATTTACTTGCACTCAAGCAAAAATGAGAGACAAATAAGTGTTCACACTTGCTGTCTACCATTCGCTATTTCACTATTTCGCTATTTCGGTAAGTTGGATATATAGGATCAAATGTAAGTAGTTGTTTTAATTTTGACATTATATTTCACGGACCATGCAAGCTGTATATATATATACAGTATATATATACAGTATATATATTATATAAATATATATATATATACAGTAAAACCTCCATAACCTCCCATCTCCACATATCGACCACTCCCCTATATCGATCGTTTGATTTGGGTCACAACAATACCATTGTAACCATATTCTAACTCCCTAAACCGTCCACCTCCCTAGATGGACCACTTAATGTTGGTCCCAAGGTCGGTCGATTTAGAGAGGTTTCACTGTATGTATATGTATATATATATATATATATATATTTGGGGAGGGGGTAAATGTATTTGATCGATATTTTTTTCTTCTTTTTATTGAGGCTGTATTTATATTGTCCATATCATGTAAGCCCGGGTACCCAGGCTTGTTTTCAATGCTGGCCAGCTGTAGTGCTGGTGTTGTCTTACCAAACAGTAGCTGCTGATAAGTTATGTGATTGCCTGCATTTCAGTAGGAGATAGATAGTTTGTTGGTATGCTTAGTAGCCTATGTTAGTTTTTTGGGGGGCCCTCTTGTCATTGTATTTTTGTCATATATATCTTTTGTCAGTGTCGTAGAACTGGTCTTCCGACTGTAAGTCTTACATGTATATAAGTATTTACACAATATATTTACCAGGTTTAAATAATAAATTGAAGTGTGAAGTATGAACCCCATAACTCCAAACCCATCTACCGTTAGCGTCACTGTCACATTGACGTAGTCCTGATGGACTACAAGGGTTAATCCAATAGACTACATCACCGTTCCAGCCGCGTGGTGCATTGTGGGATGTGTCAGAGCAAAACAAACCCGCGAGAAGCACATGTCACATGCTAATACATTGGATGCAGTTATGAAATGTGCTAGTTTCAGCTCATCTCAACTCTTCTTTGAAACATAGGATACAAACTAAAAAAATGTATATAATAAATTAAGATATTAATCTTTTATCCAGCATTGCATTTACATCAATATAATCAGCACATCTTATGCCAGGTGCATTTAGATTTAAACAAATCTCAGACTAGTGTTAGAGCCGTAGTCAGAGTCAGTTTTACTTATTTTATTCATGTTTTTATTTATATCCTATGGTTAATGACATATGTAGGAATAGAAAATGAGTAGGGTTAATCAGATATTGGTTATATATTTCTTTGAAACCACCTTTTGTTGACACATTTGACATTTTAATATTTAGACCAAGAATTACTTATGGCTAATGAATCGTGATGTAAACATCAGCCTGTAAAGTGACTGAAATTGTATGTTTCTTAGCTCAACATTCTTAATTATGGAGAGTTGTGTCTTAAACATATTCATTATATTATTATATTGCATCCTTTCATCCATGTTTGTGCCAAATTGTTATGTGTTTCTATTTATTTTGAATAAAAAGGAAGTTTTGCCCTACGCGTATCGGCAAACTCAATGGCTGTCCGCCTTTGCTTTGCTCCCAACGCCGTTTTCAGCGCATGCGCACTCGGAACCGTGATCTCGTCTATAGGAAATGTGGTGGTGGTGGTGGTGGGGGGGGGGGGGGAGGATTGGGGGTAGACTGGGAACATCTGGTACCTTGGGTGTTTTTCTACCAACACCAATGGCATATGTTTTCATCCTGACAGGTAGAAGCAGGGGTAAGGTTAGGAAGGAACCGAACTGGATATAGTTATATGTGCCTGGTGGTCAGCTTACTAATAAATTGATAAATATATATTCCAAATTTAGGAAGAAGAAGAAGAAGAAGAAAGAGGAGAAGAAGAAAAAACGAAGGAAGAGGAGGAGGAGGAGAAGAAGAATTTGTAAATGGACTGTATGATAGTTGAATAATAAATTGCAGTAAGAACAAAAGAATAAATGTATTCAGATCAATATTCAAGAAATACGAAGATGAAGAAGAAGAAGAAGAAAGAAGAAGAAAAGAAGATGAAGAAGAAGAAAGAAGAAGAAGAAAGAAGAAGAAAAGAAGATGAAGGAGAAGAATGTGAAGAAGATGAAGAAGAGAGAAGAAGAAAGAAGAAGAAGAAACAAATAGAAAAGAAGATGAAGGGGAAGAGTGTGAAGAAGATGAAGAAGAGAATGAGGAATCCTCCTAATCGTAAATAACTTCAAGGAAGTTGTCTAATAAATTGAACAACAACACATATTAAGATCAACAATGTAGAAAGTGGATTGGTTGTTTTGTTGGAGCTTTACATCATATCACTCTCTGAAATCAAAGCAAAATAGTAGCAGCTGATGACGATGATGATGCTGATGATGGTGATGATGATAATAATAATGATGATGATGACGACAACCACGAAGAAGAAACAGAAGAATACAAAGAGTAAAGGAAGAAGCGACACCGTCCTACTTGTAACTAACACCATCTGGAGTTGACCATCCAGTGATGAGCTATTCGCTCCGACATATAACCAATATACAGTAAAACCTCGCTAACCGACCACCTCCACAGATCGACCACTCAGCTATATCGATCGCTTTATTTGGGTCCCAGCAATACCATTGTAAGGCTATTCTAACTCTCTAAACCGACTACCTCCCTAAATGGACCACTTAAAATCGGGCCCCATGGTCGGTCGATTTAAGAGAGGTTTTACTGCTAAATTAAAAAATAGCACAAATGATCAGCCAACCACTTACAATGGACCACAGTGATCAGGTCCGCCTCCACAATGGATGGGCGCGGCAGAAGGTGGAGCATATCCCGACTCCAAGTACCCACATAGGCCGTACGTGACAGGATCATTATAGAGGCACATGTTTTTTGTTTTGTTTGTTGTGTTACGTCCTAGCAACATCTACGGTCATATCAGGATGGGTACAGATTTGTGACAGTGTGCACTCATGGCAATTTTATAGTGCTGCCCCACTGGGAGGCCAAGCCACCAGCAACATGACCTGATATCCCACTCAGACACATTATCCTGACACTTAAGCCTATCAGTCCTTACCCTATCCTAATAATGCCGAGCGCCTGGCTAGGAAGTGACAAGTATGCATTTTTAAGGCATTGGTTTGACCCAACTAGGGTTCGAACCTACGAACCCATGGGACACATACACATATACATATACACATATGCGCTTAGTAGAATAGATGTAACCCTATATATACAATAAAAAGTCAGCCTCACGAAAATGGGCCAATTGGTGGTTTATTTAAGATGTTGGCATCGCAATTCTTAAAGTGTAGTGCATTTCTTTGTTTTATATTAAATTATCCTAGAAACAAATAAGGTTGTTGTATTTTCTCTACCTTTACATTCAGGATAAATTTAAGGACTTTGCAACACCCCTCTCAATGCTAAACTATAATTATACCGATCGACACTGACATCCAATGATCGACGCTGACAACTTTACCAGGATGTCGGCACCACAATTCTTAAAGTGTAGTTCATTTCTTTGTTTTATATTAAATTATCCTAGAAATAAATAAGGTTGTTGTATTTTCTCTAACTTTACATTCAGGATAAATTTAAGGAATTTCCAATACCTCTGTCAATGCTAAACTATAATTATGAGGATCGACGCCAACATCCAATGATCGACGCCGACAACTTCCCCCAATTGGACTCTTTTCGTGATCCTGACCCATATATATATATATATATATATATATATATATATATATATATATATATATACATAGTTCCTCTATACTAAACAATATAGTAACACAGAGCAGCACTTTTAAAACTATAATAATTCGTGGTAATGCTGGTACGATCTAACATGTTGGTGTGACGTAAAACCCCAATAAATCAAAGGCCACCCTCTAACCCCCGTACCCAGCTGGATACGTTGTGCATGTGTGTGTGTGTGTGTGTGTGTGTGAGGGGTCACGTGTGGTCGCTCTACCTTTGCTGAGTCCCTCATTACCCAGCATGCCACTGAGGTGCGCCAACGTGTCGCTTCTTGTTATTCTAACTTTAGGTTCCAGAGACTAAGTTTAACCCGAGTCGCCGAGGCGTTGTGACGGCCCGCCAGGCCCGGTGTGGTGGTTTCAGCGGGTTCCCGTGCTCAGAGGTGTCCCTCGCGTCTGCGCTGCTTCTGCGCATGCGCGGATTTCGCATCAACTCGGGTCACCTGAGCCACTTATTGGCGCATGCGCATATCCTACAAACTCGGGTCGAATAATCGAATACGCTTCTCCGCGCTCGGGTGGACAATCTTTTTTTTTTTTTTTTAATAACCGATAAAAATACAGCAAAGTAGGATTTAAAGTATTTTATGATGGCCCAGTTTACCTATATTTCCATTTAATTAATCTAAGTTATTCTTTTTATGCACATGGCACGTGTGTTTGTCGACTCCACTCGCCGTGTTCTATTTGAATTTCTGACGACTCGGATGACCCGAGTCGCCCGGGTCGTGTTAATCGATTACGGCCCGTTGATGCGAAATCCGCGCATGCGCAGAAGCAGCGCAGACGCGAGGGACACCTCTGAGCACGGGAACCCGCTGAAACCACCACACCGGGCAGCGGGTACACACAACCCCGTCCTTGAAACTGACTTACCGAGGTCATGTGGGAATGGGGGCGGGGGAGGGTTGATAGAGAGATTGGGGTGCACCTATAGACGAGATCATCGTTCCGACTGTGCATGCGCCAAAAACGGCGTTGGCAGCAAAGCAAATGCGTACAGCCATTGAGTTAGCCGATATGCATAGGGAAACACTTTGATTTTATTCAAAATTAATAGAAATACATAAGAATTTTGCATAAACATGTATGCACACATGCAATATCTGATGAATATATCTAAGACAAAACCAGCCATAGTTAAAACATTTTGAGCGAGGAAACATACAATTCCACACAAAACATTCAGTCACTTTAGGGCCGATATCCACATCACCATTATTAATTCTTGTTTTAATTATTAAAATGCCAAATGTGTCAACATACACTTCTTTCAGAGAAATATATAACCAATATCTGATTAACCCTACTCATTCTCTAGTTCGACATATGTCATTAACCATAGGATATAAATAAAAACATGAATAAAATAAGTCAAACTGACTCTGGCTATGGCTCTAGCACTAGTCTGAGTGCCCAGATTTCTCTATATCTAAATGCACATGGGATATGATGTACTGATTATATTGATGTAAATGCAATGCTGGATAAACAAGTAATATCTGTCCAGCGTTGAAAACAAGCACCCTGACAGGAGCTTATACGTTATGGGCAGAGTAAATACCTCATCAATAAAAAAATATCTGAATTTATTATATATATATATTTTTAGTTGGCATTCTATGTTTCAAAGAAGAGCTGAGATGAGCTGAAACTAGCACATTTCATAGCTGCACTCAATGTCTTACTCTTAGCATTAGCCATGTGCTTATGCCTGCCTCTTACGTAACAACTCCTCTATGCTTTTCCTTCACCGCCCCCCCCCCCCCCGTCCTCTCTCGCCTCCCACGGTTAGTGGAATTCCTCAGACACTCGGCTAATTTACCTGCAGTGTTACTGCAGTGTTAACATCTCGAGTTGATCTGTCAGGGGGATATGACGCTGCTCAACCTTAGGTATATATATATATATATATATATATATAAAAAAAAAATATATATATATATATATATATATATATATATATATATATATATGTAGACCAGACAGGATGGCTGAATGAGTTGAGCGTCCGTCTCCCCCCTTTGGTAGATCGTGGGATTCGAACCCACAGGTTCGAACCCTGGCCGAGTCAAACCAATGACTTACAAATTGATACTTGTCGCTTCCTAGCCAGACACTTGGCATTATTAGGATAGCACAAGGACTGGTTGGCTCAGTGTCAGGATAATGTGACTGAGTGGGATATCAGGTCATGGTGCTGGTAGTCTGGTCCCCCAGTGGGCCAGCACTATATAGTCCCCATGAGTACGCATTGTCACAAGTGGGTTCCCATCCTGATATGACCTTAGATGTTGCCAGGATGTAAAACTCCAAAAAACAACCAATATATATATATATATATATTTTTTTTTAAATGTACATAGCTAGTGCATATATACATATCTACCTACATATATACCCATCTATACAAATTTAGATATATACACATAAATATGTACATATTTATATATATACACATAATATGTATACATAAATATATGTGTATATACATAAATATGTACATATGTATTTATATATATATATATATATATATATAAATATGTACATATTTATGTATATATATACATATATTTATACATATATACATATATTTATACATATATATATATATATATGTAAATGGTTCTGAACATGCACAATAAAAAGGAACATGCTTAAGTACACTAGCTTATAGACACCATAATTCAGGAGAGGAGGCGGACGTATAGTATGGAATTTTATTTGAGAGAGGTAGTAGATAAGTGAGTAATGATCAATACATAAGGTGAGAGTCAATAGTCATATGAAGTAAGTGAGTAATGTTCAAATTCAAGTGTAAGGCAGTATTCAAGGAAGTAATGATCAAGTCTAAGGTGAAGGTCAATAGTAATAACAAGTAAGTGCGTAATGTTCAAAGTCAAGTGTGTAGGTAAGTCGAAATCGTCAATAGAGTCTTAGGTGACCCGGGCCTCAACCTTAACATGTAGTTGGGTGGGTGGGACGGTGAGAGGAGGTCTTGTCGGTGTGGTGGGAGGCGGAGAAGTGGCCGAGTTGATGGGGAGGCGGAAGGAAGGTGGGGGGGGGGGGGGTACCAGCGGCAGGAGCAGCGGGGGAACCAGCGGCGGAACCAGCGGAGGCAGTGGGGGGGGGGGGCTATGGTGGCGGCACCTGGAGGAAGTGGGGTGAGGGAGGAGGAGGTGGCGGCGTCTAGGAGGGGGAGGGGTGTGTGAGGGGAGGAGTTGGTGTGAGTGTAGGTTGTGGAGTGGGTTGTGGGGGCGAAGGGAGGGGGGAGGAGGTAGGGCCGGGGGAGGGTGGCCGCCCGCCTCCCCCGAATTACCCATATTGCCGCAGCAATATGGACAATTCAGGAGAGGAGGCGGACGTATAGTATGGAATTTTATTTGAGAGAGGTAGTAGATAAGTGAGTAATGATCAATACATAAGGTGAGAGTCAATAGTCATATGAAGTAAGTGAGTAATGTTCAAATTCAAGTGTAAGGCAGTATTCAAGGAAGTAATGATCAAGTCTAAGGTGAAGGTCAATAGTAATAACAAGTAAGTGCGTAATGTTCAAAGTCAAGTGTGTAGGTAAGTCGAAATCGTCAATAGAGTCTTAGGTGACCCGGGCCTCAACCAAATAGAGTTGAGAGTGCCCGGGTCGCGACCGTGAAGGCCTCTTTGGGGACGTAGGAGTGGAGGGCGGACGACCGCCAGTGGCCGAGGTCGGCGACGTCCTTAATGGCGGCACCGGCGGCGGCGCACGCCTGTGCGGCACCCCGACGGAGGCTGTGGAGAGTGTACATGGTGGGGTTCGGGGACCCCGAGTGATGTAGGGCGGCTCGTAAGGCCGTCGTGAGAGTCTTCACCGTCAAAGGGGATCCGTCCGGTGTCATGAATGCCGGGTCGAGGGTGTCGAGTGGGGTGGCGCCCGCGTATTGTCTCCAGGCGCGGACAGGGCAGCAGATGGAGCTCGGTATGCTGGGGATCGTTATGGCGTAGTGGTCGAGGCGTCCTTTGGAGGTCTTAGTCGAGCGGACTAGGATGGTGAGGTGTGTCGGGTGAGGCGTGACCTCGTGGTACCTTATGGTGTGGCCCGGGTCGTCGGGCCGACCGGTCACGAGGAGGTTCCCTTGTCGGAGTAGGGAGAAGTACCCGATGAGGAGTGCCGCTGTGAGCACCTTGGCGTTGCGGCCGGCCCGGAAGAGGAAGGTGGTGACGGCGCGGAGGTCCGTCGGGGTGAGGGGAGGGGGCCTGTCGTGGTACATGGCCGGAGTCCCGGAATATGCCCCTCTTTATGATCTTGACGAGATATGAGTCGAATGCTCTCGTCTTGCCGTCCTTGAGCTCGACCCATGTCCGAGCGGCGCTGAGGTGGTTCATCACGGCTCCCGGGGATCGGAGCAACAATGAGATTGAGGCGAGGTATGATGCTAAGTCGCTCTGGGTTGGACGGGCAGGGTTGTAGTCCGCGTCGAGGGCGTGTGTGAGGTATGTGGCTATCTGGCGTCGTTTGTTCCTCCAGGTACCCTTGGCCAGGCCGGCTCTGAAGAGGTGGGCAAGTCGATGTTGTTGTTCCTGGTTTCCTGGTGAGAGAGAGGCAAATATGTGTCTCGAGCCAGGCTATTCGTCCGGGTCGAGTATGGATGTAGCGTGGACGACCCGGACGCGGACGAGATCCATGTCGTCCACGAATCGATCCGCCTTCCGCCTGGCGGCCCGATCGAAAGGCGCCCTGCTGAGGGCGTCGGCAAAGGCGATCTCGGTGCCGGGCTTGTGGACGACTCGGATCTCGCACGAGTTGAGTGCCGCAAATCTCCATATCGCTCGGGCGCAGGCGCAGAGGGTGGGGTCCCTGCCCGCTCCGGATTCGAGGACGACCTGGGATGCCTGGTTGTCGGTGTTGATGACGACTGCATAATCCTGGGGGTTGGGCGGGGTCAGGGCGTGGAGGGCGACAATGAGGTTTATCGCCTCCAGCTGTGCGATGTTGTGTCCGTCTGCTATGTATTCTGGTTGATACTCTTCCGTGATGTACCCCCCTGGGGAGTGCGCTCCCCCGGCGAGGAGTGATGAGTCGCACTCGATCACCCATTCGAGCCTGGGTGGTGGGCGGAGCAGGACGACGCCGTTCGATATGTGTGCGTATTCTTTGAACCATTCGATGTCGAGGGTCATCTCATGGGTTATTGTGTGTTTCCCGCTGTAGGGGGCGGCTCTGAGTGCCGCGAGTATCCGATTCATGTATCTCCTGGCCGGGCGCACGCACTTCGCGATGTGCTGGAGTCGTCCGACCAGCCGCTGGAGGTCCTTTCTCGAGGCCTTGGATCCTGTCGTCCAGGCGGCGCACTCGGTGACCACCTCGTGCAGTTTCAGTGCCGGTATGCGGACGACCATGTCTGTAGTGTCCACCTCGAAGCCGAGCCATTCGACCTTTTGTGAGGGCGGGATACACTTGTGGGTCGCGAGTTCGAGGCCGAGGTCAGCGGCAAGCTGGACTGCGTCGACGTATGCCTCGACCGCCTGGTACTCTGTGGGTGCCGCTCCGACAAAGTCGTCCAGATAACACAGTACGAAGTGTCCCTTTTTTCGTAGCAGGTACGTGACGGCATTGGTGGTCCTCGCGCATGCCATGGACGACGTGCGGCACCCAAAGGGAGGGGCGATGTCAAAATAGAATTTGTCATCTAGTGTGACCCCGAGGAGGGGGACGGAGAGTGGGCAGGTGCGCAGTTGGCGGTATGCGCGTGCGAGGTCGATTGTCCATATCCACGCCCCTTGTCCGATGCGGGTGACCTCGTCGGTGAGGTTCGTTATGTTCGGGAGGGTGTAGGTGACTGGTCG